>CM024754.1:153919157-154435536 GCA_014218235.1 Colocasia esculenta
CCCTTAAGATTTCACTAACCAGCCCAATGGCTAACCACCTAGTGCATGGCCCGCACATAGGCCTTCCTCTACTCAAGAGAACCACATTGGGATATAACTGATCTTCCTCACTATGGAGGGAAAAGACTCGGACTCCACTGATCTTCCTCATAACGGAGGGAACAATCACCTGGTGTAACATACCCACATCTTCCTCAACACTGAGGGAACAACACCGTATGGCTGCAATCCACTGGTCTTCCTCACCATGGAGGGAAATAATGAGCACATAGACACATGCTTTAAAAGAAGCAAATGTGAAAAACTTCTTCTAACTAAGACAAATATGGTGACTATAAGCACAAGCTAAATCGACATATAAAAACAAACAAGAAACTACTCGTAGTTGATAGTTGAGGCCCATCAATAATGATTGATGTAGCACAGCATAGAGCAACTCCTCTCCTTAGAAGATTAGCATGAGTGAATACAAGCATGAGAGGATCTCTTGAGAAGACTGAAAGGAATGAATGGACATTCAGTCTTCTAATGGAAGCCTTTTCTCATGTAGGTCTTTCTTTTCTTTCTCGTAAGGCTTTCTCTAAGCTTCTTCTTCTCTTGAGGCTTCTAATCATATTTATAAAGCTTCTTGACGCTTGACAACTATTAAAGCTTTGTGCCTTGTAGAAACTTCATGACCAGGCCTTGATATCTCATTGAAGCTTTTGTGCTTTGGAAGTTGAGTACCTTGATTCTATTGAGGCTTCAGAAGGTCTTCCTCAAAATTTGCTTATTTAAGTTCTCCCTTTCTAGTTTATCTATTTAACATTATTCAACATGAAAAAGATTTCTAACAAAAGGTTCAAATCCTTTACAATTCATTAGTAACATTTTAAGGATAAATGGTTTACTTGAAGGTACATAACTTTTTGTATTATTGAGACCTAAGAAGAATAGCCAGTAGGTGAAGAAACCGTGATGTATATGGAGTCTCTCTTCTTGTACTATCACATATGTTGTCTTTTCACTAGTGATTTATTCCTGTCTAAATTAATATGTTTATATACAGAAATATCTACTAACAAATTGTACTCAACAAATGGATTAATTTTAGAGTACTCTTATGGAGCTACTGTCAGATCAGATAGATTTGAACGTTCAAAATTTTGACTAATAAGCATGTTATTATGTTCAAACTTAAATCAACATTTCAAACATAATGATTATTGTATTCATTTGCTAATAAAAGTAATGCATAATCAATTTAAGAAACTAAGTTCAGATGTTGCGCATAATAAAGAGTGAATAATCGGTCAGAGAATATTTAAAGTAAACTTGATTAGTTATGGTGTTAGAGATGCTTAAGAGAAAATCAAGATGTAATTGATTAATTAGTGAATGGAGTAATACTTGCATCAATTATTGAGATCATAAGGCAAAACATTATCGAACTCAATCCTACTATGGACTTAGTCATTTACTCACTACTAAAGCTATTATTGATTAGCTCAGTCAGTATGTGAGGACTAGGTTGCTTTTGCTCAAGTAGGCATTATCGATCGATTAGCAAGTAAACATCATAAAGCATAATCGATTGTAAAATAGTGATTCAGTCACTAGAGTTCAATTGAAGAAATAATCAATTACCAATGAATTCATAGTGATACTTTTTTTATTAACATGTCTATCTGTGTGTTGTACTCTGTAGATTTTGATGATCATAAAACACTAATTGTTGTTCTATTTAAGAAGCTCACAAAGCACCAATTGACTTCTGTCAATTAATAAGTCGACTTGTGTTTCAATATTTTCTTATAACATGTTATGTGAAGGAATTACTTCAGAAAGTTGACTTCTGTAAAGACAAGAGTCGGCTTCCGAAACAAACAAGTCGACTTGTCAAAAGACAAAAGTCGACTTTCTAATCTGAAGAGTCGACTTTCTATTCTACTCATTTGATATCATCATGAGGTGTCGACACACATGGTTTATAGGTTGACACATGGTCCACAAGTTGACACATGGTCCATAGATGTTGACTTGTACAAGACAAAAGTTGACTTTCTATCATCCTTATTTGATGACTGCACAAGATGTTAACTTATAAATGAAGAAAGTCAACTTATGACTTCCTTCTTCACAAACGTTGACTTGTTATATTCACATTGATGACCCAATCATTTGTTTCATTTTTATTTATTTTGAGGGTCTAGTCTGTGTGTTAAGTGCGTAGAAAATAAGTCAAGGCTTGAACATGACAGAGTTGAAGACTGACTGTGACGGCCCTCATTATACCGGTACGGTTATACCAACCCACGTCGGTATAGCAAACGTCATCACAGTGGGACATTTACCCAAACGATACAAACAGCTGAGATACACGCGAATATACAAACAGAGTAGCGGAAGTAAAAAGAACTATTGTCTTCATTCATTCATCATCCACATTTAACATACATGAAATTGCAATAACATTAAAGAACTTAAAAGTTCACATAATTAAATTGCTGAAAATTAAGTACACAATGTCCACACTTATACAATTTTCTCATGATTTCTAGTACAATGTCACTTTTACATATTATGAAAACACAAAAGGGGTACACTGCTCCAACAATCTAAACTCCGCGCTCGGAGTCCGTCTCTACCGTCTCCTCCACGAGAGTCTCGTCACCGTCTATACATGTACGCCGAAGCAAGTAGTGAGTCTTAAAGACTCAGCAAGCAACACTACTCATAACATACACGTATAAGTCATAGCGGTTTCTACATGCACATTCACAAATTCCAACATATGGCATGCTAGTCATTTGAAAGTTGCAACCTATCATGAAAGTTCTACAATTTAATACATGGATCATGCTTTCAGATTTCTAAGAATAAAACTCACCTATCACATGCTCTCTATTCAATTTACTCGTGAAATTTTGCCTTTAAAGAACCAAGACATGAGAGCTACCAACATGACACTGTGCATATATGAAGGGAAAACACAACTAGCATGGATTTTACATGTTCCTAAGCACATACATAGACATTTTCACATGCTTTAAGTTGCTGGTTTCACATGGTTTAATGGCTGTAAACCTACACATGAGAGCTACAATGTTGTTTAAAACATACCATGTGAACAACCAATCATGCTATTTTGTACACGTGCTCATCAATTATCCCTAACATGGATTCTAGACACTTTCGCACATATAAACATGATGATAACAACATGAAATTACTGATCTCACATGGTTTCAGATTTGTCTCACATGGATTTCAATGTCATATTCTCACATTTTTAGTTTCACATTTTCTTTACACAAGTTTCCAATTCACATGGTTGCACTTTGCACATACACATTTCACATTGTTCACTTACACATTAACACATGAGCACATACACATTACACATTACACATTCACATTTTAGGTGCCGCGACACATAGTCCAAACCACCAAAGAAGGACATATAGGCATCACATTACACATAGACGCCATCTAGGCATTACAATGGCGACTCTTGGACTGCGCCAGACGGGAGAACAAGTCTCCACCCTAACCAGTGGTACTTGTCCACCTCTAGGATTTCCCCCTAATGCCCTTAGGGTCACTTACACATTGAACTTTCTCAGGGAGACTTTTCCCTGATACAGTTCCACTGCCCTCTACGGAAGCAGTGTCACATTGGCACAGTTACACATTACACATTTTACCGATTTACACATGGTTTTACACATATCACTTTTCATCCCATTCACTTTCTCACTCACATGCATATCTCTGTTTTCCTGACATGACACTACAGATTTCAGGAGTTTAACACACAGTAAATTCACCAATCAGGTTGGGTTTAAACGATATCTAATCACTTTACGGTGACATGCATAAATTTTTACATTTCACATGGAAAAAGTGCATAACTCCTTATATACTGGTCCAAATGACCTGGAAATTTAACCACATGCTATTTTCGGGTTCAAGATCATACATTCAATTTTTCAGATTTTTCTGAGCTAAATAGAATTTACAGAAAATCAAATACCTATTTAGCATGCCATTCATAATTTAAGTTGACATGGAGTTTAACACTATCATACATTTTTGCCACTTACTGTCTAAACCCTAACATGCCCATAATCATAGAATTTCTTCAGAGTTTTCTGAGCAACATACCATTTTCTCAAGGTTTTACAACCCTACACATGCTTTTCTAAATTCAATTTCAGAAAGCGTAATAATTCAGATAAGCATGGAGAATTTCCAAAATTTCCGAACAGAGACTAATTGTTATATGCATGATCTAAAAATACAGAATTACCCTAAATCATACAACCATAGATCGATCACAACAATTCTTTCTTGCATGCCTTTTTATTTACCGAACCGAAATTAATAGCAATTTATGCAAGCATGGACAATTTATCAAAATTTGAGTACACATATACTGATCCACTAACTTCATGATCTGACAAAACTTAGGGCACTCAGACTAGTCCTAATCATAAAACATGGATTGGCAAGATCACCAACAAATCATGCTTGAATTTTCATGGGATAATAATCTCTAACATTCACCACCACACATCATAACTCATCCATCCACACACCACATTCATCACCTCAACATTATACATACAAATAAATGATTTACAGTATATCCTCATCGTGAAACATAACGAAAATAGACGTATAAAAGGGCAGAACAGGTCACTGTTCTGTCCAGATGAACTTGGCGGCGGTCTCTGGCCGCTGATTCAAGGTCAACGTCATAGTCGATGGACGCTAAGCATGATCTTAGCGACCAGGGACATTGCCGTTAATTCAGGTCTGTGCAGAACACAGACCCGAGCTCTCAAGATAGGGTGAATGTGGGGGTCTAGGACTCGAGAGAAAAATACACAAAAATGTTAAAACCATCCTAGACTCATACGGGAACCTTATGGTAGGGTCACTTGCCTCTAGAAATTTGCTCCAATGGATCTAAATGCTCGGAGAAGCTTCTTGGGCCGTCCCAAGAAGTGCAGAAATGTCCTCCAAGATCTCCTTCCTCCGGGCTCTTGGATGATCTCCACAGCAAAGAAATGTCGGGGAGGCCTTCCTCGATGATCCCTCTAGCCTCTCAGTTGCAGTACAACGCCGGACAAAGCTTCAGAAGTTCGGATTTGGGCTGCAAGGATGGGGTTTTCTCACAGTCCGAAATAGGGTTTTCTCCTCTTGTTTCTCTCTTGCAAAAGGGTGAAGAGAGGGGTTGGGGAGCAGATTCGGGTTTAGACATATGGGAGAGGCTTCTCTCCCACTCACAGGGTGACAAGATGGCTCTCAGAGCCATTGGGGACAGCTCCCGAATGGGTGAGCTACCTTGTTTCTGGAATTTCTGGCTCTGCAACGCATGCAGGTCAGAGAAATCAGCGTCCACATCGTTAGACGCCAGGATTAGTGTTGGCGTCCATGGGTGGACGCTGACACCTCATTGACGTCCTGATATTGACGCCAATCTGGCCTTCGGCCAGAACTCTAAAACATGCAGAAAACTATGCATGCCATGCATATATACATGCAATATGTATATGGTAGTGTATCCATACTATCACATTCAATACATGCATTATTTACATCTAGTATAAACACATGTACACGTAATTGTACTAATTAATACGTACGTAAATATGTATATACATACACAAGCACAAATATACACACACAAATACAAATAATGCGACGGAAATTCGAGGGCCTTACACTGACTGTGAAACTGACCGTCGGTCAACTGAACTCTGACTATCGGTCGACCAATCGTTCAAGTGAATTTTGTCCAAAAGTCAAGTGAAAAATAGTCAACCAAATTCCAAATAATGGTCAATTGAAATGATGATATCGATTGGAGAAGACAAGTGTTCCGATTGATGAAGAAGTATTCCAATCAATTGATGAAGAAGAACACCAATCGATTGATGAAGAACTCCAATCGATTGATGAAGAAACTTATGATTAGTGAAGCCTTCTGATTGGTCAAGAAAACTTCTGATTGGTGACCAAACTAAAGAGGCATACTGATTGGTGACCAAACTAAAGAACGGTAGACCGATCTGGGGACTTTTTCCTCCTCTAGGACTCTTTCCGAGGATTCATCCAGGACTCTTTCTCTTTGGATGTGGGCCATAAATACAAGTGGTTTTGAAATCCTAAAAGATATCCCAATCATGCAAGAAAGTTTTATCCTTTTGAACCTGGGTTTTAGGCGATCTTCTAGAGAAGCCTGCAATAGAACTCAAGATCAAGTGTGGAAAATGTCTTCGCTATTATGTGGAGTTGTTGTCAAGTACCAAAGATAGTGCTACATCCAAGCAACATCTAGGAGGCTTTGGTGGAGAGATCAATCTGTGTTCTACACTAGTGTTCTTACTTCTATAGCAGCTCTCCATATCTTAGACAGGGGGAATTTTTGTGCTTATTGTTTTATCTATTTTTCCACTTTCACAGGCTTATTGGGTTGTGTTAAACTCATTACATATTTTGTGTGTTGTGCTCCTGTGTGAGCAATTGCATGTGTGGTGCGGGCTATGCACTACACGTCGTGGGTTGTCTCGCCCCCCTTGTGTAACACCCCATATATGAATATGTTAAATGAACTAAATCAGTAGACTACCTACAACTCGGACTAGTCATTTTCGAAGCTCGAGTAGGAAAAGAACTTTCAAGTTAAGCGTGTTCGATTGGGAGCAATCTCAGGATGGGTGACCTTTCTGAGAAGTCTACCAACTAGAATGGTTGTTGGGTCAGTTTGCTGATTAGGTCATCACAAATGGTATCAGAGCCTTGCCCAGCCAAAAATTCAAGAACTAAGTGCCACACAGGGCAAAGTGCTATGCTATGGAAGCCACCTCTTGAGGCCCTAATGATGCAAAGTGCTACATAGCGAGAGCCACCTCTTGAGTTTGTAGGGGTCACCTCTAGAATCTTATCTGCCTAGGATTTAACTATGTGTTATATGTGCCTGGCGACGAGGACATTGCTTATATAAGAGGGGTAGATTGTAACACTTCATATATGAATATGTTCAATGGACTAAATCAGTAGACTTCCAACAACTCAGAATAGTCATTTTTTAAGCTCGAGTAGGAAAAGAACTCTGAAGTTAAACGTGCTCAGTTAGGAGCAATCTTAGGGGTAGTGGACGTAGGTGCACAAAGGGTGTTTCCGAACCACTCTAAAATCTTGCGTGCATATGTGTGGTTTGCTTCCTTATTTCTACCTTCTTTCTATGCACGCATAGGATAGCCAGTTACATTGGTTTTGTCTTTGATTCCCTTGTGTCAATAATTATCTAATTAGTTAAATCTATCATAGATGAAAAGTTTTTAATTGGTCGTAGCAATTCACCCCTCCCCTATTGCTCCACCAACTGGCCATGTTGCACTTCAATTGGTATCAGAGCAGGGCTCTGAAATATCAGAGTGATCTATGTGTACTACAGCCAACAAGAGATTTATGCCTGAGGGACACTCCATTCATCGTCCGCCTTAATTTGATGGTAGCAACTATCCATATTGGAAAAATTATATGTACGTCTTTCTCAGGGCTTAAGACTATGAGATCTGGAAAGTCATGAGTACTAGTCCTTATGTACTACCAGAAAATGAGGGAAAGTGGACTGATGATAATATTAAGAAATCTAAGATTAATTTCAATGTCATGAATATTATGCAATGTGTCATACATCCTGATGAATATTCCCATGTCTCCATGTGCAGCTCAGCGAAGGAGATGTGGATAAAATGAAGTTGATTTATGAAGGCACATCTGAAGTCAAAGAGACCAAAGTCAACATCTTGGTCCATGAATATGAATGTTCAAGATGGATCCCATAGAGAAAATTTCTGAGATGTTTGCACGGCTCTCAAAGATAACAAATGGGCTGAAGGCACTTGGCAAGAATTATACTGACACAAAAATAGTCCGTAAAATTATGAGATCCCTCTTACTAGCATGGCACACAAAATCCACAATCTTTGAAGACTCCAAGAATCTTTCAAGTCTCACAATGGAAGAATTAATTGAAAGTCTCATAACATATGAGATAAATCTGAAAAATTAGGAGGTTGAGCAACCCAATAGCAAGAAAAAGGATCTGGCTCTCAAGGCTAAGAAATTCAAGGCACTCGGCTTAAAAATCTCATCAAGTAGAGATGAAGCAGAAATGGTAGACATAACTGTAGACACGCGAATTCGACTCCACCGCGGGCAAATTTCATATTGCGCCATAATGCCACAAATGGCCCTCATATTGCCTTGCAAGAGTGTTTTCCCAATATTTCTGGATCTCACCCATCCTTCCCCGGAGCTTCCCCTTCATTTCCAAGGCTGGCCGGAGGTCGTGGGCATTCATTTCAAGTCGCGACGAATCTCTGGGGCGCGTTCATGAAGTCGCGATGGGCCTAGGGGACGCGTTCTAAAATGCGTCTGGCACGGTGGACGCGATTCCATTGATTCCCATTATTGTGCCGGGCATCTTGGACGTGACTAGGCCAATTGGTCCTTATTGCGATGGCCTTCTGCGACGCGATAAGGAATTTACTTATTTTATTTATGAAAACTGCCCATTGCCACTTCATGAACACGTCCGCTATAGGCGACGCAATTCTAATTTCGATTTTGGCAGAATTTTCATAAATAAAATATGGAAATACTTTATTGCATCGTGTCATCCTGATGTGTTTCAAATCTGAGACGCGTCGGACCGTGCTGACGCGATTAGGCTCTAGGCCCCAAAAGTCATCGCACTCAGGTGCCTGTACCTCGAATTCCGAGGAATCTCTGAATCGCGTCCGTCCGTGCCGACGTAATTAGGTCCTGTACCTGAACCCTAGACCCCCGAAAGTTGCCGCATTTATGAGCCCACGTGCCAAAATGAAGTTGCGGTGGGGTGGGTCGAGGCGTTTCAATAATGCAGCAGTCGTCCCCGACGCGACTCTGGACCATAGTTGTACCCTATGATTGTCAAATCAAGTGGGAAATGCAGCGCTTCTTAATCGCGGAGGTCGTGGCAGACGCGTCTTCAATCAGAGACGTGTTTGCTGTAGCCGACGCGATTTGAGTCTGTGTTGCCTATAAATACAGACCCGAGGGTTAGTTGTTCAAGGGGGCCCATTCGAAGCGGCGAAGCCCTGCTGAATTCTCGCCTAGACCTCTGAGCTGAGAAGGACCGTCTACCATTACACATCGACCTACGCCCTCCTTCCTCGGTGTTCGGAGCTGGCGTCCCCTCCATCGTCCATGTACATCGAGGCGGGAGCATCTTCCTCCTCTTTGTCCATCCAACCGGCAATGCCGTCGTACCTACCAACATTCGAGGAAGCACCCCTCCCCTTTCTTCTTTTCATTTACCTCCTCCGGGCCCCACGTGGCTCCTATACTCCCTTTTTATACACACACACATGCATGCATACACACACACACACCTATCTTTAGGGGTTTAAAAGCCACCACACGGTAAGTCATTCCCCATGCCGTTCATTTTTTCCATTTCATTTATTTAGGGCTGTATACTACACATGTGGCTAATCCCCTTCTTTTATTTGTATTATTTTTTAGGGTAATCAACAAAGGAAACGCCCTCTACCATGGCCGGCCGTGTTCGTAGAGGAAGTGGAACCCACACCCCCGTGCAACCTCCCATGCTCCAACAGGTACTTTTCGC
The DNA here is from genome assembly GCA_014218235.1 of Colocasia esculenta. Lineage (NCBI taxonomy): Eukaryota > Viridiplantae > Streptophyta > Magnoliopsida > Alismatales > Araceae > Colocasia > Colocasia esculenta. Next base: position 153,928,828 of record CM024754.1, read on the forward strand.
GATCACCCATTCCATTCGCACCCCTTCACGCGTGCATTCTCCATTCGGTACCCTCACGTACCTGGCGATCATGTTTTCTTTTCTTTTCTGTTTTTTTCCACACATTATTCATATCCACACACACACACCACCACCACAATAATCATCCCTCTTTGTCGACCAACTATTCTTCGGACCCCCCCCCCCCATGAAAAAGGAGGGAACGAAAACACCGTCCACAGATTGGCGATCACGGTGGACCTCTTTTGCATTTTCTTGTCGATTACCCCCCTCCCTTCGTGTCCCACATGGCACTCCTCTTTTATATTTGCCTTATACCCTGGAAGCATGCTGTGTGTTTGATTTTATTTTTGTCTTTTGTTTTCTTCTATTACGCATATCCTGTTGTTTCCTGCCTTTTTTCATTTCTCGGGTGGCCTTCTGGAATCGCGTCCACAACAGAGGACGCGATTCAGTGTGTAGTAATGCATCGGTCCTGCCAAACGCGTTTCACTTTGTGTCGTGGTGGCTATGTCCGACGCGTCTCTATATTTCTTAATTTTTACTTCCTACACCTCTTCCCTGTTTCCTGCTTTCCTTTTTTGTTCTCAGGTGCCTGTTTGGAATTACGTCCCACACAGAGGACGCGATTTAGTATTTGGTAATGCGTCCGCCTTACCGGACGCGTTTCACTTTCTTGTTGCGGAGATGCGTTTCTGTCTGACAGTCCGTCCACAGAGACCAGGCGCGGCTCTGGCAGCCTTCTGGGGATTTCAGGTCCACGTCCAGGTGACTGGATGCGATTCAGTTTGAGTCGCGACGTCTGTACCCGACGCGATTCAAACTGCTGATAGAAACGTGCCCCCCTTTGCCATTTTTGCTATAAACTGCTACATACAGGGCGTATTACATCGGTCGGGGGGCCTCCTTCCCTCATATCCGAGGCTCCACACACCTTTCTTGGTAAGGGTGACCTCTCCTTTGGGCATTCCGTCTCATTGGACTAGGGGACCTTTACCAAGAACCCCGTAAGACTCCGTACCCCGTGGATTCCCTCACGGCGGATTGAGCTGGCGGTACCCTTCCGTTGACCTGGGTTTAGACATCCTATTGCGTGGTGGGAGGTGATTCTAGTTGCACCCCGAAGTATCCATCTTCTACCCAACTAGGATCTCACCTGGAGTGACACAACATTTTCAATCCATATAATAATTGTGAAACTCTAAAACAAGCGTAAGCATCATAACTTGTTTGAGCCGTCATTGATTGATTAATCTTTGTTCAACCTGTTTGATTGCTTGCCTTGTTAAAATGGACCCATATTATCATGCTAATTTCAATATGGACTATGAGGATGATGTTAGATCTCCATCTTTTCAATCCCATGTTCGTCCATTTCACCACCGTGAGGGACAGCCTTCTACTTCCTATGGCTACGTGTGCACACCGTGCACTAACAATTTGATGTCCCCTCACATATACCTCCAATCAAAATCGGCAAGAGCCTCCCCCCCCCCCCCCCCCCCCCCCGTCAAGACTCCAAAGTCCAAACTGTCCTGCATGCACTAGATCATCTCACCCCTCAACAACTCAACCTCATTCAATCCTTGGTTGTGGGTGTGACTCCCCCTCCTTCTCCTTCCCCTAGGCACCCATCTTTGTACATTTCGGCGACTTTGCCACCTACCCCTGTACATTCTTCATCACCTCGGCCCCCTGGCCATTTGCACTCCCGTGTTCCGGTCCGTACAAACCACCCCTTGGGAAGCCCCATTAATTCGCGGCCACCTCCATGTACTCCCTCATATGCCCAGCAGCAACCCACTCCACTCCAACATGCTCTTCTCCAAAAATTGAATAATTTGGAGAATCAAATAAACAAGCTTTTAGATCCCATGGGTGACCCCATCACCGCCATGCCGGCTCTCCCTCAAATTTATATACATCCTTCGGAGATGCCGTCGTACCGAATGTACAATGGCACGGGTAACCCCTACCTTCATGTCAAGGAGTTCCTTTATGAGTCTTCTCGTTGGCAACGAGACCCAATTACCTTGGCATATTTATTCAAAAAATCTCTTGACGGCCCTGCACTCGAATGGTTCTACTCTTTGGAGCCAAGTGAGGCAGGAGACTTTCGCCCCCTATATAAAAACTTTCTTCAGAGGTACAAGGACCGCGTCAGCCCCTATCTCTCTATCGTGGATCTAGCATCCGAGAAGATAAGGGCCAATGAGAAATTTGTACAATTTGTTGACCGTTGGAGGTCAATGGCCCTTAGAAAGCAAAATGAGCTCTTGGAGTCAGAGCAGGTTAAAATAATCATCTCGAACTCTACTCCGAGGTTCAGCACATCCTGGCCATGAACCAAATCGAGACGATGGAAGAGCTCTACGAGCGGGGACGTTACATCCAGACACATTTAATAGACTCCCCGATCATAGATCTTTTTTATCAAATTAATCTAAGAAAGAACGGATCAGTGGACGCCATCCACCTCGCCACCATACAACATCCACATCATATGCCCCTCCATAAACACCCATCTACCACAACATGCCTCCACCCAGGCGTCCACTGATTCGTCCTCCTCGGACCCAACAACCTCCAACTGGGCCATACGAAGCCCCTGTCATTCAAGAAGAAGCTCCCGTGCCCTACGTTGCACCTGCTCCGATACCCATACCAGCTCCAGCTACCATACCTCCACCACAGCCTATTGCTCGGGCTGAAGTTGCTAATAGCCAACCCTTCCAGGAAACCACTTGGTGCTACGACGATGAGCCTTCCGAGGTCATGTTCGTACACCATTTACCTACCCCTCCCACACTACCGTCCACATTTACCAAACCTTCCACGATTAAGCCTCCACCCACCATTACGCACACTACACGGCGCCCTAAATCTATGCCAATCATGCCAGTTGCCGACGGAGCACAATTCAAAGTACTCATAGGGAATCTCTCCCTACAGGCTCTCATGACCCCTCACACCGTTGTTGTGAACCTTCCCACGCTCGTGAAGGGGTCAACCATGCAGATTGTGCTCATGCATTCCAAAGCCAAATCATTGGCACAATCAATTAATCGAGGGTTGTGCCCCTTTTCATATCACACGCTATACAATCTTTGGGCACGGTCCCCTCATTATTGCTTCCAATTACACTAGTGGAACTCCCCACCCTCTCATTCAGCTACATTCCAAGGGAGTTACCACTCATATTGGAAACTTCGAAAGAAGTCAACAATCCCCCAATAATTGAGAGCCGTTCAAACTCTCCGAGAAGAGCAAGACCTGCCGCCTACTGGGCACATTATGTGAGGAGATACCTAAGGGTCAAACTGCCGATTCCCAAGCGGAACTGCCGAAGTCGGGCAAGGCAAAAGACCAGGGGGCCTCCATCTTTTCTATTTTCTTTTCAATCATCTTTCGTGCTTCTTAGCACCATCCCGTGGGTTCTCCACATTCCCTCCCCACGGGAGGCCTTTTATTTCCACCTTTTTTACGATTCATTCTCTTGTACCGGGCATCGCGTCCCATTTTGTACCCCTTACTATCCTTTCTGTGCCCCACGTGGCACAACGCCTTCCCGTGCCCCATGCGGCACATTCCCTCATCGTGCCCCACGTGGCACAACTCCTCGTAGTGCCCCACGAGGCACAACTCCTTCATGTGCCCCATGAGGCACATCTCCTTCTTGTGCCCCACGGCACCTCTCCGTCTCGCGCCCCACGCGGCGCACCTCCCTATTTGGCCCCTCGCGGCCCGCTTTTTTCTTTCTCTCCTCCAGCCCATCCGGATTCTTTTCCTCGTACAGGGAACCGCACCCTCCTTCTTCTTCAAACCCCTCCGGCCCTGCCGGAGTCTCCAAATTCTCTCCGCAATTCTCTCCTTGCCATTTTCAATCAGGTCATCCGACCTTTCTCTCACTGTTTTCGGGGCTTTAGCCTCCATGTATCACTTTAATTCTAAATAAAATTGTACATTCTTCTACGCCTCTGAGTCTCACCCCAGCACAGGGCATTCGTCCTATTGGAAATCCTGCACAGCTTGCATGTCTTTGTCAGCTTCATCACACCCTCCTTCTTCTTCAAGTCCCTCCGGCCCCGCCGGAGTCTCCAAAATCTTTCCACAATTCTCTCCTTGCTATTTTTAATCAGATCATTCGACCTTTCTCCCACTGTTTTTAGGGCTTTAGTCCTAATGTATCTTTCTAATTTCCAAATAAAATTGTAAATTCTTCTAGACCTCTGAGTCTCACCCCAGCGTAGGGCATTCGTCCTCCTTTACCCTCCGAATTATTTATTATTAGTGTCAATAAAAAAATCCATAAAAAGATGAATATCCAGCATTGCCATGCTATCGCAGCACTTCCATTATGAGAACTCCGTGCCAGGAGTCAAAATTCCCTCCTGGGTAATTAAGGTTCGCCCTTAGCATGGTAACCTTCACACACACTGCACGGCGCCCTAGGCCAATTGCCCTGGTAGACACCGTCACCATCACAGCCATGCCTAGAAGGCACCAAATGTTTGTTTCTCCTCTTACTCGGCCAAAGTATGGATAATAGAGGTAGTCTGGGCAAGGCAACCAACCCAAAGCACTCTGTCATAAGAGAATGTCCTGAAAATAGGCAAATTAAAATTACCAATGAAAAATCCAAGTCAAGCGCATGTCAAGAGTGGCAAAGTCCCCACAGGGATCCAAACGGATCTGGACGTATGCATGCAAAATAAAAATCAAAATCAATCAATCAAGATAATATGGCATGGCAAAGAGCGGCAAAGTCCCCGCGGAGATCCAAATGGACCCGGTCGTACTCATGTCTCTACAATTGAATGGTCATCAGTCAATCAAGTTCAAAAGCCCCAATAATCAAATGAGACTGAATCTTCTGACTGTTGTGCCAAGGAAGGAAGTCAAACCCAACTCTTCGAACATCCATGCAAAGCTCATCTCCAAATTTTCTCCCCTTCTTCCTACAGACTTAGTCGCCTTTTCAGGCATGGCTTTGATAGCGGCACTGTTGACCACATGCAATCAGCCGCTGGACACCACTTTGAATGCACGCCCTACTCTGGGCATTCTTTAATGACACAGGAGGTAATAAGGACCCCTCACCAGTCAATTTTCATAATCCTAATGCTGTCATGGCATGGCAATGTTTCCAAAACCCAAACAACAAAAAAAGGATGAATACTTTCAAAATCCCACAAAAATCAAAATACTTTCAAAATCACAAAAAAAATTAAAATATTTCCAAAATTCCAAATATCTTCAAAAACCACAAAATTTCAAATACTTTTCAAAAACCACAAAATTCTAGATATCTTCAAAACAAATCCCAAAAAAAAATCAAATGTCTCTAAAAAACCCAAAAAAAATCATGATGGTGCTGCACATGGCAAGCATTGCGCCTCTTCGCGCCAGATCAAGCCAATTCTTCCAATCATTAGTTCCTCCCATCCTGAGCTCTGATCTCTTCGGCCAAAAAACACTTATCCTCATGGTTTAAACAAACAAAGTGAATGAGCCATGTTTGTTGCTAAATGCTTTATCCATGCTCCATGCTACAAATGCTGTTATTACATGATGTTTGTTATCTCTTGGCTAATGATTTTCAAGTGCAGGATTCGAGTTGCCTCATCCGGCGCAATCAGGCTACAGCTGCCGCCCTACCATCAAGTTATCTATATGATTATACCTTTAGAGCACATCAAGGACCTTGTGGCTCTGAGGAATCTGGGATTTGAGTTCCCCTTTAAAAAAAACAATGATTATCCTAGTGGATCCTTAGCCGCACGGATAGGCCGCTACGCTTGGCACGTGAGGACGACGGACCCATGCATAAAACTCCGGTCCTGACTCAACGCCATCGTAACAATATTATCATTGATTATTTTCTACTCCTTCTAACCTATTTTTCTTTTAGCCAAGCATACATGCATATTGAAATCACAGTAGAAAACCACTCTTCTAATGCAATCTGAGAGCCATTCTCACTCAAATTCCAAGCAATTTGAAATATTCCAATCCGGGTCGAATACCCAACTCCCTTTGTTGTCGCCTCCGGGCTGATTTCCTTAAGAACCTTTGTTTGGATTTATCTCCCTACATTTCATCTTTATCCCAGAGATCCACCTGAGGCAGTGGCAGATGCCCCCAATGGTGCAACCTAACGGATTGTGTCCTTAAGTACTTCCCCTACGCTGGAAGTTGATCTCTCCTTTGTGCCTCATGTGGCACTTTCCTTCGTGTACCTCGTACACACCTCCTGTCATGCCCCTCGTGTGCACACTTTATTTCTTCCAATCCAAACATTTGCTTCTTGTGGTCTTCTTCCTGGTGGTGACTTCCTTGGTTGTTGGTGAAAGACTCTTATCAGGTGGCAATCACCCAATTGATCCGTGCGTGTCTATTTTTCACCTTGGCGCCTACTTTTCAGTCCACTCCACTGCACTCCACTTCGCTACACTTCATTCCATCCACTCCATTACACCTCACTTCGTGTCCTTTCACTTCGCTCCCCTGCAAAGCAGACGCCAAGACGTGGCAGCTGTGGACACGCGAATTCGACTCCACCACAGGCAAATTACATATTGTGCCATAATGCCACAAATGGCCTTCATATTGCCTTGCAAGAGTGTTTTCCCAATATTTCTGGATCTCACCTATCCTTCCCCGGTGCTTCCCCTTCATTTCCAAGGCTGGCCGGAGATCGTGGGCATTCATTTCAAATCGTGACGGGTCTCCGGGGCGCGTTCATGAAGTCGCGACGGGCCTGGGGGATACGTTCTGAAACGCGTCTGGCACGGTGGACACGATTCCATTGATTCCCATTATCGCTCTGGGCATCTTAGACGCGACTAGGCCAATTGGTCCTTATTGCGATGGCCTTCTGCGACGAGACAAGGAATTTACTTATTTTATTTACGGAAACTGCCCATTGCCACTTCATGAACGCGTCCGCTATAGGCGACACGATTCTAATGTCGGTTTTGGCAGGATTTTCATAAATAAAATATGGAAATACTTTATCGCGTCGTGCCGTCCCAACGCGTTTCAAATCCGAGACGCGTCGGACCGTGCCGACGTGATTAGGCTCTAGGCCCCAAAAGTCGTCGCACTCAAGTGCCCATACCTCGAATCCCGAGGAATCTCTGAATCGCGTCTGTCCGTGCCGACGTGATTAGGTCCTGTACCTGAACCTTAGACCCCCAGAATTCGCCGCATTTATGAGCCCACGTGCCAAAATGAAGTCGTGGCGGGGTAGGTCGACACGTTTCAATAACGCGACGGTCGTCCCCGACGCGACTCTAGACCATAGTTGTACCCTATGATTGTCAAATCAAGCGGGAAACACGGCGCTTCTTAATCACGGCGGCTGTGGCAGACGCATCTTCAATCAGAGACACGTCCAATGTAGCCGATGCGATTTGAGTCTGTGTTGCCTATAAATATAGACCCGAGGGTCAGTTGTTCAAATGGGCCCATTCGAAGCGACAAAGCCCTGCCGGATTCTTGCCTCGACCTCCGACCTGAGAAGGACCGTCTACCATTCCACATCGACCTATGCCCTCCGTCCTCAGTGTTCGGAGTCGGCGTCCCCTCCATCGTCCATGTACATCGAGGCGGGAGCATCTTCCTCCTCTTCGTCCATCCAACCGGCAACGCCGTCGCGCCTACCAACATTCGGGGAAGCACCCCTCCCCTTTCTTCTTTTCATTTACCTCCTCCAGGCCCCACGTGGCTCCTATACTCCCTTTTTATACACACACACATGCATGCATACACACACACACACACACCTATCTTTAGGGGTTTAAAAGCCACCACACGGTAAGTCATTCCCCATGCCGTTCATTCTTTCCATTTCATTTATTTAGGGTTGTATACTACACATGTGGCTAATCCCCTTCTTTTATTTGTATTATTTTTCAGGATAATCAACAAAGGAAACGCCCTCTACCATGGCCGGCCGTGTTTGTAGAGGAAGAAGAACCCACACCCCCGCGCAACCTCCCACGCTCCAACAGGTACTTTTCGCAATCACCCATTCCATTCGCACCCCTTCGCATGTGCATTCTCCATTTGGTACCCTCGCATACCTGGCGATCATGTTTTCTATTTTTTTCCACACATTATTCATATCCACACACACACACCACCACCACAATAATCATCCCTCTTTGTGGACCAACTGTTCTTCGGACCCCCCCCCAACGAAAAAGGAGGGAACGAAAAACACCGTCCACAATAACCCAGAGCTTCAGAAAATTTTTGAGGAAGAAAAAGCTCCAATATCCTATATTCTTGAAGAACTTCAAAGGTAAATCCAAGTTAGGAGTACCCAGCAAGAAGTTTGAGATGATGTGCTATAAATGCCAAGGTGTCAAACACATAAGATCCGAGTGCCCCATATTTCTGAAAAGGAAGAAGAAAAGCAAGACAAAGAATCCCAAAGCCATTGTCACAACATGGAGTGACTTCGATGAGTCAAGCTCTGCAGTGGAAGATGTCCAGGAGAAGCAGGACGTCGAGTGCGGCCTCATGGAATTTGAGAAACAAGCTCCCGAGAAACTTTGATCGTGAGTTCTTTACCCTTGAGGAGATGGAAGATATGTACTCTGCCTTGCATGAAAAATACAAGAAGATTAAAAAATAAAATAAGGGATTGAAAAGTAAGTTTGAAACTTTTTTGCATGTTGAAACAAATTGTTTGTCATGTCATGAACTTAGATTGCAATGTGAAAATCTTCTAAATGCTAATGAATTACTTCAAAGTAAGATCACATTGTATGAATATGAAATTGAATGCATGGTAAATGATAATGGTAATTCTAATAAGATAAGCATGCTTGAAACTGAAAAGGCATCCCTTAAATCTAAAAATGAAGAATTGAAAAACTAAATGCATGTGCTTGAGGAGAATGCTAAGACTTCTAAAAATTCTGTCAAAAAGAACATGAAATAATAAATGAGCTTAAGTCCACTATTTCTAGACTCATAAAGGTAAAACAAAAGCTAGATGAAGTACTTAATGTCAAGATGAACACAATGGTTTAGGCTATTCACCTAATAATACTAAACCCCTTGTCTAAGATGAAAACATCTTTTGTTCATGCAAGTAATGCTCCAAGCACATCACATGTTCAGATTAAAAAATCTATGTAACCTAAGAAACCAGTTCATGATAAGAAATCCATGCAACCAAAGAAACATACTCATGTTAAAAATTTTCAACAACCAGAGAAGAATAAGCATGTACCATGTATTTCTGATTATAGGCCATGTCCTACACCACACACTTCACATGTTACATGCTATCTCTATGCTGGATATGGTCATATGAACTATTATTGCTAGTTGAAGAAAAACATGCAAAAAATGAACTTGGCGTGGATAAGAAAGTATCTACTCCCTTCCTAAACTAACACTGTTGGACCCCAAGATTATTTGGGTACCAAAGAAATCCACTTGAGTGTCATGGTTGCAGGTACCTTGGACACATGATGGCTTTGAAATGGAAGGTGACAAGCCAAGGTACCCATGAGCAGTGAGAAAACTGTTGTGTTCTTTTTGAAGTCTGGCCTTTAAGATAAGAGCATGACAACTCATTTAGTGTATTCGCTGTGTATATTTGTTAGATTTTGATGATAGGTTGTGTTTTTGTTTTCTTTCTATAAAAAAAAATAAAAATAAAAAAAGTCAAAAACACAAAAAAGGGTCATAGAGATTAGTGTCTATTGCATGTTTGTGTTTGCATGTCTATCCCATGTGTGCATGCATGTATATTATACGTAAACACCCACTTTGACTCTTTCTATGGCCTAATATCCCTTGTTATTCTTGCATTGCTTAGAACTTAGTGTGTAATTATGATTGATACTAAGGGGAAGCTATTTAATTTGGTGTGTGCCTACAGTAAGGGGGAGCTAGATAGTTATGTATTTAACATGTTTCTCAAAATCCACTTGAAATTAAGTCCAAAACACCAATGTGAATAAATATGATTAATGGATATTATTTTGATGATAGGTGGAATTTTTTTTAACATTATTGTGATGCTTAAAATCTACCTAATTTGTAATAGTTCATGAGGAAAAAGCTACATGTCCCAGTTTGAAAAAAAAGGGGAACTGAGCTTAGTAATCGGGCCTCTCCACTAAACAAATGAGGAGCCTTACGTCAAACAGTAATATTTCCCTAAAAAATGAAAGACAAGAAACACAAAAAATTGACATCAATTTGTTTCAAAATAAAAAAAAAGACATAGTGATAGCTACCAAAAATCGATAGTCTATCATGCATGGGTAAGATTGAGAGTATTCATTAGTGTTAATTAGAATTTTTGTTCATCCTCATGTGTGATGCCTTTTAATCATATCCTACACACCACTTTTCATGGTAGTTAATTTTGGGTATGTCTTGAAAAGTTGATTAAATACATTTGCTATGTCATGGCTATCTCTTAGCGCATGTACTTCATCAACCCCCCATAGTGTGATTTTAACATATCCACTTTGTGCTTAAGCCAATTGCATCTCTTAACTCTATTACCACCCACTTTTTGATGCTATCAAAAAGGGAGAGAGAATATGTAGATTTTATATTCTGATTTTTGGAGAGAGTTTGTGTACAAAAGAAAAGGGGGGAGTTAGAAGTCATTTAATTAGAAAAGGGGAGTATTTTGCATGATTGTTTGCATGACTACATGTGTTTAAAAAAACAAAAACAAAAAAAAGGACCTTTGCTATCTAAGGTGTGTTTTGTGTGAAAAATCTACAAGTGTTTTGTCATCATCAAAAAAGAGTAAATTGTTGTACTCTTTAGATTTTGATGATCACAAAACACCAGTTGTTGCTCTTGTTTAAGAAGCTCAAAAAACAAAATTCCTATTCATGTTAATGACCTGAGCAATTAACTTGTGTTGACAAGTCAACTTCTGTCAGTTGAGAAGTCGACTTGTGTTTCAATACCTTCTTATAACATGTTCTATGAAGGAATTGCTTTATGAAGTCTACTTCTATAAAGACAAGAGTCGACTTCTGAAACAAACAAGTCGACCTATCAAAAGACGAAAGTTGACTTGCTGACCTAAAGAGTTGACTTTTTGTTCTGCTCATTTGATATCATCATGAGGTGTCGACACACATGGCTCACAGGTCGACACATCGTCCACAGATGTTGACTTGTAGAAGATAAAAGTTGACTTTTTGTCATGCTTATTTGATGTCTACACAAGATGTGTAAGGCCCTCAAATTTTCGTCGCATTAATTGTATTTGTGTGTGTATATTGTGCTTGTGTATGTATATACATATTTACGTACGTATTAATTAGTACAATTACGTGTGCTTGTGTTTATACTAGATGTAAATAATGCGTGTACTGAATGGTGATAGTATGGATACACTACCATATACATATTGCATGTATGTATGCATGGCATGCATGATTTTCTGCATATTTTAGAGTTCTGGCCGAAGGCCAGATTGGCGTCAACCCCTAGCCGTTGAGGTGGTGTCAGCGTCCACCCATGGACGCCAACACTAATCCTGGCGTCTAACGATGTGGACGCCTATTTCTCTGACATGCATGCGTTGCAGAGCCAGAAATTCCGGAAACAAGGGAGCTCACCCATTGGGGAGCTGTCCCCAACGGCTCTGAGAGCCATCTTGTCACCTTGTGAGTGGGAGAGAGGCCTCTCCCATATGTTGAACCCGGATCTGCCTTCCCCAGCCCTCTCTTCACCCTTTGCAAGAGAGAAACAAGAGGAAAAACCCTAGCTTCTGAGCTGTGAGGAAACCCCTCTTTGCAGCCCAAGAATCCGAACTTCTGAAGCTGGATCTGGCCATCTTCCTCGACAAGAAGCTAGCTGGACTGAAGGAGAAGACCTCCCCGACGTTTCCTTGCTGTGGAGATCATCCAGGAGCCCGGAGGAAGGAGATCTTGGAGGACGTTTTGCACCTTCTTGGGACTGCCCAAGGGGGGCTTCATCAGTACTTTTGATCCATTGAAGCAATTTCCTAGAGGCAAGTGACCCTACCATAAGGTTCCCGTATGAGTCTAGGACGGTTTTAACATTTTTGTGTATTTTTCTTCGTGTCCTTGACCCCCAAATTCACCCCAACTTGAGAGCTCGGGTCTGTGTTCTGCACAGATCTGCATTGACGGCAAGGTCACTGGACGCTGAGATTATGCTTGGCGTCCATCGACCATGCCGCTGACACTGAGTTAGCGGCCAGAGACCGCCGCCAAGTTCATCTGGACAGAACAGTGACCTGTTCTGCCCTTCCTATACAACTATTTTCGGTATGGTTTCCGTGATGAGGATATATGATAACCCTATACACTATGTATACTGTTAAATGTGGTGTGTGGATGAGTGTGATGTGTGGTGGTGAATGTTAGAAATTATTCTCCCATGAAATTTCAAGCATGATTGTTGATAATCTTGCCAATCCATGTTTTATGATTAGGACTAGTCTGAATGCCCTAAGTTTTGTCAAATCATGAAGATTAGTGGATCAGTATACGTATACTCAATTTTTGATAAATTGTCCATACTTGCATAAATTGCTAATAAATTCGGTTCGGTAAATAAAAAGGCATGCAAGAAAGATTTGTGGTGATCAATCTATGGTTGTATGATTTAGGGTAATTCTGTATTCTCAGATCATGCATATAACAGTAGTCTCTGTTCAGACAGTCAGTGGCAAAAATGCATGATGGTGTTAAACTCCATATCAACTTAAATTATGAATGGCATGCTAAATAGGTGTTTTATTTACTGTAAATTCCATTTAGCTCATAAAAATCTGAAAAATTGAATGTATGATCTTGAACCCGAAAATAGCATGTGGTTAAAATTTCAGGTCATTGGGACCGTGTATAAGGAGTTATGTACTTCCATGTGAAATGTAAAAATATGTATGTTATCGTAAGGTGGTTAGATATTGTTTAAACCCAACATGATTGGTGAATTTACTGTGTTAAACTCCTGAAATATGTAGTGCCATGTCAGGAAAAACAGAGATATGCATGTGAGTGAGAAAGTGAATGAGATGAAAAGTGATATGTGTAAAACCATGTGTAAAATCGGTAAAATGTGTAAATGTGCCAAGTGTGACATTGCTTCCACAGAGGGTAGTGGAACCGTATCAGGGAAAAGTCCCCCTGAGAAGGTTCAATGTGTAAGTGACCCTAAGGGCATTAGGGGAAATCCTGGAGGTGGACAAGTACCACTGGTTAGGGTGGAGACTTGTTCTCCCGGTCTGCGCAGTCCAAGAGTCGCCATTGAAATGCCTAGATGGCGTCTATGTGTAATGTGATGTGTATATGTCCTTCTTTGGTGGTTTGGACTATGTGTCATGGCACCTAAAATGTGTAATTTGTAATGTGTAATGTGTAATGTGTATGTGTTCATGTGTTAATGTGTAAGTGAACAATGTGGAATGTGTATGTGTAAAGTGCAACCATGTGAAATGGGAAACTTGTGTAAAGAAAATGTGAAACTAAAAATGTGAGAATATGACATTGAAATCCATGTGGGACCAATCTGAAACCATGTGAAATCAGTAAGTTCATGTTGTTATCATCATGTTTATATGTGCAAAAATGTCTAGAATCCATGTTAGGGGTAATTGATGAGCGCGTGTACAAAATAGCATGATTGGGTGTTCACGTGGTATGTTTTAAACAACATTGTAACTCTCATGTGTAGGTTTACAGCCATTAAACCATGTGAAACCAGCAACTTAAACCATGTGAAAATGTCTATGTATGTGCTTAAGAACATGTAAAACTCATGCTAGTTGTGTTTTCCTTTCATATATCCACAGTGTTCATGTTGGTAGCTCTCATGTCTTGGTTCTTTAAAGGCAAAATTTCACGAGTAAATTGAATAGAGAGCATGTGATAGGTAAGTTTTATTCTTAGAGATCTGAAAGCATGATCCATGTATTAATTTGTAAAACTTTCAAATGACTAACATGCCATGTGTCGAAAATTGTGAATGTGCATGTAGAAACCGCTATGACTTATACGTGTATGTTATGAGTAGTGTTGCTTGCTGAGTCTTTAGACTCACTCCTTGCTTCAGTGTACAGGTGTAGTTGGTGACGTGGCACCGTTGGAGGAGACGGTGGAGACAGACTCCGAGCGCGGAGATTAGTCTTTGGAGTTCTTTGTGACTTGTGCATTTCATAGTATGTAATTTGAACGTTGTATTAGAGTTATCATGAAAAGAACGTATAAGTGTGGACATTATGTATTTAAATTTCAGCAATTTAAATTATGTGAACTTTTAGCTCTTAATGTTAATTGCGAATTTCATGTATGTTTAATGTGGATGATGAATAAATGAAGACAACTGTCTTTTACTTCCGCTACTCTGTTGTATATTCGCGTGTATCTCAGCTGTTTGTATTGTTTGGGTAAATGTCCCACTGTGAGGACTCTCTCTATACCGACGTGGGTTGGTATAACCGTACCGGTATAATGAGGGTCGTCACAAGATGTCAACTTATGAATGAAGAAAGTCAACTTATTGCTTCTTTCTTCACAAACTGACTTGTTATATTCACGTTGATGACCCAATCATTTGGTTTATTTTTATTTATTTTGAGGGTCTAATATGTGGGTTAAGTGTGCAAAAAATAGGCCAAGACTTGGACAGGACAGAGTTGAAGACTGACTGTTGGTCGACCAAACTCTGACTATCGATCGACTAATCATTCAAATGAACTCCGTCCAAAAGCCAAATGAAAAACAGTCGGTCGAAATGATGATACCTATTGGAGAAGACAAATATTCTAATTGATGAATAAGTACTCCAATCAATTGATGAAGAAGAAAACCAATCTATTGCTGAAAAACTCCAATCGATTGCTGAAGAACCTTCTAATTGGTGAGGCCTTCTGATTGGTCAACAAATCTTCCGATTGGTGACCAAACTGAAGAGGCATACCGATTGGTGACCAAAATGAAGAACGGTCGATCGATCTGGAAAAAATGGTCAACTGATCCTTCCAGGAAACTACTTCTGAGGATAAGACCAAGAATAGTCGATCGAACTCCAATAATCAGTCGACAGATGTGCATAATTGATTTGGACTGCATATCATTTTGAAGAACGGTCGACCGAACTCCATAAATCTGTCGACTAAGTCCGTCGTGGAGTTTTCTGAACTGGCAGGACTCTTTCCTCCTTTAGGACTCTTGCCGAGGATTTGTCCAGGACTCTTTCTCTTTAGATGTGGGCTATAAATACAAGTGGTTCTAAAACCCTATAAGATATCTCAATCGTGCAAGAAAGTTATATCCCTTTGAACCAGGGTTTTGGGTGATCTTCTGGAGAAGCCTTCAGCAGAACTCAAGATCAAGTGTGGAAAATGTCTTAGCTACTGTGTGGAGTTGTTGTCAAGTACCAGAGGTCATGCTGCATCCAAGCAACGTCCAAGAGGCTTTGGTGGGGTGATCAAGTTGTGTTCTACACCAGTGTTCTTACTTTTACAGTGGCTCTCCATATCTTAGACATGGGGAATTCTTGTGCTTAATGTTTTATTTGTTTTCCCACTGTCACGGGCTTATTGGGTTGTATTAAACTCGTTACATATTTTGCGTTGTGCTCCTGTGTAAGTAGTTGTGTGTGTGGTGCGGGCTGTGCACTATACGTCGTGGGTTGTCTCGTCCCCTAGACACAAGGTGGGGTTGGCATTGTCTCCGGAAACAGTAGTGTGTGTGGGAGGGGGGTTTATCGGCTTGTACCCAGGGAAACAAGTTAGGAAAAAGTCCTCACAGGGGTATGGGGTAGTGGATGTAGGCGCAAAAGGGGTGTTGTCAAACCACTCTAATATCTTGTGTGCATATGTGGGTTTGCTTCCTTGTTTCTACCTTCTTACTACATATGCATAGGATAGCCGGTTACATTGGTTTTGTCTTTAATTATCTTGCTTCCGTTGTGACAATAATTATCTAATTACTTTAAATCTATCATAGGTTTTTAATTAGTCGTAGCAATCCACCCCTCCTCTCTTGCTCCACCGACTGGCCATATTGCACTTCACTGTGTACTTAGAAAATTTCACACATTAGAACAATATGTCTACCATTAAGGACTTAGAAATTTTTTGACTCCGTGAGACATATTTGATAGGTCGATCACTATATGGACTTAGATATTTTCACATACCAAAACTTAGTCGATTAGTTTGTTCCCCATTGCCAAGTTCGCATAGGAAGACACTTAATCGAATATTGATATTGTTCTGTGCATGTGGAAGCATAAACAATTGATGGGGGCAACATAATCGATAACCATGTAGCGTGTGGAGACAATTTTTTTGTGGCTCACAAAGTAGGATACATAATCAATTATGAAAACTATAGGAGTGAAAATTTAATCGATATCCAGTACCATGTGGACTTAGGAAATTTTCGGTGGCTCATATAATAGGATACATGATCGATTATTAAAGTCATAGGAGTCAAAACTTAATCGACACCCAATAGTACTCAATAGGAAACATAAATGATTAACAAATGCAACATAATTGATTAACATGTATAATATGTGGACTTAAAATATCTTGGAGATGTTCTATAGGAAACATAATCAATATGTTGTAGGGACTTAGAAACTTTATCGATTATGGCCTCGAAAGTTAATCGATTATCATGTGCTCTTTGTGACTTAGAATTTTCTTGATATCATAGAGTTAATGGATATATAGTCGTGTTATTTTGTAGATTTAGAGAAAAATTGAAGCCTCATGGAGGCATAACCAATTCTTGATAAAAATAAAGCTATTTACGAAATTGAACTTGATCTATTAAAAATGTTCTCGTTATGATAAAAATGATTTTTATTCTAGTGACTTGATTGATGAAATTAACACAGAATATGACACTTAATATTTTGTTAACTACTCAAAACATACTGAGGGAAGCAATGCAACTTGTAACACCTCACAGGGTACCAGATAAGTTGGCACGCCATATCACTAGTGCCAAGTGGTGTCGGGGGTAGTCAGTGGCAGTCGATGGTAGCCAACGACATCTAGCGACAGTTGCTCCTAATCTAAAGTCATCATTTTGAATCCAAAGTCTATTTTTATGAGTTTAAAGTCACTATTAAAAGTCTCATCTATATTTCTAAATCTTAAGGATAGTATTTCTAAGTTTAGGGTTAGTATTCATAAGTCCAAGTTCATTACTATTAAAAACTCAGTTAGTATTTTTAAACCATAAGAGTAATATTTTTTAGTTTAAAGTTAATATTTACGAATTCAAGTTACTATTAAAAATTCAGACGATATTTTTAAACCTTAAGACTAGTATTTTTAAATCTAAAATTAATTATATTTGTGAGTTCAAAATTTTAATTTGTAATCTTCATTACAATTCTTTGTCATTATTTGTCGTCGTCCGTCATTGGTTGCCACCAACAGTCACCTCCCACGATCGGTTGGGGTGATGATGGGTGATAGCCCATGTAGGACATCACACAAGCAAGCTGTGACATGCACTTGGCAAGTGTAATGCTAATAGGTATTTCTCTTCCAAAACATATCCTGCATCCATTGGGAGCACATCAACGCCAAACATGTAAGTCAATTAATATAATTGGATCAGATTAGAACAGGCTTGGGTCTTGTGATTAGGCCCTAAAGCACTACTGTTATTTCATTATTATTGTTGTTGCTGTTGACATGTTGTTGTTTTTATTAAAGAGCTCAAATTAAGAGTCACCATGACCCAACTTGTGGTAATTAATTGGCAACTTGCGATTAGTGAGGGGGCGTTGAGATTAGGATGAAGGGATTGTGATAAAGCCCATGCCTACCGAGGGACCTCGATGTAGAGGGATGCGGAACTTTTTATGTATCATGTAAGGGATTAAACTTAATTATTTATTTATGTAAACTTGAATATAATTGCAAATTAAATATTTTAAAATTTTTGACATGATACATCGAGAGAGTGGACTTGGACTGATACACTGATTGACCATTCTAATGACTCCATAATAATATTTGCATGAAGTTATGGTCTATCATCAAAAGTGATGAAATGTGGTGGACAAGAAACGAGAGTGGGGCTCTTGCAAAAATAAAATAAAAATGTAGCATTCACATTCTTTTCTTACCCCATACCCCCCCCCCTCCCTCAATCCCGGCCGGTTTTATATATCTCTTTTAAGTGAACCAATAACCATGCATGCAACTTTGTCAAAGTGTTGCACACCATTCATACATCATCTCTCTTTCAAAAAGGAGGCCCAAATTTTTACACTTGTTATGGTTGTGCAAGAAGATAAGTTTAACCTATGAATCAACGAAGGTATAATGCTCAAATGGGAAAAAAAAAAAAAAGTGAGGACGCTAGATAATAGCCAATTGATATCATCACGACTTGTGGTTGGTTAAAAGGAGTGGTGAACCTACTAAACTGATGTCATACGTCGTCCGCTCTTGAAATGGACACCATATAATCACCAGATATCTAGTAATCCATATTGAAAGAGTCATTTAATTCTATACAAATATAGATATTAATAATTACTTATTAACTAAAAACAGCCGCTAAACCCTAAAACGAGGAGCCGTCGAAGTCCATCGGGGTTGTCCGTAAGCAAATCCCAAAAGGCCAGCCAAGGACGGAGCAAAGCGAGGTGTCCCCGTCTCGCTCTGTTCCCTTCCATGTTTAAACGCCTTTCGGAGATCTCAAAGGTCCCTCTCTCTCTCTCTTTTCTTTCCTTCGATGCTTCCCACGCCACTTTGCTTCTCCCTCCCTCCCTCCTCAGATCCCTCTCTCTTCCTCGCGCTGATCACCACCCCAGCGGGCAGGGGGCAGAGGTAGAGAGCTTGGAGTGAGCAAGGGGGATGGCCCTTCCTTGTGCCAAGTGCCCGTCGTCCTCTTCGCGCTTTGCGCCCTCCCCTCCCCACCCCGTACTGCCCCGTAGTAGCAGGTGCCGAGCGGCTCCTTCACTCTCCTCGCTCGATTGCTTATCCCGACGTCTGGTTGCGAGCGGGGTCGCGGCGCGGCCGCCGGGGCGC
Source organism: Colocasia esculenta (assembly GCA_014218235.1). NCBI lineage: Eukaryota > Viridiplantae > Streptophyta > Magnoliopsida > Alismatales > Araceae > Colocasia > Colocasia esculenta. Next base: position 153,947,867 of record CM024754.1, read on the forward strand.
CGGAATTCCTGCGCCTTCAATATGGTCTGCGCGCAAGAAGGTTGGTGGTGTTTGTTCTCGCATTTTCGTGGTAGCTTATGGTAGTCTTCCTCTTCATCTCTAACGTTTCTAGCTTGTTCCTGGGAAGAACTTTTTGGCTTTTTTGTTTCCTTTTCCTTATCCGGGTTCCATTTGTTTACTTCTATTGGCCTTTCTCTGGAGGATTTTTGTCCTCCTCTTTCCCCTGCTCGGTTGTTTGCCTTCTGCCCTTTGATTGTTCTGATGTCGCTAGTTTTTGGTAATCTCTACGCAAGTTCTTCCTGGTGCATTATTTGGTTCGAATTCTTGCAAATATCTTGTTTTTTTTTCTTCTAGCAGATGTTAGAGTTTCTTAAATCATCTGCATGAATCCCCCGGATTGGCACTTTATGTTCCTTCGCATGCTTCTGCAATGTAGTCCGCTTCCTAGAATTGTCTTCTCGTCCAAGTTATGCACGAAATCTTCTAATTCTACGCATGTGGATGGTAGCCGTGACTGCACCAGCGCCTTCACCGAAAGGGACTCCCTCAAAGAAATCCGAGAATAATGGGTCATTGACGACGGCTGTACCCTCCAAGGAGGACAGTAGCTTGACTGGCTTCACTGCTGGTGGAAATGAGTCCACGGTTAGCATCACTGTGGTCGGGGCCTCTGGTGACCTTGCTAAGAAAAAGATATTTCCTGCTCTCTTTGCACTTTATTATGAAGGCTGCCTCCCAAAGGTATGGTGTAAACTGTGTCATGGATTTGACTTTTAGGTTGCATTTTATCCATCACTTGAGTGTTTTGTTGATTTGCTTCCTCTTGAAGGTCTTTTCATCTCTGTTGTGTTGATAATCTATAAACTTGTCTTTCCACAGCATTTCACCGTCTTTGGTTATGCTCGGAGTAAGATGACCGATGCTGAGTTGAGAAACATGGTCAGCAAAACACTCACGTGCAGAATCGATAAAAGGTAATTAATAGATTTAAAAACTCCCTTTATCGCAGTGGTGTCTTTAGGCCTGCAAATTTTTAGAGAATAAATGATTTGCAATGGTTTTCAAATTCTTTTGAGGGGCCAAGAATCGATTCCTTCAAACAGCAGGAGACCTGGTCTTTTTTTCTGGGAAGACTGCAACGTGGCTGAATTAAGCAAGTTTGAAACTGCAAAACCCAGTTGCTCATTAAATCAGGATAGGGCATAGACCGTGCATGCTTGGAGCGCAAAACTAAGTCTGCAGCCTGCCAGGCTGCTCACCTAGTTTCAGTGACTTTTAAATCATTATTTGGATTTTTGACATCATAACCCATGTTGTACAACAAGTTCTGGGGAACATCAGCGCTTTTGGGATAATTACTCAGAAGTTCCTAAATCTTGAATATCCTACTCTATGCCCTTGTATTCTTCATGTTGTCTTGTATTCCCCCATAACAAATTGAAATTTCATCATATGTATACCTCTCCCATTTATCTTCTGTTTATTTAGTTTAATTTCAGATAGATTAAGTCTACAAATGCTGAGTGACCCTTGCTTAATCTTCACACATCAAAATAATAACATGTGTGCCCCTAGAATCATATAGTATCCTATTTATCCCCCTAAACTCTGATATTTATGTGTTCAGCAAATTTTGTTAACCTTGATGGTGTTGGACCATGAGGCATGAGGGGTATAGGTAAAGCAAAATTTCTTAATCCAGGGATATCTATGATAATATAAAGAATATTGGCTTCTAGAGTAAGGTATACATTTGAGGAGTATATATGTAATCTTCCCAACTTCTTTTAATATATCCAAGACACACAAGATTGATATGGAGAATTTGCATGGTTAAGCTTCATTTTGTAGAAAATGATTTCTGGTCTGTCCATTTGATCCGCATGTGTCACTTGGATCAGTGATAAATGCACATGCTACTGATGGGGTTCAAATGCATTTCAGCATGCAGCAAACAGCATTATGTGCACTACATGCGTGACCACACTGTATATATGTGCATATATACATACAGTGTTTTTTTCGAAGCTAGATCCTAAAGATGTAGATTTGAAGATTCAAGTGAAGAAATGCAATTTATCTAGTGCCGTGAGAAAAGTTAATCATGTCAAAAGACAAGGAAAATCGATCACACCCAAGGGATGAGCAATTTTATGATGGTCCATCAAAGCCCCTAACTACATCCACTACCCAATATCCCATTGTATTATGCACACAAGCATGCATATGTACATGTGCACTTAAATCAATTGAAGCACATTATGTGCTTGAACTCCGAAGAATCCAATTGTTGCATGGGGCATGATGCATTTACGACAGTTTGACTTGTTAGAAGGTTCGAGAATTTGTTTGCCATTTGCAGTCTTCTTAGAATTTTGTCTACTTTTACTTTTATTTAGATGTGGTTCTTAAAAGGTGCATAAGTACCCTTCCCTTCTTCTGCAGGGAGAATTGTAGTGATAAAATGGATGAGTTTTTGAAAAGGTGCTTCTACCATTCTGGTCAATATGATTCTGAGGAGAACTTTACTGAGCTGGACAAGAAACTTAGGGAGCATGAGGTAAACATGTGAACCAAAAGAGCTAAACTTGTTTGGTTCCTCTCTTTCAGAGGAATATGTTTGTTAATTTCAATCACTATATGAGAGACTCTTAAAAGGTTCCTTTTTAACTTGCACCTCTGCCTTCCTATTACTGAGAATCTATAGAGTGGTTATAATTTTGGTTATTATTTCAATAGTCCTTCATACTTCTGATTTTACATTTTTTTGCATCTTCGTTAAAATTCCATACATATTTCTACATTTTCCTTGGATACCTCTTTATGATCAATGTGTATTTGTTCCATGAGGACCAAAAGATGTTAATTTTGATATAAGAGTACTCATAATGCAGAGAGTACCATAACCTACATTTGAAACATCATCTATAGGTATAATTTGCTCATTTATGTGGCGTAATCCTCATTTATTAAGCTTGTTGGTGTTTACTCCTCTATGTGTTTCAAATTTGTTTTGAACATGTGATTCAAGATCCAAATGTTTCAATAGCTAAACCTTCCTCAAGTTCCCCTAATGTTGTCCCCATTGGTTGTATTTGAACTTGAAGGTCACACACATAACTTCATGACTTGTAAAGTGAGTTTGAGAGAGCAGAGTAGGCAAAGTTTGATTGGAAGAACTATGATCTCTGAGGTAGAACATAAGTGTATTGCGCAAGAAAAGTGTGGTTGATTCACTTGAAGGGTTGCTTGATTATTTTGGGATGTGAAGTCCTGATCATATCACCATCTTCAAGAGTAAATCCTGTGTTGCAAAGTTAAGATTTGTATTTTATTTAGAATAGTGCCACGAATAGTTTTCTGGAAGCTGACCACAGAAACATAATGCATTGAGTTGCAGAATAATCCCCGAACAGTTAATGCATTGGTTAAACTGCAATTACACCATCAGGAAATATCTTCACCCACCAGAGTTGGAAAGTGGCTTTTGATGAGGACAACATGATAACGTTCTTATTGGCATCACAATCAATTCTGCTCACTTCATAGTTCATACCTTACGTTATATTGGGTTTTTCAGATGTTCTGCTCAGAAGTTGAATTGCACAATTAGTACTCTTATTTTTGTATTATAGTTAGTAATTGTTTTACGTGTCAAAAATACATCTCCACTTAAACTTACCAGTTACCACTCAATACTTGGCTAATATTCCATTTTGGTCTGTAAAATTGGTTGTCTAGATGAAATCACGAAAGCACCTTTAGAGTCCTTTGGACTAGCCAATTGGACCAAAGAGAGAAATAGAGATAAGTGAGTGCATGGGTGAGGTTAGGAGCATTTTAGATTCTTGGTTAAAGTTCAATCAATGTTCAATAATACATTCTAACGAAATGTTGGCAGTTTTCTTCTTTTTTTTCGCAAGCATTCCAATGCGATGAGGTTCTTAAAGTGATACAATAGTAAGGGCGGCAATTTGGCAAAGTCCCTATTTGTATTCATGTGTAAATATTCATTTGTATGCCACATTGAATTTGTAGGATTGATGGAATGAGCAAAAGAAGATCTAGAGGGGGGTGAATAGATCTTTTCGCAACATAGACTTAGCCAATTTTAAAACATGTGGAAGCTAATAATGAATGGCTAAGACAATGTGACGAGCAGATGATGTGAAGAGGTTCTTTGAAATAGGGTATCCGTGTAAATGTGTTTAGAAGATCAACTGTGTGCGTGTTAGGAGGTGTGAAATCAAACAACCATAATGCATAGGAGATTTTTAAGGTGGTTCGGAGATCAAGACTGTGATTCCTACTATTGTGCACTTGTTTTTGCAAACCTTTTTAATGTTTTTGAATATGACAAAATCATCTCTTATTCAAGTAACAAACAAATTCATCTAATTATAACCAAAAAATCAAATTACGAAAGACGTGTGTGTATTATACTGTATAATTAGTAATAGACATTATGTGTTGACATATATGCTTAACTTCTCCAATAAAATGTTTCTAAGTCCACAATTAATACTATCTTGTAAGACTCTGACTCATATGAAGTCGAAGTCAGATATCAACTAGTGAACAAACGTCGACAGTCGAAGTGAGACTCCGACTTGTGAACAAATCACAATAGTCGAAGTCCAACTCCAACTCATGGAAGTCGAAGTGAGACTTCAACTTGCGAACAAATCACAACAGTCAAAGTTCAACTCTGATTCTTATAAAGTCGAAGTGACCAGTCGAAGTCTCATATCGATTACTGTTTTAAATTTATCGATTGTCTTTCATCATATCGATTGTACTTATTATATCGATTATATTTATGTCTCATATCGATTACTATTTTAAGTTTATCGATTACTTTTCATCATATCGACTGTACTTATCATATCGATTATCTTTATCAATCTCACATCAATTGCAGTTAAGTGACACATCGATTGCCTTCACACATCGATTACAGTTAAGTTGCATATCGATTGCCTTTATCATATCGATTATCCTAGCATATCGACTGTTGTCTCAGATCGATTGTCCTTGAAGAAATCATATCGATTGCTATGATGTTCCTATCGATTGTTGTTATGCTCTTATCGAATTCTTCGTTTTCACTCATGATTTGCGAACTCCAACAAGTACTGTTGAACATCTTGTTTATTTTGTTCTCTGTATTCAAATTTATTATTTAAATAAGAACATACCTAGAGTATTATATTTTAAAAATGCTTCTTGATAGTTGTCTGCCTTACATGTCCTTTGTCAGTATCTTTTAAACTGGCAAGTTTCCAGGTTTTAAGGTTAGACGCTTGCAGACACACTGCGCGCCGAGCATGTGTCTAGTTCTCCTTTAAATGCTCACCTACTCTCATATACTTTAAAGACAGTACTTTTCGCTAAAACGGTTGAATATTTTTTAGATGGTTTGCTTTTTATTTTCACTGTCTAATATTTTATTCAATACAAGACTAATTATAAAAAAGAGAAAAAAACTTTGCATGGGTATAGTGCTTGCAGACATTTGTTGTAACTATCAACAGGAGCGTGCAACTACCTATATAGCCAAGAAGCCGTTGAGAAAAAGGACCCGAAGATAGACTTCTCAAGTTCCTTCAGTGTCACAACGAATAAAAATTTAAATTGCTACATTTCAATGGATAGCTGAAGATTCTGAAGACTGTGAAGATTATATAAGAAGCCGAAGTTTGGATGGACAGAGAATAAGACATAATGAGATGCATAGAAGTGTGATCTGAAAGAGAAAAGTAAGAAGCAATCTGTCAAAGGAAAAGCACTCCAAGCATTCAAGCTCTCAAGTCTTCCACCAGTCAGTCATTGAGTGGATTAGAATTATCAGATTATTTTAGATTCCACTTTAGAAACAGAAAGAGAGAAGTGCCACAATTTTTCTTCCTTTAGATCTCTTCTTGTTCATCTGTTCTTACTCATCTTTAGAGCAGCACTCAGTGTGTAACATCTTTGAGTTGTAACCGGCAGGGGATTTGTTTCATGTGTGTTCCCCTTTGGTAGAAGGGAGGGCCTACTACGGTAGGAGAATTGTTCTACCCCTTTGTTTAAGAGAAGACTTGCTTAAGAGCAACCGGTTGTAATACCCCTCCTTGAAGGGAAGATCAAGTTTTCTTGATGGTTAGTGAAAATCCTAAGGGGTGCTTTAGAACTGGATGTAGGACTCCTAATTGAGAGGAGGTCCGAACCTGGATAAATTTCTTGTCTATTGCCTATGATTGTTTTCCGCCAAGTTACACGTGTTTCACACATAACACACAAAGTACTAATATATCTGTTAGGTGTTCTTTCACATCTAAATATTTTAATTTGTAGAAAGTCTTATTCACCCCCCTCTAGGACATCTATAAGCTCCATCTAAATCCAACACTTATGTCCACCCCTTACCACCGTAAGGCTTAACCACACACCATCTCAAACTGAGATACAACCACACGCACAAGCTAGATAAAACAATAACATAGATATATGACCCTCCAGCTAAGGTGAGATCTCACACACGATCTGTGTACAGAATATGCGCAGATTAAGAACACACAGAAATTAGATCCGTATGAATAATCCAATAGAAATTGAAGAACAGAAAGGTAAATTGGATATTCTTTGATAGAGGAGACCTGCTGGGAATTTGAATCGAACGCTTCTTTGAGGATCGGATGGAGATTTCTCCAAGGGACGCTTCACTGCTTCAAATTTGACTCCTTTGCTAGTCATCAAGTAGATGCGTTCTTCTCTGATCTTTTCTCGCCGTGGCTCCTCTACCTCTCCAAACAACTCTTCTGCCAACTCTCCCGCCTCTTTTTGGTTCTTTCTGGGTCTGCCTTCCAAGTGGGAGATAAGGGCATATTTATAGCGCATCGCACATTCCAACGTGCCTTGGGATGCATGTGCATAGAAACTTATGATATTTCCATACAAGTTTGAAGGTGGCACGTGCTTCTTGTTCTTGCATGTGCTTTTGTTGACATGCACACAAAATTCATTTAATATTAATATAGTATTCATGATAAAGATGAAATGGTCTCATTTGAACTTGTTCAATTGATGTAGGAACAACTAATTGATTAGTATACAACAGTAGTCAATCGATATGGCACATTAGCTAATCGATTACTTAACTAGTAGCGAATCGATTCGGCACAGACAATCAATTGGTTACCAACCCATCGATTGGTGTACAACAGCAACCAATCGGTTGGTTAACTACCAATCTATATGAAACTATCATTCACAAAGTAAGTCGACTTGTAGACACAAAAGTCAACTTCCTGTAGACATGTTAGTTCACAGAACACATTATAAAAAAAACATGGAATCACAAGTCGACTTTTCATCAAACACAGGTTGACACTCAGGGCAGACATCAAATATGCATAAGACAGAAAGTCAACTTCCTTGTTCCACAAGTCGACTCTTTAAATCAACAAGTCGACTTGTTTTTTCCAAAAGTCGACTCTTCAGATCAGCAAGTCGACTTTCTTAAACTCAACTTCTTCACAGAACACGTTATAAGAAGATAAGGAATTACAAGTTGACTTTTCAACTGACACAACTCCACTCTTGCCAACACAGGCAATCAAACTCAAACTACAAATCTGTATCCGATTATGAGATATCAAATAGTTGAATCATCATCAAAATAATAAAATGTTTGAGATACATATGCCTCAACCCAATAGAATTTTATTCCTTGCTATTAGGATGTTAGAAGGTTTTAAATATTAAAAGCCAATTACTAATGAAAAACCTGTTCATTAAGTTATGTATCCAAATAAGGTGGAGACTAGGGGCGGGAGAGGAGTGCATGTGGACTAGTATCATCAGACAGAAGTACTTTGGGAGCTCTAGAGTTTGGGACTTGTCTTATTCTCCGCGGGCCAGCACTTCTCCTTTGTGGCAAGACATCTCTTCTTGTAGGGATATTATCCTCTCAGGTACCAGCATCTCTTTGGGTAAAGGGGACGCGGCTTTATTTTGGAAAGACAGATGATGCGGTGATTTTCCTCTCTGTGAGGTCTTCCCTGACCTCTTCTAGGTGGCAACGGCTCCTCTTATTCCAGATTCTCGGGTGCTTGACCTCTCTTTACCTGGAGAGTGTAGGCACCTACTTTCAGGAGTCTGAGATAGTTAGAGATCCGCTACTTGAGGACCTGCTCTCTTGTTTATCCTCCATTTCCCTCTTTGAGAGTATGGACTGGTGGATTTGGCGGTGGGAGTGGGAGGGAGTTTCACGGTGAGGTCAGCGTATAACATCATTTCGGATGGTGGGCTTAGGCATAGGTTAAAGTTTCAGGTGTGGAGGCCTCGGAGTCACTCAAGGTGAAGGTTCTCATCTGGAGAATGGTCAGCTCCTTATGAAAGATAGACTTCTTCGCTTTTTCCATATATCCAGACTTTATATGTTCTTTGTGGGCAGGAAGAAGATTCTGTGGATCATATTTTTGTCACTTGCTTCTATGCCTGTCTGGTGTGGACTGTGGTGGCGGCTAGAACTCATGGCGCTATTCCCCACTATGGTGATGTTCAAGTTTTCCTTGAGAAGTGGAGAAAACAATGGCTAACCAAAGAAGATAATACAATCTGGTGGTTGATCTTTCATACTACTTTGTGGATGATTTTGGGGGAGAGAAACAATCGCATCTTCTTCAGGGATGCTGAGTCTCTTTTTGCTGCCATTTGTATCAAAGTTAATGAATGGGTGTCTATTGTATGTAATGTGAATCAATCCAACTCTAATCTTTTTGACTTGTTGGGGGGGGGGGGTAGAGAGAGGTTGTCCTTTTGTTGATGGATGGGTGTGCATAGGCCGTCTGGCAGTTTTTTGGGCCTTTTGTTGAGCATATACTTGTACATTGTTTATCCTTTCATTTATATACTAGAGGTACTGTGCATTTTTACCAAAAAAAAAATCCAAATAAGATTTGGATATTGATTCTTACAATGGTTTACCCTTTTATACCACATTGAATTCTATTTAACTGATGTGGCATGTCTATGAAACAAGTTAGATTACCTCAAAAGTTATCTTTAAATAGAAAACAGTCAACTGATCCTCCAAGCTCTGATTTGAAGTTTGCTTAATAATCCCAAGGTACACGTGAAAATTGAATCTATTTCACAGTGAAATTGTGAAAGAACATTAAGAAGTTAGGAAATTGGACATTTCAGCCTGAATCGAGGCTAGATCAGCTGATGCAGGCAATTCTGAGTTCATTAAGGCTGATTTCGGCTGGTCCAGGCAATTGTGAGCAATCCCATTTGCATTTTTTAACCTGGGGTGTTTTACCTCCTAGAATCAAATTGCCACCTGGTAGTTCCAATCTGAATCAGAGGATTCCAATCCAGATCAGCCAATTCTGCATTCCATGTTCCGAGTGAACTTTATCATATCTGTTGTTAGATGCATCCTTTTTTCCCGCCATTTTAGAAGCAAATACTTATAGCAATTGTGTTTCCCATTCACTGAGTGTAGCTTCTAATGGAAGCACTTTTGGACTTTTAGAAACTTGACGCCGTTATTTTTGGGAGTTAACAGTTGTCTTTGGAAGCCATTTATGGTGTTGTCGAGGCCATTTTTGGCTTTCAACCAAAATCTCCAATTTGTACTTTTCGAGATTTGAGTGAAATGGAGGTTCTAGCAAGGTTCAATTCGACTTTTAGGACCACCTAAAGCTAGTTTTAACTATCCCCAACACAGTTGGCTGTGCCGTACCTTACCAGGGACCTGGGACCCTCCGATCCCCGGCATGGCTCGGCACAAACAGTATTTCTTTATTTTTTATTGTTTATAATCAAAATTCCAAACTGGACTGGTATGGTACGGTATGATACCGGGCAAGAGAAAACCTAGTTCAGCCAACCTGGATTCCCAATTTATGTTTCTTATACCACAACCAAAAGTTTGCAGCCAAAGGGCTCAAAATCAGTTTATTTTTGTTAAGATGATAATAGAACTATGAATCTCCCATCAAATCGGACAGGTTGGTGTGGTGGCTCATTCTTCATGCCACCTTATGGGCAATGTGGGGGAACTCAATCACCGTATCTTTAGGAGGGAGTCTCATGCGGAGGAAGTTGTGTTACATTTTGTTTGGGTTAGTGTGAAGGAGTGGGCAGCCACTCTCCAATGTAAATTCATATTTACCGCCTCTTTTTGATTCCTTGGGAGATTAGATTTCCTTCACCACCTTGGTGTGCTTTTGATGTATAGGTGTTTTGGGGTTGGTCTCTTTTTGGGTTTGAGCCCACCTATACTTGTATATTCTCCTCCTTTTAATATATGCATGTGGTACTATCCACTTTCAAAAAGAAAATAGAACTATGAATCTGCCTAAGCAGCACTACTGGAATTTTGTAAATAACCCTTAAAATATGATGTATTTGTAAAAGACTCCTGCAATATGATGTAAAAGCCCCTGCATGAAATTACTGGGCATACGTATAGCTTCTGTTGGGTTCACTAAACCAGGGAGTTATATCAAAATATTGTAAACATATGGGGGTTATTTTCACATTGTCATTGTAGAAAGCATTTCTCACACGCATATAACCTTTTAGGAAGTTATATCCTAAATTCCCTAAATTATAGAATATATAATAGAATCATGCAATTTGCCTCTTAGAGGACATGAATGAATGAGAGATGATATCATCCCGTGATGTCTGCTAGTCATGAGCTTCTAGCTTTGAGATTTTCCTGGACTAACTCTGAAACTCATTTCCTTACAGGCTGGCAGAATTTCAAACCGTCTATTCTATCTGTCAATTCCACCAAACATATTTATAGATGTGGTGAAGTGTGCCAGCACATCAGCTTCTTCTGCCAATGGCTGGACGAGGGTTATTGTTGAAAAACCTTTTGGCAGGGATTCTGAATCTTCTGCTGCTTTGACTAGAGGCTTGAAGCAGTATCTCGTGGAGGATCAAATTTTTAGGTGATTTATCATTTCAGCAATGTGAATAATTTTGTTACAATTTGGTATTTTCTCATACATTCCAACTATCAACAGAATTGATCACTACCTGGGAAAGGAACTTGTTGAAAACTTGTCTGTTCTTCGCTTTTCAAATCTTGTCTTTGAACCACTATGGTCTAGACAATACATAAGAAATGTGCAGTTGATCTTTTCTGAAGATTTTGGCACTGAAGGTCGTGGAGGGTAAGAATTGATTTACATTTTGCTTGACTGGTTATTATTTTTGTAGAAGTGATGTTTGTTTCTAAAGTTAATTTTCTTTCTTTATTTTTTCTGTCTTGGTTTCACAGCTACTTTGATAGCTATGGGATCATTAGGGACATTATGCAGAATCATCTTCTTCAAATACTTGCATTGTTCGCCATGGAAACTCCTGTCAGCTTAGATGCAGAAGACATCAGAAATGAGAAGGTTTATTATGAAATCAAATGATGAAGGAATTTGCTTCTCAATGTTTTATAAACTGTATGGTTATATCAACTAACACAAACTGTCTTTATTGTCAGGTTAAAGTCTTACGTTCAATGAAGCCTTTGCTATTGGAGAATGTGGTGGTTGGACAGTATAAGAGCCACACAAAAGGTGGCATTACATATCCAGCATATATAGATGATAAGACTGTCCCCAAGGACAGCCTGACACCAACATTTGCTGCAGCAGCCCTTTTTATAGACAACGCCAGATGGGATGGGGTGCCATTTCTGATGAAAGCTGGGAAAGCATTGCATACCAAAAGGTGGTTCTTCTAGACGAGTTGGGTGTTTCATTTCTGCAAGAGAACCTAGTTCTGGTTTATTTTTGTTCCGAGTAGATTCAGAAGTTGAAAAGATTCAATTCATCTTCAGGGCAGAAATCAGAGTGCAATTTAGGCATGTTCCCGGGAACCTGTACAAGAGGAGCTTTGGAACAGACATTGATCGCGCTACCAATGAGCTTGTCATCCGGGTACAGCCAGATGAGGCCATATACTTAAAGATCAATAATAAAGTCCCAGGTTTGGGTATGAGATTGGACCGTAGTAAACTGAATCTTCATTATGCTGCGAGGTAAGAAAATTGTCACTCCTAAAGTGCCTACCTTAGATCCAATTGGTTGTCACTTAGAATGTTCTATCTTATGGGCTTCATCCACTTTTCTTATACATGCGCACAAATCCTTGTGCTTCACATTTAACCTGTAAAGCTGAAAAACCAATTCACTACCAGATAATTCAAAGAACTGCACACAATTCCTGAAGGACGGTAGCCTTAAATTAACAATTCAGACATTTTGGTTTAGTTTGTTGTACTTAAAACCATCTCCAACTTCCAAATTCTGTTTTCTTATCAGGTACTTGATGTTTTTTTTTTCCAGATATTCGAAAGAGATACCAGATGCTTACGAGAGACTTCTCTTAGATGCAATTGAAGGGGAAAGACGGCTCTTCATACGATCTGATGAATTGGATGCAGCTTGGGAACTCTTTACTCCTCTCTTGAAAGAGTTGGAAGAGAAAAAGATTGCCCCAGAGCTCTATCCTTATGGGAGCCGGGGACCCGTTGTGCCCACTATCTTGCTGCAAAGTACAATGTCCGATGGGGTGACCTCAGCGCAGAGCACTATCCAGATTGACTAATCAGGGTGGCACTGTTGTGTGTGATACATTATATTTGCGTAGGACGTTTGATCACAAACATAAATAATACCATTTGAGAGTGGTAAACCAGGATTCGTCAGGTTTCGCAACTAGTGGAGATGGCTGTAGCTTCACAATGATAGAGTCTCAAAGCTTGTCCAGCTCTTGCCTCGCTGAAAGGACGAGCTGTGGGGTTTATAGTTGAATGGCTGTTTACTCAATTGTATCCACCAACTATGAGGACAAGCATGTAATTTATCAAGAAGCGAGTGGTATTTTTGAACAGTTACATTCATATGGAGTCCCGCATGGACAAAATAATTTTACTCCATGAGTTAACAATTTTAAATTCTGGATGTTATTTTGGACAAATGGATTGCACACCAAGTAGGTTAAAGTCTTCTTAGCACATTCTCCTCCACGGAGGTCTCAAAGGCGTACATGCAGATCACAAATCGTGTAGATGGTCTGCTTAGTGGATGGAAGGAAGGCCTCCCTGCAAAACCATGCGATCGACAGCGTCATCCTCCCCGTTCTACGATCATGCGAATTGGTAAGTGGTTCAAGCTGACAATTGCACTTGGACCATGCCTGAGCAATTGGCTTCTGAGCAGTTCTCTCATTTCACACCATGGAAGCTCAGAGGTGTCTCGGATTCATCTCTCTGTGGTGCTGATGATCTACATCCAGGAGTCTACACCGTTTTATGAGGTCCACGACGGGAACCCGTGAAAAAAGCAAATGTCTCTCTTTCAAAAAATGTCACGGAAGCCACATGGTGATGTATGAACTTCACAATTTTTGGAATCCAGTTCTGCACGATTTCGCACAGTACACCTCAGTCTAAGCTCAAGCATGATAATTGTTACATTACGCCTCTTCAAACAGCAAAATCTAGGTGGCTGACCTAACTGTCAACTTAATAAAACGTTACGAGATTTCTTTCTCCAGAAACGGATCACCTCATTTTTCACAGTGGTTCAGAGGTTGAGAGGATCACATCTCCAGGTCAAAGCTCCAAGGCATGTGCAAATCTCTTCAACCCATGAGGTCTTCCATCTGGATGCTGGATTTGGAATTTTGGGGAGTGCACCGTCTAAACTCCAGAAGAGGCAGTGTAGAAAATGTACTCATGTGTCATTTTCTGGTGTCTTAAGGTGATACGTCGATGATGTTTAAACACTGCTGCTGTGCGGTCGGGGAAGCAGTGAATGTTTGTAGCCTTTTCAGGAGTAGCCATGCGTCAGATGTAGAAAAACTCTGGTTCATTTCAACAGCAACTGGGACAGTCTGCTCCTTGTTTATCTCCACAAGCATTGTGCCCTGAAACAGATTAATACGTGCTAAGATGATGGGAAGATGGCAACAGGGTCGAGACTTCTGAAAATAAAGGAAGAAACCTAATGATTTTACTTTGATGAGGACCAAAAGGGACATATTAATAAACGTACAAAGAGATGAAGTGAGAACCCCACAGCTTACCCCCCCCCCCCTTTTCTCCGGCAACCCACCCAGACCCAGCCCTCGGATATAGATATGCATGTTTGTACATTTATATATTTTAAAATAGTGCATAATATATTCATTAAATTATAAAATCTTGTGAATAAAACCAAAGCTAAAATTTTACACCAATCATTCAACAATTTTTTCTCGACATATACAACCAGGAGTCTCAAAGCTGCCTGCTTTCATCATCTCTTCCCAAGGGAATCATTTGTTATACTTTGGCCTTCATCACTCCGACTCCATTATCTCATGATCAGTAGTCCCCGTCATTTATTACCACAATCATTCTCTTCAACTTTAATAATTCCAGTCTAATAGCTGCTGTAGAACCAAAAGTTTTCTTAGAACACGTTTTAACTTTACCGAATAAACATCAAGTTTTACAAGCAGACCAGAAATTTACTTAGAATATAGTGATTTCAAAGTGAAATCTCAGGACTGCAAATCTCCCCTTTTTTGTGCAAAACCATAAATGTGCACTAAATTCCATGTGAACTCCACGGTAAAAGGTAGGATACAATCCGATCTACAAAACTGTTACTAAGGTGGACAATCTTCTCCAATCCCATCTCTCTTCGCATAATTCTAGTGAGCATTCATCTTTTCACTTATATCCTATTTTTGTCTCATCTAAACAGAGTTGTAAATGTGAGTAAAATAGGAAAGAATACCTTCCTATTTCAAGGACATCTGTACACCAACTATTTGGTGTTTTGATTGTTTGATGAGAAAACATACAACCATGATCTTTATCTTTCTTTAGGAAAAAGTAGAAGTACCACTGCTTTTAATTAACAGAAGAAAATGTACAAGTATGAAGGAAGCAACAACAGAAACTCTCATTTAGGAAAGTACACTAAAAAGTCACAGTACCCACTAACAAGACAAAGAAGAGGAGTTACAATTGTCCATGTTACACAAAATGGAGCCTCATTCCCTCACCGGCTGCATATAAAAGTAACAACCTTCTCCACAATATTAGCCTTTTTCCTAAAAATTCTCCTGATGCTCCACAGCGCCAAAATTGTTCATGAAGGATAATCCACCATAATTTTGATCATCCTTGTTCATCCACTTGCTCTTCCCCCAGTGTTGCATCAACTTCTCAACTGAATTAGGGACCCTACCCATCACACTTCAATCTATCCAGAATCTCCACAAGACTTCATGGGGAATTCTACTATGCTAAGACTGAATCTGTTGGTATAAACAAGTGCTTGGATGTGATTACACCAAAACTCCTCAAACATAGGTGAAAAGGATGAAACACTCTCATCATCCCCACAAGACATGCAGCGAGTATGAATACCCTCCACAAAATGAGCAAGCCTATCACAAGGAGAAAGGCCTCCATGCCATATTCTGCACACCAAAATAGACCTTGAGATGGCCAGCGGGTTTCCAAACATGGGAAGCCAAAGGGTGACATCCCCACCTTCCCTGATGAACAGTGAACTCAGTTAGTTCAGTGACCGCAGGGGAGGCAACTCAATAGGAGCTGCTATAGAATCCAAATCAGGCTTTGCTGCTTTCAAGTTTGACTTTCTTCTTTCCGGCATGACTGCTTTCTTTGCTAGATGGGATCGATCCCAGACCTAGCCACTTTCTTTGACCAGGAAGGATCTTTTGGACCTCCACAGCTCTGCCTCCACATCCATCTACACCTGCCTGGCATGAAACTGTAGTTACAGAGCTGCAACATAAGCTCACAAACATCACTGATTTCCTCATTCCCTCAGCTGTCTCCTAAATGAGAGAATCCAACCAACACACCTTGCATATGTTGCAAGATTAGATATCCACAACAGAGACCTGCTTATGTCATTTCGATCAAAACTTAGCACCAACATCAAAAATGTATCTTCATATGTATGGGATAAGAGTGCCTGCTCCAATGGTAACTGTCCCCTGGAGATTTCAAACAAGGATAGCACAAAGGGGTGTCCATTGAAGAAATCAGAAGGATTCTTGGTGGATCGAAGTAGCCTCATTCTTTGCTTCACAAGGCCCAAATTAGCAAAGAAATTTTTCATTTAAAAGTGAGTGGAGAACAGAATCAAGAGAGAGAAGAAAACTACAACTAGATATTCAGTCATTTACATAAGAATGTCTCCAAATCACAGCAACTATGCATGAAAACTTAAAATCTGCAAAATGAAAGAAAATGTGGTAGTACCTCAAACTTGGTCAGGAAAAGTTGGAACCTTTTCATTGCTTCTCTCATATTAGAAGAGGTTGTCTTGTCAGATGAAGAGAGAGCAGCTGTAACCTCCTTAGGGGAGTACCCAATGCCCTTCTCTACAACCTGTAAGGTACTTCCTTTTCATTTGATAGTAAAACAAGCATAGGGGACCATCAAGTAAGCATCCAATGATGTTTGATCAAATTACCAGAACAGGACCTGTTTTATCTGAAAAGGAAGGACTTACATGATGATCAACCAGAACTTCAGAAATAAGACTACCATCATCAACATAAACCCGAAGCTCATAGATGCTCCTTTGTCTAAACTGGAAACCTTTGACTCCTGTTAAAAAGCACTGGAAGAGCACCACATTTCAAGACCTCTGGCTCAGAACATGAACTAACATGATAGAAACTTAAACCAATAGCAAGTAGATAACTAGGTCAAGGTTAATGTTTGTGCATGTTATGTCTAGAAGCATGCTTTTATCTTTATGATTGTATACAGCACAAAAGCACAAATCAAACTAGTGTGTGCCTGTGTGGCTCTTCCATGGCAGAATTCATGGTATCCGCATTGTAGTTCTGTAATTGTAACTTGACAAGAGTTCATGCTTATATGGTCAATGATGAGTCTGCAATTATGGAAACTCCATCAGTATTTAAGTCATTAGGCAATCAGTCTATGAATAAACCCGACGTTCATACAGGTTAATTTGCATAAATGGCCTGCTTGGGTATTCAATTGGACAAACACTGTTCAAGAATAAAATTTCAATTACCATGTACTGCCTTCGCATATTCCAACGGCCAATGTCGAAAATAACACATGCACAAAAAAAGATTAGTTCAGAAAGAATTTTGTTAGTCGATATCAACAGTAACATTATTGGCTTTCTTTTACCCAGAAGGCCAAAACACCCCCATTAATAACCAAATCAATTCCCTTATTCATATGAGGACCTGGAAAGTGACTCTCATGCTAAATGAAAGCCTAGACCTTGAATGGTTAAAGTTAAAGGTTATAGTGCAGAAAGCATGCATCCTTTGGCATGTGAGGGAAGATAAACATAAATAACATTCACAATCATTTCATTGACATATTCACAGGGACATGGCAGCTAGATTTTGTAAATAAAAACAAGATTTTCTTTTGTGAAGCGTAATTTTTAGCCCACCATTAGACAGACATGTGTGGCCAGAAGATATGTTTACCCAGGATAGTAATACAAAAATTAAACATAAGCATCACTGTAGTTGCAATATATGTTGAAGAACTAGAATAACCAGCTGATTTCTATTCCGGCCCCCCTTCAAATAGAAAAAGGAGGCCAGTTATCCTACCTAAACATCACACATTTGATGATCTCAACCATTTACAAAAAGACAAACAATGAAAGACCAATTACATCATAATTCTAGGCCCAAATCAGGAAAGCAAAAAAAAGTCCAAGGAACAAATGTCCCGAAATTGATCAAACATTTCCACCACTTTTATCCTGTTGCCAAAAGGTTCACATTCCATTCAGGAAAAAGTCACAATATAGAAAGACAACTAATAAAAGAAAAAAAATCACACTATCTATTTTTCTTAATATAGTTTGAAAATGTTTAAAACATTTTGTGCAAATCTTTGTATTTCAATCCAGCAAGGACAGAATTTATCTTCATAAAATAACTTGTAGTAGAAGAACTTCATCTTAAAAATGAAGAATAGACAGGAGACCTTAATCTTTCCCCGAATTGATGACAAGCTATCTTCCTTTGCAGCCCATTTTGCCAATAAACAAGCCAGGTATGTGAAAGGAATTTCTCTCTCTTCACTTAAAATAAGTGGGTGGTCCACAATGTCAGCCTCAGCCATATCAGTGTCAGCCTCACCAGCGCCACTGTTTGATGATACAGGCAGTTCAGAATCCATATAAATGTGAGCAACAGCGCTTTCTTCAATACAGCATTCTCCAGATCGTTGAATGGCAGATTGTCTGGATACCCTTCCCAGGGTATCTTGAACAGTCGATGGTTCTGTATTGCCTCTTCCTGTGCATGGAGTGTCTGTATGTTGATCCTGTTGAACAGAAAAATCCTCTATAATGCTTCTTCCTATACGTGAAACAACAAATTCCTCAATATCCCTATTAGTCGAGGGAACAGGAAGCTGCTTTGTGGTTCTCCTGGTATGCACAGCAACAGACTGTTCTAAAATGCTTCCTCCATTATTGGGAGTAGCAACTCCTTCAATAGGGCCCAAGCCACTGACATTCAAGGTCGCAAAATTATCTGATATAGATAAAGAAAAAAAATATCATCAAATCAAAGAAGCAAAACAAAACATATGAACATCCATTGACATGCATACACTTGTCTGTATAGTGTATACAACATTAGAGCAACCTATAAAAAGTAAAATCAGTAATATGATATCTAAATATGCAAAATTGAGAATCTATAGTTTATAGATGTGAAATTAAACATACAAAAGCCAATAATTTATCAAATGTGATATTTTAAGTATCATATGGTCCTATTCACTGGTCAGCCATCTCATCCCCTTAAGTCCAGTTTTTGAGGGACGACTGGAACAAGCTCCAGATAGCGCGCCATGTGGTGTCAGCAAGGAAAAAAGCATCTCAAACCACCCTGAGTTATCTACAAAGTGATTCTTAATAATCAATAACCAAATGGAACTTAAGATAAATATGATAAACTAAATATTTGTTTCTGAAAAATGATTCCATTCAAGATTGCAGACTAATATGAAAGACACTACTCTAAACTCTTTAAGATATCCAGTTGGCATCTTTGAAAATAGTGTCCATTCTATTAGCCCTTAGTCTTGCACACATTTCTTTGAGGTATTGCATCATTTGGTTGGTGTTTGGATGGTGGTGAGGAACCCATTCTCCACCTTTCAATTGTGTTGCCTTCTTCAAAATAAATTTGTGCCACAATCCTGGATCCCTTTTGAAGAAAAAGATGGGAAAAGGTCCAGCACATAGATTCAATGCCAACTTGAGTAAATCAACTTTATTTTTACATCTTGGATCACTTTCTAGAGTACTCAATGCAAGGTGCTTGGTGCTGTCAACAAGCCAGCAAATTAGAACAAAAGGAAGTTTCTCTAACCACGGTAGGGACATATTTAACAAATTTTCACCCCAGAAAGCACTTTTGTGGCTTTTACCTCGAGCATGAAAAATAGTGCTTTAGGATAAATCCAACCAACCACACAACTCAATTCCCTCATAACCTCATTCTACTACATTGTGGAAGCTCTCTAGTAGGAAGCCAAATGGCTATATAAAAAGCTTTCATGATCCAATATTTCGCCTCAAACTAGCTAGAGTAGGAACTATTAAAGCCTACAAGTGTTTCCAGTTAGGAGTTAAAAATACCCCATTCATCTGCATTCTCCTTCTCCACATTGTGGAAGTCCTCTAGTAGAAAGCCAAATCACTACATAAATAGCTTCCATGATGGATGGTCAAATATTCCCCTCAAACTAGCAAGAGTAGAAACTAATAAAGCCTAGGAGTGAAAAATACCCTAGGTCCATCCCATCTACATTCTCCAGAATGTTATAAGAGGCGTTCACAGGAAACTTACATCTATAGCATTGAGATGAGTTTACTTACATGAAATGTTGAAAACACTTCTTGAATCATTATGTTCATGAATACATACTATAGATCGAAATGTTGTCATGCTTATGATGTCACTGTTGACACGGGGGGGAGGATGATGATGAGAGATGATGAGATTTCCGCTCTCCTACTTCTTTCACACTCGGTTTTGCTCATTCGTCTTATTTGGTGTATGTATTCATTTATTTCCAATGTTTTATATTTTGATATTTGTGGGGCGTGCCAGCCTGTCTAACAGACAGAAAAAGAGTCCGCGCAATGCGGAAGAAGAATTTTGGTGTCCGGGGAACGGACGGGTATGGTGTCCGAGAAACGGACGGGTTGTGTCCGCGAACGGACGGGTGTGTCCGCGAACGGACGGGTTGTGTCCGCGAGCGGACGGGTGCGCCGTTTTTTAATCTGAACTCCTTGAGTCCCATGTCTATTCTCATCAGGTGATTAGGGTAGCATGTGCTGGACCTCTGTCTCCATCGACCGAATCGATGTTACATTTACATCGAGTTAGGACACTTGGTATTATTTAATACCGGTCTAAACCCGAATACCATTTCATAGTAAAGGACGAGAAAAATATACATGCTTTTTCTTAGAAAATCCTGATTATGACATGTTTTTGTTTCTTTTGATTGTTTTGGAATGTTTTTGTTTTGGATGTTTTATTTTTGAAATGACTGCCTTTTTGGGAGTCCAAAGTTTGGTTTCTTTTGAAAAGGGGAGCGGGTATATACCCATGGACCGATTTGAGGTTTTTTCTCTCCTTTTTGCAAAAGGTTGATTATAGATTTTTTTTATTTGGGAAAACATGAGGATTATTATTATGAACGGGTATATACCCGTGGGTTTTGATTCTGAACTTGGGGTGTTATAACCCAGAACAACACTTCCGTATTAGAAGGGTGATTGTGCAAATTTTTATATGAGGTTCTTTTACAATGCCATTTCTGAGCAGAGTCCGAGCTTGAGGTAGAGTTTCTTTTCTCCTCATTTCGTACTTGTGCGGGTATAATTTCCGGAGATCATATGGATATATCTCCACGGAAGTCCTTGTCATATTTGTGATTTTTGTCCGAAGTCTATTTCCACGGGTATAGTTCTCGTGGAGGTGCATATGTGCTCCCATTTGGGGTATCTGAGCACGATTCCTGTCTTATTTTTCTTTTTCTTTGGATGTGTGTATATTATCACAATCCCTCTTTTTATTTTTTTTTGAATATGTAAATATGTCTTGGTGAGTCCCCGCTTAGGCAGGGTGTCGTTGTAGAGATATTTTCATATTGGCATATGCTTATATCCATGTATTCTCGGAAGAAACTTTACCCGGAGGGACTCTGCCTAAGAGGGATATATGTGTATAAACACAAATTTGCACTTTGTGAATATATTCTCAAACAGTATCTCCACTTGAGCAGAGTATCCGATAAGAAGGAGCCCCCCGTATGAACGGAGTCCTTTTTGAGAAACATATACAAACGGGGCATATTTGTGATTATATAGATATATTCTCGGGCAGAGTCTCTATTTGGGCAGAGATTCCACTAAGAAATATATTTATATAAACATGAAGTTTGTGATTATACGGATATGAATTTAGAGGGAACTTTGTCCGGGCAAGATTCCTCCTAAGAGACATATGCGCATAGGCACAAATTTGTGATTTTATGGATATGTTCTTAGGGGAGTCTCCATTGGGCAGAGTTTCCTCTAAGAAACATATACATAAGAACATAAATTTGTGAATATACGAATATGTTCTCGGACAGAACCTCCGCTTGGGCAGAGTTTCTTCTAAGAAACATATACATATAACACGAGTTTGTATTTACATGGATACGT
The DNA here is from genome assembly GCA_014218235.1 of Colocasia esculenta. Lineage (NCBI taxonomy): Eukaryota > Viridiplantae > Streptophyta > Magnoliopsida > Alismatales > Araceae > Colocasia > Colocasia esculenta. The sequence continues at coordinate 153,969,649 of CM024754.1, forward strand.
CCCCTGAGAGAGATTTTTGCCTGGGTGAGATTCTCCTTAAGGAACATATTTGTATAATTACAAATTTGTGATCTTTATATATGTGTTCATGGACGGAACCTCCGCTTGGGCAGAATTTCGTCTTAAGAAACATATATATAAGAACACAAATTTGCGAATATACGAATATGTCCTTGGGCAGAACCTCCGCTTGGGCAGAGTCTCCTCAAGAAAACATATACATATAAGCACAAAATCCACCATCCCAGAGACTCGCTCGATGGGCGGGGAGAACATGGGTATTTAAATACCATGTGTCCATAGAGACTCGCTCGATATGGACGTCATTTAAACCCCGGGAATATCACCCCACAGAGACTTGCTCGATGTGGGGGATGGAGATTAAGAAGGAATGCTGATGACGATTACGCCGACCGCTCTCCTTTCCGCGCCTGGCCTATCGGGCTAAAGAAGGGGATTTGTACCTTCACACACCGAACGGGAGGGATTTGAGAATGAGAGAGGGAATGAGCAAATGCTCTTTTCTATTTTCCTGGGATTTTCCCAACAGGGCTTCGCCGGAGCCAATTCCCAACCCCCTTTCCTTATGGAATAGGGGGGGTATTTATAGGGGATGAACCCCTTTACATGCGTGGGAGAGGAGAGAGAGGGAGCCCCAACCGATGGTGACCTCATGATGAGGTCACCATCGGTTAGGGGAGATTCCCCCTTAACCGATGGTGACCTCATGTTGAGGTTACCATCGGTTAGGGGGAGACCCCCCCTTAACCGATGGTAACCTCATTGTGAGGTCACCATCGGTTAGGGGGTCCTAACCGATGGAGAGAGAGAGGAGAGGGGGGGATTTTGTCTATAAATACCCCCCCTACACCCTCATTTACAAGGCTATCTTGGCCAGGTGCTGGAGTTTTTCTTTCTGTCTCGGAGTTCTGCCCGACTTCTCGGAGTTCTGCCCGATCGGAGGGTGCCTTTGCAAGCCTCGGAGTTCTTCCTCGAGCTTGTTCTTTGTACTTGTTCTTTGTATTCGGTCTATAGACCTTGTGCTGCCGGAGGTGCTGCTGAAGTCCGGCTCCGTTTCCTTGGTGCTTCGCCCTGACTTCTCGGAGTTCTGCCCAATCAGAGGGTGCCTTTGCAAGCCTCGGAGTTCTTCCTCGGGCTTGTTCTTTGTACTTGTCCTTCGTACTCGGTCTATAGACCTTGTGCTGCTGGATTTTTCCGTGCTTCGTACTTTGGACGGAGACATGTTCTCCTTGTACTTTCATTTTAACCGGGACTCCGGGCACCATTTTAAGGGCCGGAACTCCCCTGCTGAATTTTGGGGAAGGATCCCGCTAATAAGTTTGTAACTTAAATAACCTTGGGGTCATTTTAAATCACAACTTTTTGGCCTCTGAGCAGGCTGCTGATAACGTATTGTAACCAGGCCTGCTGATAACCAACATTTAATCTTCGTGGCCCAACGGCCCCTTTCATCATGTCCACGACTCGAACCGTCGTCCGCCAAAAATAGGCTTCAACTAGCCAAGTCGCCGGACCATCATCTGATGGATTTTGTAATTTCCGCTAAAATAAACGTGTCACACTTTTGCCGTTCAACAGTCACTATCGTCCACTATTTGATCTTGGGTAACACTCACCTGTTTGGTTAATTGCAAGAGTTGCAAATTTATGGATGTTCCCCCACTCAAAAACAAGCCTAAATTTGTACCCTCCCCAGACTCACCTGCTTAAAAGTTCTATGAGAGCATTGTTACATTGCAATTTCTCCAAGCATCATCACTCCTGTTCATTCAGGTAAAGGAGAAATTTCACATGGATGAGAACATAGTCCTTTATAAAGAGATAACCTTCTTAGCCATTGAAGATAGCATTTGGAAGGGAACAATGCTCAATTAAAAGTCACTTCTATACAAATGCACCGATTCTGTACGTTGACACTTTTAATCATGGGGTAAGCACCAGAAATTTTCAGTATATGGAGGGTATTCCTCAAATTTTAGATTCAAGAGGTCATTTCATGTACTTAATTTCCCTAAATTCAATTCAGACTATCATCATTATGCAGAGTCCCAGATAACATATTTATGTTCAAGATGGATACTGTCGCATCTTTTTCACTATATCTATCCAACTTCTTTTGATCTTCCTCTTCCCCATTAGATAACCTTATAAGTTTGAGTCAAATATTACAAAAGGGAAAATACAGCAATATAGATCTGAAGTAATCAATTACTTATAGATTGACCAAGTCCGAGCCAAAGAAGGCCATGCACAAGTAGGGAGAGAAGTTGTCAGACATTTCCTAGGCTAGCACGCAAGCATGGACCATGAATGACCCCATAACATAATAAATTTACATGACATAATAACCCCAAGCAGCCATTAATGACATGTGCCTTGACAACTCCATCCAAACAGTTGGCATCTAATCATAGGTGACAAACCAATATGGGATTTAAACAAGAAGGTTTCTATCCATAAAGCACATAATCATAGTCTGAAATAGACAAATAAAGTGATAGGAAATGGCACATTTCAAAGAGTAAATAATTAAGCAACAATGCAACTTCTGTAATCAGGTTGTAAAAATCAATGTATAAAATTGAATATATGAAACAATGTTATGAATATAACAAATAGAAAATACCTTGGCGGGCCGTCTGGGAAAAGTTTCCATCATGTGGTATTGATAAATTTGCTTCTTCAATGTCCCTAGTGATACTAGATGGCCATGCAGCAAGAGAAGCTCTTTTAGACAAAGAAAGTACAGGTTGTTTCCTGCATCATTAATAATTCATACAAAATGAAGTGTGCGGTCAGAGGACAGTGTGTAGAACACAATGCAGAGTTTCGAAGGAACAGTCAATGAAATGCGCTTTCACTATAGGGGCATGACATCTAGATTCCAACAACCCTCCTTGTGCACTAAAACTCAGAAGGGAGATATTTATGTCATTCCAGAGATTTTAAAAGAAACGTTGTGACCATTAGCACAAGGATTGGTCCCTGGTGGCAAAGTCTTGAAGCTTGTCCCTGTTGCCAGACTAAGAGGTTCAGGAAGGAACAGTCTTACACTGACATTCAAGTTTAATAAGCAAGACTGGCAGGATAGATCAGGAACAAAGAGAAAGTTGTCAAATAATATAAAAAGAGAAGAGGGAAAGCATAAGAGAAGAAAAGAATAAAAAGAAGAGGAAGATAAATCCTCCAAACGCCCTTCCATTATAGGCAACTAATGGTGGTGGATGGGGGTTGCCACTGACTGCAGCAAATAGTGGCCGGCTGCATGTGCCACCATTACCACTAGGAAAGGAAAAGAACAGAGAAAGAAAAGGAAAGAAAAGAGAAAACAGGAGGAAATAAATAAAACGCAGCAGTGGCCTGCTGGTTCACCGCTGGCATACAGCAAACCCAACAGTGGGCTATCGAACCCCACCTGTTGATGGACATGAAAAAGGAAGGCATTGCTATCAAGACAAGCAAATCAGAATGGGATATATGGTGAACAAGTGAACTAAAGAGAGATTGCCACACTAAGGACGAATTGTGGATGGATATCAAGCTAAAACTACATGAACTGTCAAGCAGCGGCTGACATGAGTGCTCTTATGGGGTGAAGAATTTTTAATTAAGGGCCTAGGAATACACACCGTTGACATTCATTAGGGAACCCTGGTCCAGCCAGGAGCAGTCCTAGAGCAAGAGATGTTAGCACCTGATGCACCTTGCCAAATGGGCAAGAGTAAAAAAAAGTAATAGTAATGGTAAATTACTAAATAAGACAATACACATCCCTATTCACCATACAGTAATATTTCAATGCAGGACAAACACGTTGAAAAATGCATTCCATCAGGCATCTTAGAGAACTTATCCATACAAATAGAGAATATGAGCAGTTTCAATAGCCCTCTACTTTTGCTGTTAAAATTGCAGTAAGAAAAGCAAGGAGAGTAGGCTGAAAATGAAAAAGGGCGCCAACGTAGAGAAAGACATTTGGAAAGTCAGCTCATGCTTGTACAGAAACATGAACCACCGAACATGTCAATAACATATAAAGAAATTTGCAAATGGATGTATAAATCTGATGGGAAATGAGACCCGTGATATATGTGGAGCGGGACTCGTGACGTCAAACATTAGACATCAAACTGGATCAGCAGAAGACGAACAAAGTTCTCACGTTATTGATGTATTTGCTTTAGTTATTTAAGTGTTTGGTTGTAAGAAGAAGGCCCAAAAGAGGCCCAATAGTCTGTTTTCTATTTTATGGGTATTTTCAGGTGCGAATTTTGCCCCATTTTTAGGTCTAAGGGTATTTTAGTCCAATAAAGGGCAAAGAGGTCGTAATCCACTTGTTGGGGGTTTAATGAACATTTGAATGAGAGTTTACAGCAGCCGCCTTCTTGCCACGATGGCTACCTTCGGGGGCGTGAGGACCTAGGGTGCAAGGCCCGTTCCTTCTTCCCCGTCGTTCCGCATCAAAATCTTTATAGAGTGCCAAATGACATATTTCCTTGCTATCTTAAAATCCAAAAGCAAAAGAAGATTTTTCAATACCCAATCTCCTCAAACAATGATTCCAAGAACCAGTAATCTCAGATTCCTATCTGATTTTAGGCATATCTCCAATTCTGGTTGACACTTTTCATGATTCAAAAACCAATATAGGCCTCAATACTAAGGCCTATGCTAGAATTGCAATATCATGGCAACAATGAACAATACAATAGTATAGCTTGCTTCCCGGAATTTACTTACAAATTTTCAATATATGCACTATTCAATTAATTGAAAATGTACTGTGAGGAAGAATATGCAACTTTTTTGAAACCCAAGAATTAAGATGTACAAGGCATACGCATTCTTGGTATCTAGGTAAGGAAAGTTAGGTACCTTTTTCCCCGAGGAGGTTTATTTACTTCATGAACAAGCCTTTCCCGTGCTGCTTCCAAGTCTTCAACCAGTCCCCCTAGAACCTCAATCACTTCAGGTACTAGCATCAGAAGTCCACGCCGTATATGTACATTTTGGATGGCAACCTAAGAATTACAGAGAATCACCTCTCAACCTCATGCTTACTGCTCATCAAAAACAGAATGACTTGATATTTAGGGCAATGCCCATGTGGATGACCGCAGATGCATGAACTCACACACAGAGAAAGAGGTAACTTGTTGCACATTGTAAGATGCAGCAAAACCATTCAAATTAGATAAAGCCACTAGCAAGTCATAAAGATTATATATTGGCAACTAAACAACAAATATTAGGTATGCCCTTTATAAATGAAGGGCGGGCGGTTGCCCCTAAGTGACCTGGGGGTCACGGGTTCAAAACCGGAAACAGCCTCTCGACTTGTCGGGGTAAGGATGCGTACATCATCCCTTCCCCAGACCTCGCGCTGGCGGGAGTTTCGTGCACTGGGTACGCCCTTTATAAAGAAATAACATCTTTTTTTTTCTAAAAGATGTGGTTTGTCCGATTGATTCTATAGAGAATAAACAGAGGAAGGACAGGGCCCTCGCTCACAACACCAACCTTAAGGCCTCGAATCCCTCAGAAATGCACAGTCAAAACCAGAAAATTCAGTGGAAAAACAAGGGAATACTCTCCCAATTGTCCTCATCAGATTCTAAGAAAGGAGACAAGAAGAGCGCTCACATTTAAGCCCTGCTTTGATAGAAGGTTAAGCTACCCATGGATAGCTTAGCCGTGGGTCCACTAACCTAGAATTAACCCACCCTAATTTGCATGCTTCACTAGAAAAAAATGGGCTTGGATAGATTAACTTCTCCTCTTGAATCTAACTATTCTAATTAAAAATAAATTACACATTTTACGAGGTACATAAATAGAATAATATTAAAATATTAACTTAACATTTTTTTTTTTACAAAGAAAACAAGAGTTAACCAAGGTTAACCCTTCCTACCCCACCTCAAGAGGTGGGTTAGAGTTACCCGGGGTAACTCTGGATAACCAGGGGGGGGTACCCCTGGGTAATGTCCCCCCCCCCCCCAAAATCTTAAGGAGGGGTTTGCGGTACCCCGGGTTTAACCAGGGGTACCCCTGGTATCAAAGTGGCCAGTAAGCTGAGTCCTCCCCCCAGGTACAGCTAAAAAGAGGAAAATTGATTAAAAAATAAATCCTTCTGTTTTCTACTTGCAACTTCAGTCACCTCTTGCACACTTTTGTTTGCAGACCATAACAAACTAGAATTCCATGTGGTTCAGCTAGATCCAGCAAACAACCAAGGATTTGGCAGTCTCACGACTAACTGCCTCCGGGAGATCAACCCTCTATGTGGCAGCAATAGACTTTTACAAAAGAAGACCTTGAAAAGCAGAGGATCTATCAAACATCCCATATGCTTTTTACCTGAAACTGGATGGTACTGCATTAGTTGTAAAAACAAAAAGAACAGATAGAAATCACATGCAACTCTGTGAATCTAGCCCTTCAGTCCCAATGCCCAATAATTCATCAGCCCTAAAAGAACAAACACCACAGCCAACAACAGACCACCCCAGAAAACATTAACAACAGCTATATAGGACATGTATACCATTACCGTTAACCTTGCCATTACCATTATCCTTACCATTTCTTTTACACCCTTCAGATATCGGATAATGCAATGAACTGCTGCAAGATGTAAGTGTCGTGGGGAACCCATAAATTGGCTAACATGATTCACCACATAAGAGACATCAGGTCATGTGAAAGTGAGATAAATGAGACTTACCACAAGTTGACAATAATAAGTGGGATTCTCAAGAAGAGTACCATCATTTGAACGAAGCTTTAGGATGGCCTCCATAGGAGTAGGTGCACCACTGCTGTTGTCCAATTTCGTAAGAGTAACTAGGTCTCATAAATATTTATGCTGATTGAGATGAATCCCATAGGTAGTACGGTGTGCCTCAACACCAAGGAAATAATTAAGTTATCCAAGATCCTTCATTTGAAAGGACTACTGTAAAAGATCTTTTACACTTTTAATGCCATCAAAGTCACTCCCAGCCAAGGTATCAAAAATCACCCGGATCGGGATCGGATCAGCCAATTCGGGTCGGTTTTGGGCCACCGATCCGATCTGGGGTAACCCTGCTAGCCTACATCCGATCCGGACTGAGTGCAGGCCTTATTACTGACTAGGACTTAGTTACTGTCAGTAGGAGAGTGGCTCTCTTGGAGAAGTCATATGTATGTTTGACTTTTTTTCACCGCACTTTCAATTTTTGGTGTTCTATAGGTTTATTTGAATTACGAAATTTTTAGATAGGCCAAATTATGAGGGACTAGAAAGACGCTATTTTGATGGAATCATCAAAATCATGATTTTCTTCTTAGATGAGAGAGTTAACTTTTTATTGGTAAGAGATATAATTTTTTTGATATTTTTATTAGATTCAAATGGGAGATACTTCCTTATTTACATGTAATATCTTAATCATTTACTTAAATGATGTTCAGGTAAATAAGGTATTGTATGCTAATATATGATTGTATGATGCATATACATATTAATTATGTTATACATTAATATGATTGTGCCATACTGTCGTACACTTTATTTTCATATATTTCAGTTAATAAATTCAATCCTTATGTTTTTTTGCTATTTTTTCATATGTTTCCCTTTTTTACCAATTTTTATAGGGAATCCAGCCACCCCTGGCTCATCTAGGATCGGCCCGGATCGGCCAGTCTCGGATCGGAATCGGCTGATCCGATCGGTTTTGGCTGGCTGATCCGGCTCTGATCTCCTTGTTCTTGAACCTTGCTCCCAACAATCAAAACATCATTAACATAAGCATCCACCAACTTCATCAAAAACTCGTCGGAAAAACAAAGAGGAACCATGAGTACTTTGCTGAAAGCCTGCATTCAAAATAATGGTTCGCAGTTTTGTAAACCAGGCTCGGGGAGTTTGTTTGAGGCCATACAATGAGCGCTTCGGCCTGCATACCAAATCAAAGGAAGAAATGTGCAATCCTAGAGGAGGCTTCATAGAAACTTCTTCATGCAAATCACCATGGAGAAAAGCATTATTAACGTATAGCTGAAAAATAAACCAGCTATAGGAGGCAGTAGTGCAACAACAATACGCACAATAGTCATCTTTACAACAAGAGCAAAGATGTCATGATAATCAATGCCACATTCCTGTTTATTACCCAAGGCTCCAAGTCATGCTTTATATCTCTCAAGAGAACCATCAGATTTAAGATTCACACTGTAGACCACACCAGGGTTCGCAAGGAATAAGGTCGCAAGTATCATTGCTAGCCAAGACATGCTACTCCTCAGCCATAGCCTTGCTGCCAACAATCATCTTTTGCTGCTTGGAAGTAAGTTGTAGAAATGGGACTGGAAGAAAATGTGGAAAGTAATGACGTAGGTGAAAAACCATAACATTCTATGCGGCCAGATCTTCGAAGATGTACAGATAGGACAATGAAGAGGAACTCTTATCAGAAGGTTCATGTTCAGAGGAATGACTAGCTTTGGAATGCCTTAAGAGGATCCACAGGAGGAGCAACTTTGTCTCTCCTCATATAGACCAAACTGTTTTAAACCGAATGCAGGGATAAATGGAGGATCATCAAAAAGATGCAGAATAGAAGATGAGACATGAGGAGATGAAGAGGGATGATTAGCATAGAAAACTTTGTTATTAAAGAAAACAACATTATACGAAACTTGAATTTTCTTAAGTTGAGGATCATAGCACCAAAAACCTCTCTGTTGGACAACATATCCCACAAACACACATTTTGCAGATTGAGAGGAAAGCTTATGACATTCAAGGGAGAAAGTTGAATAAAACAAACACAACAGAAAGGATGAAGAAGATGATAATTAGGTTGCTTCTGAAAAAGACGGAAATAGGGACGGTCATCACTCATTCCCAAGTTTTACAGAAATTTGTTGATTGATTAAGTAAACAGCAGTCCAAACAACTTCATCCCAAAATGAAAGAAGCAACAGCATCAAGAAATAAAGTTCGAGTAATATCAAGAATATGTCTATGTCGTCACTCAGCAATCCCATTTTGTTGTGGAGTGTGAGGACAAGTTAATTGGGATGAAATCCCTTTTGCTTCAAAAACCCTGAAATTCATCGGACATGTACTCTCCCCTTGGATCAGAACTCAAGGCTTTAATATGACTATCAAATTAAGTTTCAATCATGGATACAAAAGTTTTAAAAATGGGGAAGACTTCAGACTTAGCATGTAAAAGATATTCCCATGTGAAACGGCTAAAGCCATTAATAAAGTGATGAAATATTTGTACCCAAAAGAGGAAATAATCTATGTCATGCCCCAAACACCAGAATGAACAAGTTCAAAAGGAGAAGCAGACAAATGTGTTCTACAAGAAAAAGGAAGTTTTTCACTTTTGCCCCTAAAAACAACTAAAACATGGAATTTGTTTTGGAACATACTTTTGTTTGTCAAGAAGACCAGACTTGAACATCAAAGAAAGTTTATCAGAATGAGGATGGCCCAAGCAGCAATGCCATAAGATCAATTTGTCTGAGGTATTTTCAGCAAAAGAGGACAAGGCACTAAAACCTTGACATGCTTGGTCCACAAAGAGATGCCCTAGCTTAATTCCTCTCCCAATCACCTTCCCAGTTTTCAGACCCTGAATAAGACAACCAAATGGACAAAAAAGAACGCAGCAATTATGATTACTAACTACCCAACAGAAATAAGATTAGTAGAGAGATTAGGCACAAGCAAAACATTAGGAAGTTTGAAAGAGGTGGACTGGACAATACCAACTCCAATGATGTTAAGATGGTTCCCATGTACAATGTTGACTTTAGAGGCTCTAGAATATGGTGATATAAAAAAGAACAATTTAGAGGAACATTTCAGGTGGTTAGAGACACCTGAATCAAGGAACAATGATGTGGAGGAACATTTAACTGAAATCCCCATAGCAAAAAGTGCAGACTAAATCATTACTTGAATGGATACAGTGGTGACCATAGGGGCAATGGCAGATCGGTTGTTAGCAGCAGGTATAAAGTTGGAAGATGAAGCCTCAATAAGAGTAGTATGATAAGCCTTAGGACCCTTATGTTGAGGACGACACCGAAACTCTAATGATATGCCCATCCTTCTTACAATACATGCAATATTTATTCTTGCAATCCCAAGCAAGATATCCAAAATTTTGACAAGAGTAGTACTGGACAGATTGAAAATAACGAACAGTAGGATGATTTCAAGCAGCAAAAGCAATGTCCATTTTACTGTTTTTTGGTTTTCTTCTTCATATTTCTTTGAGAGAATTTGTTGTTCATCTAACAGCGGAACAGGTTTCTATTCATAAGGTTTGTTCTCACCATCTCAAATTCAGGTCTTAGCTTCATTAAAAATTGATCTCGCATGTTTTTCTCTAGCAACTCCTACAAACTAGTTAGAGTCTCTACAAGAATCTGCACATAAATAATTGTATTATATTCAAGCCATAGATTCATAAAACTTGAATAATACTTGTTAGATTAGTGTTTGGTTATTGTTATTAATAGTGGATAGTAGTTAGATTATAGTGTACCTAGAATACAACCTATTGTGTACTCAGGTATAACATACCCTCGGTTGTCAGTTAATGAAAGTTAATTGAGTTTTTCTCCCCCTAATCAACATCGTATCAGAGTCTTAGGGCTCTGGGCCTCTGCCCCCTCCTTTCGTCCCTCCTCCCGACCCATGGATGGCATAGTCAGGTCGGGGTGTTGGGTCGGACCCAGCTGACCCCGACCCGAGTCGGGTCGGAGGATCCGCCCAACTCCATTGGAGTCTGGCCGATCCAGAATCGGCCAGCTTAAAAAATGATAAAAAAAAAATGAGGAAAAATCACAAAAAAATCAGGAAAATTTCTTTAAAAACATATAATAATAGAACATTTTGGGTATATCTATAGTCTAGTTGCACATATGTTCATATTACAATACAGAGCAACAATAATTATGATACCTTATTGACCTGAACATCATTTAAGTAAATGATTTCATTTACTTAAGATATTACATGTAAATAAGGAAGTACCCCCCATTTGAATCTAATAAAAATATCAAAAAAATCATATCTCTTACCAATAAAAAGTCAACTCTCCCATCGAAGAAGAAAATCGCAATTTCGGTGATTTTAGCGAAATACTAACTTTCTAATCTCTCATAATTTGGTCTATCTAAAAATTTGATAATTCAAATAAACCATATGGAACACTAAAAATCCAAAGTTCGATAAAAAAAATTAAACATGCATATGACTTCTCCAAGGGAGCCACTCTCTTACTGACAGCACTTAGTCTGCTTGAGACCTCTCAGGATTTGGTCAAACCTAAACTATCATCACTCAAAGTCATGAGAATTGTCACTTTCTAGTTTCTTTTCAATAAAAAAATGAAAAATCTCATGAGTTTAGGTGATGATAGCTTAGGTTTGACCAAATCTTGAGAGGCCTCAAGCAGACTAAGTGCTGTCAGTAGTAGAGTGACTCCCTTGGAGAAGTCATATGCACGTTTGACTTTTTTTTTACCGGATTTTAGATTTTTAGTGTTCTATATGGTTTATTTGAATTATCAAATTTTTAGATAGGCCAAATTATGAGAGATTAGAAAGTTAGCATTTCGCTAAAATCATCGAAATTGCGATTTTTTTCTTCGATGGGAGAGTTGACTTTTTATTGCTAAGAGATATGATTTTTTGATATTTTTATTAAATTCAAATGGGGGGTACTTCCTTATTTACATGTAATATCTTAAGTAAATGAAACTACAAATATAACATTTACTTAAATGATGTTCAAGTAAATAAGGTAAGTGAAGGGGATCAGACGTACTTAAGGTAAGCTGAGGGAATCGGCCAACATCAGATGGAGTCGACATGGAATCGGGGTGGAGTCGGCCTGAGTCCACCTTATACCGTCGGTGGGTCGTTGTCCCCCCCCCCCAAAAAAAAAAAAAAAATCGGGTCGCCAATGGCCGATTCCGCTCCGAGTCGGCCGATTTTGCCATCCATGTCCCGACCTTCTCATCTCCTCCTCTCTCTCCTTCTATCTTAGCATGCAGGAGGACGACCCCGTGTGTCCATGGCAAACTGGGCCCTCTCCTTCTGTCTTAGCACGTCAGAGGACGATCCCGCGCATCTGTGGCAGACAGGCCACCACGCCTACCAGCTGCGAGCCTAGCGGCCCCAGCCACAGGCAACCGCGGCGCCCATAGTTCCAGGGGCTGTTGAGGGATCATCACCACCAGCACTACGGTCGCCCACAACCCTGCCCGGGTCCACGCTCACCTAACAATACAGTTGCTGCTCTCTTCCTTGCTGCCATTAGACGCTTTCTCTTCGTCTAGCCGGCACGTGTTAAAGGGACTTCTCATTCTCAAATCTCAACTATGGTCCATATATAAGAACACTTGTCTAGTTTCTTTGCTCCTATGTGTTGAACACTCTCGTCTTGGCAACAACCACTCGTCCTCTCTTTTTGTCCGATCATCCATGTTGTGTTCATCATGGGGGACTCTTCCCTAGCTAAGTCGTCCTCTACCTCCAGCCATATACAAGCCACATCGGTCAAGTTGAATGGTGCAAACTATCATCAATGGTCGATGGCTTTAGATTTCTCTTGATATCTATGAAAACGTTGCATCATGTTGAAAAAGATCTTCCAACCAAGACAAATTTGAAAGCCAAGCCTGGCAAGCAGACGATGGGACTGTCATCTCAGTGATTGATAATTGTTGTGGAACCAAATATTTTCAATAATGTGCTCTTTCTAGTGCTGGCGAAGGAGATGGGATTCCTTGAAGCGTACATACTTTGGTGAGACGAATATTTCCCATATTTATAACCTTTATTGCTGATTTTTTGCAATCAAACAGGATGGTCGACATATTACACTATTTCTCAAAAGTCCAAAGGTTATGGAGTGAGCTTCTCCTATATCAGCGGCAAGAATTTATTGTTGTCAAGACTTAATGACAATCTCCTATTGTACTCTGTAAATTTTGATGATCACAAAAACATTAATTCTAATTGATGTTGATATTTTCACAAAGCACATAGTTATGTTCAAGTTAATGACCCAAGTATTTGATTTAATTTATATTTAATTTGAGGATTTAATTTGTGTGTTAAGTGTGCAACAATATAGGCCAAAGTTGCAATGGGAAGTGACCATTACAAAAGCCAAGGCTTGGACTGGGCAAAAATTGGACTAACAGAGCTTTCTGCACTTTGCAGAACATCGGAAGACTGATTGATGGTTATTGGTCGACCGACTGTCCCAGTACCTTTGGTTTTAGGACAGTGCAAAGTCGGACGACCTATTGATGATTATCGGTCGACCGATTGTCCCAGTAACTTTGGTTTGGGGACAATGCGCAAATCGGACAACCGATTTTAAGGAATCAAACGACTGATCAGGAGAGCATGTCGACACAGAAGAGCAACATGTTGACACAAAAGAGCAACATGTCAACCTCAAGTCCAGATCACGAATCGAACGACTGATTTCCTAGAACCAGTCAACCGATTATAGAAACTCAGTTTGTTAAATTGGATGGACTCTTTCCTCCATTAGGTCTCTACCCGAGGATTTGTCCAAGTTGTGATCTTTTGGGTTAGGGTATATATATAACACCATTTCCAAACCCCCAAAAGATAACCATCATGCAAGAGAGTTTTCATCCTTTGAAGCTAAGGTTTTGGGCAATCTTCTAAAGATGCCTGCAACAGACCTCGAGATCAAGTGTGGAAAACATCTTAGCTGCTGTGTGGAGTTGCTTTCAAGTACCAAAGAGTTTTGCTACATCCAAGCAAGGTCCAGGCATAGTTATCAAGGCGTCAAGGCGACCAAGGCGTAGTTGGGGTCTCGGATCGCCTAAGCGCTTAGGCGCCCGCCTAAGCGGTGCCTAGGCGTTTAGGACGGAACCAAATATGAGTTATTTTCAAGTGTCCCTCTTACATGATATTTATGTATCTATTAATATATATAATGATGAAAATTCAATAAAAAATATCATAATATGACAGACATAAAGACAATGACATATCATAATATGGCAGATATATTATTAAAATAATACATAAATTTGAAAAATATATATAATAGCTATGTATCACAAAAAAAATACTTGCAAAAAAATAAAATGTCACAACAAAAAGGTCAAAATTATATGAAAGCAACAAAAATTAAACTACAAGTAAACAAACTCACATTATATATCATAAAGTCATAAAAAATCTAAATTGACATCTTCAAATAAATAAGCACACTAAATAAGAACAAGAAGTGCAAATATCATTCTATGATCAGAAAACTAATTTCCAACTTTTAAAACAAACCAGTAAATACACATACATGTAAATATGTTAAATAAAAATAAGAAGTGCAATATCTTAACACACTTAAAACAAGTAAAAACTAAATGAGTTCATTACATAATCCCACAATATGTCTAAAAATTGAAAAGAAACTAGAAAATGACAAATCTCATGTGTTTGGGTGATGATAGTTTAAGTTTGACCAAATCCTGAGAGATCTCAAGCAGACTAAGTGCTGTCAATAGGAGAGCAGCCGCCTTGGAGAAGTCACATGCACGTTTGACTTTTTTACCGAACTTTGGATTTTTAGTGTTCCATAAGATTTATTTGAATTATCAAATTTTTAGATAGGTCAAATTATGAGAGATTAGAAAGTTAGCATTTCGCTAAAATCACCGAAATCGTGATTTTCTTCTTCGATGGGAGAGTTGACTTTTTTTTGGTAAGAGAGATGATTTTTTTGATATTTTTATTAGATTCAAATGGGGGTACTTCTTTATTTATACGTAATATCTTAAGTAAATGAAACAACAAATTATAGCATTTACTTAAATGATTTTTAGGTATATAAGATGTTTCATAAAATCGGGCTGGATTCAGCTCTGAAAACCGACCTGAATCTGCTGTCTACACAGGTCTAGGCGCGCCTAAGCGCCCCTAGCGTGCGCCTTGGCCGCCTTAGCGGCGCCTTGGGGCGCTTTTTCTACTCTTAAAAAGGCGGGGTGTTTTAAAGCGGCTAAGGAAGCGCCTTAGCGCTTAAGCGGCACCTAGGCGCCGCCTAGGCGTCCGCCTTGACAACTATGGGTCCAAGAGGCTTCGTTGGAGAGTCAAAGTTGTGTTCTTCATCAGCATACATTGTTCTACAGCAACTCTTCATCTCTAAACAGAGAAAATCGATATACTATTGTTCTCTTCCTTATTTCTCGTATTCATGTTTGTAGTTCTTAATTTAACCAGATCTTCTGTGTGTGTGCTTGGTCTGTGAGCATGTGGTTAGGTTTGGATTCTTGTACCCGTCAAACAAAAATTAGTTGGGGTTGGTGTTGTCCCCGGGAAACAACTGTGTGGTAAGGGCTTGTGACTTATACCCAGTTAAACAAGTTAGTAGAGAAATCCTCACAGAGGTATAAGGTAGTGGACGTAGACGCACACGTGTTGTGTTGGCCGAACCACTCTAAATCTTGCATGCACGTTGTGGTTTGCTTCCTTATTCTTTCTCCATTCTTTGCACGTTAGGATAGTTGGTCTCGCCTTTAGTCTTCTCATATTCCGTTGTACATCTTACTATTAGATTTGTTTAATTAAGTTTAATTCATACTTGTGAAGAAAATTTTAATTAGGTAACAACTAATTCACCCCTCCCCTCTTGGTTGACCAACACACACTGTTTCTATCATCTCCAACATGTCTGAGATAATTTGTTGGCTGATGCGGCTATACCACAACTAGCAGACACATTTTCGCATGTGCAACAGGCTAGCACAACGCCTCATGTTGATGCTAAAAGTTCTACAGTTGGGCAATCAGCTATCAATGGAGATATGGGAAGCACATCTACGTTAGCCGCTACTAAACATGGTCATGGTCGTCAACTGTGCACACATTGTGGAAGGTCAAATCACCAATCTGATTTCTGCTACAAGAAGCATGGAAAGGGGGGCAACAAATCAAACATTATGGCTAATCTTGGAGTTGTCTCTGATACTTCGCCTATTGTCGCCACTTCCTATAGCAATTTGACTCTTCTCCCATGGTACCTTCTCACAGGCAAGATGGAGGAGTTACTTGTCTTAGGAGGAATACAAGGCTATTCAACGTATTATAAAGAGCTCATCGGCTTCTTCTTCCTCCCTGTTTCATGTTGTTACTCCCTCATGTAGTGCACTCACTGTTCATAATCCCTTCTGGATTGTAGACTCCGGATCCTTTTGTCATATGACATATAACCGCTCCCTTTTCTCCTCACTTGTCCTCTCCAGTTTTCATGTGCCAATTGCTATAGTCGATGTCTCTCACTCATCAATTGCAGGCAAAAACATAGTTTGCTCTTCTAATCTAACCTTGAAAGATGTTCTTTATCTTCCCAAGTTCCCCATCAATCTTTTTTCCATTAGCATGTTAACTCATTCATTGAATTGTTCAATGATATTCTATCTTTCTTATTGTGTCTTTTAGGATCTCCAGACGAAGAAGACGATTGGTGGGGGAATGAATTGGTGGACTCTACTACCTTGTTGCAAATAAACCTCTCCAAAACTCTCTGCCTCTGTCAGCTAGTAGATCTATGTCAGTGGCATTGTAGATTGGGCCATCCTTCTCTTGTGAAGTTTGGGACAGTTGTGTCACTTCCTTCTACAGTCAATAACTTCAGTGTGATACCTGTGAGCTAGCAGACACCATCATATGTCATTGCCTTTGACTCGTAATAATAGAAGCACTGCTCCATTCCATCTTGTTCACTCCGATATTTAGGGGCCTTCTCATGTTCCCTCTAGACTGGGATTTCGTTATTTCGTTACCTTTATAGATGACTTTTCTCGCATAACTTGGGTGTTTCTTCTCAAGTCAAGGTCTAACGTTCTGCTTGTATTCCAAAATATTTATATTGTAATGAAAACCTAATATTCTACAGCAATCAAAATTATGCCCACTAATAATGCCTTGGAGTACATTCAAAGTAGTTATCAAGGCATAGTGTCTCAGATCGCCTAAGCGCTTAGGCGTCCACTTAAGGGTGCCTAAGCGTTTAGACCGGAACTAAGTATGAGCTATTTCAAGTGTCCCTCTTATATGATATTCATGTCTCTAAAAATATATATGATGATGAAAATTCAATAAAAAAGATCATAATATAGCAGACATAATTGCAATGACATATCATAATATGGTAAATATATTATTAAAATAATACATAAATATGAGAAATATAGATAATAGCTACATATCACAAAAAAAAATTATTTACAAAAAAAATAAAATGTCACAACAAAAAGGTCAAAAATATATATGAAAGCAACAAAAATTAAATTCAAGTAAAAAAAAATCACATTATCTATCATAAGTCATAAAAAATCTAAATTGACATCTTCAAATAAACAAGCATACTAAATAAGAACAAGAAGTGCAAATATCATTATATCATCAGAAAAACTAATTTCCAACTTTTAAAGCAAACAAGTAAATACATATATATGTAATTACGCCAAATGAAAATAAGAAGTGGAATATCTTAACACACTTAAAACAAGTAAATAACTAAAGGAGTCAACTACATAATCTCACAATATGTTTAAAATTTGAAAAGAAACTAGAAAGTGACAATTCTCATGAGTTTGGGTGATGATAGTTTAAGTTTGACCAAATCTTGAGCAGTCTCAGACAGACTAAGTGCTATCAGTAGGACTGTAGGAAAGTAAGTCCCTGGAGAAGTGACATATATGTTTCACTTATTTTACCAGACTTTGGATTTTTTGTTATGGTTTATTCGAATTATAAAAATTTTAGTTAAATCAAATATGGAGGATTAGAAAGTAGGCATTTTGATGGAATCACCAAAATCATGATTTTCTTCTTCGATCGAAGAGTTAACTTTTTATTAATAAGAGATATGATTTTTTTGATATTTTTGTTATATTCAAATGGGAGGTACTTCATTATTTACATGTAATATCTTAAGTAAAATGATATTCGGAGAAATAAGCTATTAAACTATGCATCATAGGGCCTAGACCACCCAAGTTGTAGCTTAAACCATGCATCATAAGGCCTAGGCTACCCAAGGCGGGCCAAGGCGCTTACCTAGCCTACCTATGCACCGCCTTGAGACGCCTTCCTGGGTTCCTAAAAGGCGGACCTCCGCCTAGCCATCAATTTGGCGCCTTCCTGTCTAGGCGCCGCTTAGACGAGCGCCTTGACAACTATGTCTCAAACTATGTTTGCCACCTTTTTTACTCACATGGAATTGTTCATCAAGCACCCTGCTCTTACACATCTCAACAAAATGGAGTCGGTAAAAGGAAGAACTGCCATATTCTCGATGTTGCCCTACTCTGCTATTTTACATGCACGTACCCACACATTACTAGGGAGATGCGGTTCTTACCTCATGCTATCTTATAAAGCATGTTCCAAACTAGGTGTTCGATGGACAATCGTCATTCTTATCTTTACATCCAAATCTTTCTCCCTTTCCTCTTGCTCGTCGAGTGTATGGATGTAAATGCGTTGCTCACTTACTTTGTTCCGATCATGATAAATTGTCTCCTCCATTAGGTCTTTGCATTTTTCTTGGATATTCTCAAAGTCAACAAGGGTACCATTGTTTTGGACCCCCGTCCAAGAAATCCTATGTGTTCGCTGATGTTACTTTGTTTGAGTTTGTACATTTTTATGCTCCTTCCTCTGAGGTACACAATTCTCCCTCTATTCCAGAAACTCCTATTATGGAGATCCCAACTCCACCTGTTTTATTTCCTCTTGACTCGACTCTTGTCACTAATAATGACCCCTCTGAGGGTGCTATAGATAAATTGTATAGGCAGGTTTATCAACTGTGCATGCCTCCTCTAGTGGATGCCCCTCCAGTGTCTTCTTCCTCATCAGTGGATCCATCCTCTTCTGATGAGGTCATGTAAAAGTATCTACCCACACCTTATTATCAATCTTGCCTCCTATATATCTTTATCTCCCTCTATTTGTTAGTTTGCCATGTATATTTCTGTTGTTCCTATTCCTAGGAATGTTTTGGAGGCACTCTCTAGACCTGAGTGGAAAGCTTATAGATAACGAAATGAATTGTGGAACGCAGAAAAAGACTAGACCTTTTTTTAAAGCCTCTTTTTGTGGTGGATATATGCAATATTTATCCATTTATGTAGGAAAAGTATATGTGTGCATGTATCTTTATGTATGGGCGTGCCAGACTGTTTAAAATAAATAGACAAAAAGATTTGATATTTATGAGGTGCATCGGGTATAGACCGTGAGCCCTCGAGTATTTGTATATTTATTCCATGCGCGTCCGTTTTATCAGGAGATTGGGGTGGTTGTATACTGGACCATTCCCCACCGACCGAAGTCGGTGTTTCATTTACATCAGGTGAAAACCCGAATACCTTTGATACGATACGTTTGTTAAAAGCTTAAAAGACCTTGCCGAAATTAGGAAATTATAGATGGCATTTAGGGAATCCACAATTATCCTCAAACATGTTTTTATCACATTTGTATATATGTTCTTAATGGGGTGTATATGCCTCCATTAAACGTTTACATAAGTCGCACCTTCACATACGTGTTATTTTAAAACACGGAAGGACTTATTTACAAAATGTCACGGTCTTATCTATAGACCTACAGTGCGTCTCCTTCCCACGTCACGGTCTTTTTGCCGGAGTACGGACGGAGCACGGAGGCAGAGTACGAGCCGGACGAAGGGATCCCGAGAGGTATTCTCCCAAAATCCTTCAAGCACAGACTCCTTAGGGCCTTCTTCCCTTTTTCAGAACTCTTCTTGAGCTTTCAAGGGTTCGGATCCTTTTCCAGCATCTTTCGAACCCGTTTATCTCAGGTGTTCGAAGTTAGTAAACCCTGAGGCTATTCCCAGGGCTTTTCGGTCGTTTCTCGACCTCCCGGGGATTTTCGGTCATATCTTGACCTCCTGGGGCTTTTCGGTCGTATCCTGACTTGTTCAAGGGCTTCTGCCGTTATTTGACAATCCCAAGACTTGGAGTGACCTGCCGTAAGCCGGGCCCAGGAGAGCGCACGCCGTTTTATAGAAACGGCGTGGATCCCGCTCCACCGGCCGTGCAAACGGCATGAGCCAGGCCTCTCGGTCATTTCTTGACTTTTCCGAGTGGTTCCGGGTATTTCCGTCATCGATTGACTGTTTCGAATACTCCTGCCATTTATTAGCTTGCTTGGACTTCTCCGCTATTTGTTGACGTCTTCCGAGAACTCCCAATATGTCCAGCTTTAAGTCACACCCAGGAGAGCGTACGCCGCTTCATAGAAGTGGCGTGGGTCCCACTCCACCGGGTTGGACAAAAGGCATGAACCATCGGGCTATTTCTGCCATTTTCCCTACCACAGGGATGTATCTTCAATTTCTTAGACATCAGGGGTATTCTCATCCTTTTTCGGACAGCAGGGGTATTCCTGCAATTTTTCAAATAGCAGGGGTATTCCTGCAAATTTCTAGGACGGCAGGGTATTTCTGCAATTTTCTAGGCAGTAGGATATTTCTGCAATTTTCCAGACGGCAGGGGTATTCCTATAATTTTCCAGGTCAGCAGGGGTATTCCTATAATTTTTCGTATGTGTACTTTAATACACACATACACAAACTTTATATCCTCAGGGGGCTTTATGTAATTTTACATAAACTTGGGCCCATATGGAGGTCTTCATATTTTGAAGAACAAACATCTCCCCCCCCCCCCAAAGGAGGGGAGCTTCATCTCCCACCTAAGAGTCCTCTTCCACCCCAAAAAAGAGTTAGCCCAACAAAAAAAGGTTTTTCTTTCTTCATGGCCTTGGCCCCCTATTTATAAGGGGGGGGGGGGCACTGGGCAAAGGCCCCCATGGGGGGGTGCCTACGGTCTAAACCCCCCCCCCCTACTGCGGCCCAAAAGGGGGGATAGGTGCTGCGGAGCACCCGCAGGGGGTGTCTGCGCACAGAACACCCCCGCTGAGGGTGGCCCTGCGCAGGAACACCCCCGCTGGGGGTGCCCTACTGGCCCAGGGCTCCTCCTTGGAGGTTTGTTTGGGGTATTTTTGGGCTATTTCTTTGTTTTTTTTTGTGTCAACATGAATGCTCTCATATCTCATGATACTTGGATCCTTATGCGCCACCCGACTCAGACTACTCATGTTGTATGTTGTTGGATGTTTACTATAAAGGACACTCCTGATAGTACCATTGATAAGTATAAAGCCAGACTTGTTGCCAAAGGGTGCACACAAACTTATGGAGTAGACTATTTTGAAACCTTCTCCCGTGGCTCAGCTGAATTCAGTATGGGTGCTCTTTTCCCTTGCCACTAATCAAGGTTGGCAGATGCTTCAAATGGATGTAAAGAAGTTTTTTTATATGGTGATCTTCAGGAGGAAGTGTATATAGGGCAACCTTCAGGGTACGTTGCTCAGAGGGAGTTGGTGTATAAGCTAAAGAAGGCCATTTCTGGTTTGAAACAAAGTCCTCGTGCTTGGTTTGATAAATTTAGTCAAATTGCATTTGGGAGGATTACAAAGAAGCCAAGCTGACCATTTTGTCTTTGTTCATCACTCCTCTGCTAGTGTTATTATTTTGATAGTGTATGTTGATGATATGCTTCTTATTGGTAGTGAAGAAGGTGGTTTAGAGAAAGTTCGGAAGTACCTTGAACAACACCTTGTTACTAAGAATCTGGGCAGGCCACACAATTTTTTAGACATTGAGATAGCCTATGGATGAGAAGGTGTGTCTCTCTCTCAAAGGAAATATACTTTAGATCTTTTTCAAAAGATGGGCCTCCTTGCATGCGAGCCAACTGAAACCCTATAGTTTCTCAACAGAAGCTAGATGTTGAAAATAATTGAAACTTAAGTGATGTTGCAAGATATTGCCAATTGGTGGGAAGTTGATTTATTTGACTGTTACTAGACCCGACATTGCCTTGCTGGTGAGTTAATTGATGCAGGTATCAAAAGTATGTTACTAGGAAGCGGCTCTAAAAAATATTATATTAAGACTGCTCTAGGAAAAGGATTATTGTATAGAAAGAATGGTCATTTGAGAACTGCAGCTTTTTCAAATGTTGATTATGCAGGGTCCAACCTGGAAAAGCAATCTACATCAGGCTTTTGCACCTATGCTGGTGAAATTTGGTTACCTGGAGTAAAAACTAAAATGTGGTGGCTCGTTCTAGCGCTGAAGCAGAATATCAGGCAATGGCTCAACATGCATGTGAAATTATGTGGTTACAGAGTCTTATGTCTGATTTTGGAGTTTCTTATTGGAGCCCACAAAGATGCATTATGATAATCAGGACACAATTCATATTGTCGATAATCCTGTTTTTCAAAAGTAGACCAAGCATATTGAGGTGGACTGTCATTTTGTGAGGGATGTTCTCATGTCCTAGAAGATATACACTCCTACTAAAAAAGAACAGTTGACAGATTTGTTTACGGAGGCTCTCAGAGTATCTCGGTTTGCTACTCTTTATAGCAATTTGGGCATATTTGATGTATATGCTCTAGCTTGAGGGTAAGTGTTAGATTAGTGTTTGGTTATAGTAATTGTTAGTGGGCAGTAATTAAGTTATAGTGTACCTAGAGAACAACTTATGGTGTACTCAGGTATAAAATGCCCTTGGTTGTCAGTTAATGAAAGTTAATTGAGCTTTGCTCCCCCTAATCAACAATACTCTTGGACAATTTTGGTTCCCTAAGTGTATTCACTATTCTCAATACCTAAATTATATCTTGAGTCATCATCTTGATGACAATCTCTTTTCAAAAAACTCCACATACTGGCTGCAGTTTTATGCATTCTAAGGTTGATTCCAATGTGTGGCTCCACGAGCTTACAATCCAACCCATGATCTTCGCATTATTTTTGTTCCAGATCTTGAGTTGGTGTTCCTCACAATCATGTGGTTTCTTTTCACTACCATCCACATACCCCCAAAGTTCTTGGCCCAAAATGAAGCATCTCAAGTTAAAATTCTCATAGGAAATAATTTTTCCCATTGAAACAAATCGGGATCACAAGGGGTTTGGATGGCATTATCATCATCATCATCAAAGCCTTATCCCATTATTTGGGGTCGGCTACATGAATCATTTTCCGCCAAAGATTTCTATCAAGTGCTATAGTCGTGTTTAAACTCAAAAAGTCCAAATCCTTCTTGATAACATCGCACCATCTCATTTTAGGCCTTCCCCTAGCTCTTTTACTAGCATCCACTAAAATTTGGTCACATCTTTTAACCGGCGCCGAGTTAGGGCGACGATACACGTGTCCAAACCACCTAAGTCTATTTTCTCTCATTTTTCTATCAATTGGAGCTATCCCCAGATCCTCATGGAAGCGCTCATTCATAATCTTATCTTTCTTAGTCTTACCACACATCCATCTCAGCATCCTCATCTCTGCTACACATATTTTGTTTACGTGTTCCTTTCGCACTGCCCAACACTCTGTGCCATATAATAATGCAGGCCTCACTGTCGTTCTATAAAACTTTCCTTTAAGTTTCACTGGTATATGACGATCGCAAAGGACTCCTGATGCACTTCTCCACTTTACCCAACCTACCTTAATCCTATGTGCCACATCGTCATAAATCTCCCCATTCTCTTGGATGATAGATCCCAAGTATCGAAAGCTACTACTCTTAGAAATATCTTGACCATCAATTGAACCACATCTCCTTGAGGAACCCTTTGATTACTATAATTACAGTGCATAAACTCAGACTTACTCCGACTAATTTTAAAACCTTTAGACTCCAAAGCATGTCTCCAACTTTCTAACTTAACATTTAAACCATCAATACTCTCATCAATTAAGACAATATCATCTGCAAATAGCATACACCAAGGGATATCATCATGCAAATGTTTTGTCACCTCATCTATAACCAGAGCAAAGAGATATGGACTTAGGGCAGAACCTTGATGCAAACCTATAGTGACCGGAAATTCACGGGTCTCTCCAGCAATAGTTCTCACACTAGTAGTAGCACCCTCGTACATGTCCTGAATCAAGTCAACATATCCTTGAGAGACTCCCTTCTTTGTTAATGCCCACCAAATCAAGTCTCTCGGTACTCGATCATACGCCTTCTCCAAATCAAGAAAAACCATATATAAATCAAGACCTTGATGGCATCTCCATTGAAAATGTGATTGACGTAAAATTCCAAAGGAAACAAGGGTTACCAGAAAAAATATGCATTGACCTTGAAGGTTTAATACCAAGAATGGCAATTAAAAATACCACAATCTGCTTTTATGAAGAAAGGCCGGATGTCTAAGAAGAATCCCTGAGAAGATTTGCTAGGGTGCCAGATTACAGCGGCTCTGATACCATGACAAAAGAATTAAAAAGAGAAACAGAAGGCAAGCTTTGATGGTGTGAATGCCTGCCCATCTTGGAAGCCTGTTCCTCTCTCATACAACTTGGGTTGTACCAAAATAGTACATGTACTACACAAGAAAGTACAAACAGTATAACTGTAGTACAACTTGGACTGTGATAATGGTAAGGATAATGGGAATGGCGAGGATAATGAAAATGGTAGTGGTAATGATAAGGGTAATGGTAATGATAAGGGTGATGATAATGGTAATGGTAATGATAGGATAATGATACATGTCCTATATAGCTGCTGTCAAACACAACATTACTCCCACCAAGAAAAACACCCACACCTCTCTAACTTTCAATTCAACAAATTTTCAAATCCCAAAATGACCCATTTAATTACAGCACATTAATGAACCCTAACCCTCATACCTCCCAAGGCACCTGAAGGCTCTGCCTTTCATTACATGTTACTCTTCGCCATATATTCCATGATGCAACCTATTATGACAGTCAATCATCCTGTGACTGTCTTCTTCAGGTTCCTGTAGAGATTCCTACCTTCTTTCCAAGTACCATAACTTCACCTCAAAAGCATCTCTAATACTAATTCCTCCTTTATAAGACCCACTCCATCTCTGACACATTTTTCAGCTGAAACCTTAGCCTTCGCCTTTTTCTCTGATCGAGCAACCATTCATCTCAAATCTTGATCCCAAATGCCATTCATGCTCTAACCTCACCTCACTCTTGCTCTAATCAGGTCTTAGCTGGACCCTTTCACTTAGCTAATAACTTCGACCACCAGAAGGCAGACTGGGCCCTCTGCGCCAAGCAACAAATTACATTGAACAAGGCTAATTGTGCGCTCCACCAACAGAAAGCACCTCCTCATGGTAGTCACTTGATGCCATGGAAGGCAGGATCGGAATCGGGATCGGGATCGACCAGGCTCGATCCGATCCTGGATCGGATCGGATCGCAAGATCCCATGGATCCAAGGGAAGTTCGATCTGGCCTCTTGGATCGGCCAGTTTATAAAATGGTTTTTTGAGGAAAAAATTCAGGAAAATTCAGAAAAAAATAGAAAAAAAACAGCAAAAATGAGGGAAAATCTGATAAATGAAAGAACTAATATTTGCATAAAAAACCAATCATACATGCATTCATAATATATGAAAATAAGATTTTGTGTATATTACTACTATAATAATACAAGAAAAGTATAAAATTAAAGACTTGGTGTATTATAACCTGAATACCATTTAAGTAAATGTAAAATTTGTAGTTTCATTTATTAAGATATTACATGTAAATAAGGAAATATCCCCCATTTGAATCCAATAAAAATATTAAAAAAATCACATCTCTTACTAATAAAAAGTCAACTCTCCCATCCAAGAAGGAAATCCCAATTTTGTGATTTTATCAAAGTAGCAACTTTCTAATCTCTCATAATTTGACATATTTAAAATTTTATAATTCAAATAAGTCTAATAAAATACTAAAAATTTAAAGTTTAACAAAAAAAAATCAAACGTGCATATGACTTCTCCAAGAAGCCGCTCTCTTACTGACAGCACTAAGTCTACTTGAGACCTCTTAGGATTGGTCAAACTAAGCTATCATCACCCAAACTCATGAGTGTCATGAGTTGGGTGATGGTAGCTCAATTTAACCAAATTCTAAGAGGTTGGATGATGATAACTTAAGTTTGACCAAATCCTGAGAAGTCTCAAGCAGACTAAGTGCTGTCAGTAGGAGAGTGGCTCCATTGGAGAAGTCACATGCACGTTGGACTTTTTTTACCGGACTTTGAATTTTTAGTATTCCATGTGATTTATTTGAATTATCAAATTTTTAGATAAACTAAATTACGAGAGATTAGAAAGTTAGCATTTCGTTAAAATCACAAAATCGCGATTTTCTCTTCGATGGGAGAGATGACTTTTTATTGGTAAGAGATATAATTTTTTTGATATTTTTATTAGATTCAAATGGGGGGTACTTCTTATTTACATGTAATATATTAAGTAAATGAAACTACAAATACTAACATTTACTTAATGATATTCAGGTAAATAAGGAGATCCTGACAACCCTGCCTGAAGAGGATCCTGAAGGTAGCCTGAGGGAATCGACCTGGATCAGTCTGGAATCGGTCGATCCCTGCTTGATCCAGTCGATTCAACTCGATTATGGCCGATCCAGCTGGAAGTTTGCCGATTCAGGGACTTCCCCCCCAGAATCGGATCCATAGCCCTCGATCCGATCCAGGATCGACCGATTCTGGGTCGATCCTAACGATTTTGCCTTCCATGCTTGATGCAGAGGCAAGCTTCCTCCCTGCTACAGCCCCAAAATGTTGCAATTTCAATTTTCACCATATGATTAATCAAGAATTAAGGTCATGTTTGGTATTGGGTTACATTGAGTGTGGAATAGGTGGAAGTCATTCTAGAGTAAGTTATTCTTATTCTTTAATCTGATATCATTTGGTATTTGTTAGGTTAAATCCAATTTCAATTTTATTCTCCATTTGGTGGAAACACGGATGGCAATGGGGATATGTTATTTTTTCGGACCATGTTACCCTTACTATCCCTACAAATAGTAAACACAACAGAGGGGCAAAAGTGGTAGGGGGTGATGCGACGTTGCCTCGGGAAGACACAATCGGGGATGGCGAACTGGGGATACGTCATTCCAGGGGTCCCCATGGAATGGCTTATCCCCGGTATTATCCCTGGTTTTAGGGATATCCCCATTCCCCTTAATGCCTCTTATTCCCGTAAACAGTAACCGTAACAAACGAAAAATAGGGATATGACCCCGCTATTCCCGCCTTAGCCCGATACCAAACATGACCTAAGGGTCTGACAATTGCCAAAGGTGAGGGCTTCAATCTATCATCACCCTGGTCTGGTGTGAAGAGATAACTGAGGAGCAGATCTCAGAATCAAACTTATCACAGAAGGAGGTGTCTCTTGAGCTGGCTACTGTTGACACGGGAAAAATATGTGGTGCAATTTAATGGCTACGTGTATATGTGGTTATGTATATATATGTGTGTGGAGTTACACATGGTTATCGTGACATAGAAGCACATATCATTTGATTTTGTTTATTCGTTTCGTTTTATGTGGTTCATGTATTCATTCTCATGCTTTGAATTTTGCGGGGCGTGCCAGTCTGTCTAACAGACAGAAGAAAGAGTCCGCACAATGCGGAGAGAGTATTTTTGGGTGTCCTTGGAACGGACGGGTATGATGTCCGTGGAACGGACGAGTGGATTGTCCATGAAATGGACGGGGATGCCCGTGTGACGGACGACTAGGGTGCGCCGTTTTTTATCTGAACTCCTTGAGTCCCGTATCCATACTCATCAGGTGATTGGAGTAGCATGTGCTGGACCTCTGTCTCCATCGACCGGAGTCGATGTTACATTTACATCGAGTTAAGACTCCTGATGTTATTTAACATCAGTTTTAACCCGAATACCATTCATAGCAAAGGATGAGAAAAATATGCACGCTTTTAGAAAATCCTGATCATAACATGTTTTTCCTTTCTTTTGATTAGTTTGAAATGCTTTTACTTTGGGTATTTCATTTTTGAAATGACTGCCTTTTTGGAGTCCAAAGTGTGATTTTGAGAGGGGAACGGTTGCATACCCGTGGACCTATTTGGTTTTTTTCTTCTATTTGCAAAAGGTTAATTAGAATCTTTATTTGGGAAAACATGAGGATTGTTATTGTGAACGAGTATATACCCGTGCATTTTGATTCTGAACTTGGGGGTATTATGACCCGGAGTAGCACTTCCGTATTAGAAGGATTACTGTATCAATTTCTTTCATATGAGGTTCTTTTACAGTGCCATTTTGGCAAAGGCTGAATTTGAGGTAGAGTTTCTTTTCTCCTTATTCGCACTTGTGCGGGTACAATTTCGGAGATCATGGATGTATCTCCATGGAAGTCCTTGTCATATTGTGATTTTTGTCTGAAGTCCATTCCAGGGTATGGTTTTCGTGGAAGTGCATATGTGCTCTCATTCGGAGTATCTGAACACAGTTCGGGTCCCCATGGACGTTCTTGTCAATTTAAAGTTCCTTTCTGGAAACTGTCCATATGAACACAGTTCTCGTGAGTATGCTTTCGTGCTGCTCTTTGGAGTATCTGAGCATAGTTCGGTTCTTGTTTCCTTTTTCTTTGGATGTGTGTATATCAATACAATTTCCATTTATTTTGGCAGAGTTTCTGCCTATACGGAGTGCCCTCACGGAGGTATATTCATATGAATATGTACTTATCCATGTGTCCTCGGAGAATCTTTGTCGGAGGAATTTTGCCCTTAAGGAGGTATGTGTGTATGATCATAAATTTGCAGTTTATGCATATTTTCACCGGTATCCCTATTTGAATGGAGTATCCGGCAAAGAGGTACTATCTGCATGTGCAGAATCCCTTTTCGAGAGGCATATGCATGTAATTACGAATTATGATTATAGACGTGTTTCGGGCGGAGATCCATTTGGGCAGAGTTTCCTTTGGGAAGACATGTGTATAGGCACAAATTTGAATTTTATAGATATGTTCTTAGGCGGAATCTCCACTTGGGCAGAGTTCCTCTAAGAAACATATATATGAAAATAAGAATTTGTGAATATACAAACATGTTCTTGGGCAGAACCTATCCTCGGGCAGAATCTCCTCTAAGAAACATATCAATATAAACACAGATTTGAAATTTATAGATATGTTCTTAGGTGGAATCTCCATTTGAGCAGAGTTTCCTCTAAGAACATATATATAAAAATACGAATCTGTGAATATATGAATACGTTCTCGAGCAGAATCTCCACTTGGGCAGAGTCTCCTCTAAGAAACATATGCATATAGCACAAACACACCATCCCGGAGAGTTTAAAACTCGATGGGAGGTGGCATAAATTACAAAGGTATCTAAAATACCATATGTCCGGGGTGGACGGTATTTAGAACCTATAACCGTGAGGGCCGGTGCCGCTATTGCGGACTTTTAGCCGATGGAGTTTGTCGATGCCGTATATGAACGACTTCTCAATGCTCGGGAGAAGATTTGATACCTTGACTCACAAAGAAATGAGATTGAGAACGAAGAGGAGAGCTTTGGGGATTTGGAAATTTCTATCTCCTTCAACTTTCAAAGAAGGGACAATAAGAAAGGAGGGCTATAACACTTTTTCTGACCAAAGGGGAGGGAGAGCTAGAGAGAGAGAGCCCAAGCCCAAGAGCCAGCCAGCCGAACCCCTTTTCATGGGGAATGGGGGTGCCTTTTATAGGGGAAGGCACCCCCTTACATGCGTGGGATGGGGGGAGTCTAACCGATGGGGGTTCCATCGGTTAGAGGGAAAATTCCCTCTAACCGATGGGGGTTCCATCGGTTAGAGGGTTTTAAAACCCCTCTAACCGATGGGGGTACCATCGGTTAGGGGGAGGGGCACTCCCCTAACGATGGGGGTACCATCGGTTAGGGGATGTGCCTATTTCTGTTTTTTTTTTTTTTCTGTTTCTGTTTTTTTTTTTAAGGGGACCCCTTAACCGATGGAAGTTCCATCGGTTTAAGGGGAAATCCCCCCTAACCGATGGAACATCCATCGGTTAGAGGGGAAAACTCCCCTAACCGATGGTGCACCATCGGTTAGGGGAATCCCCTTAACCGATGGAAGCTCCATCGGTTAGAGGGGAGTTCCCCTCTAACCGATGGAAGTACCATCGGTTGGAGGGGATTCCCCTTCCAACCGATGGAAGCTCCATCGGTTAAGGGGGAAAACCCCTTAACCGATGGAGCTACCATCGGTTAGGGGGAAAAAACCCCCTAACCGATGGTATTTTCATCGGTTTAGGGGAGGAGCTTACAAAGTCTATAAATAGACCGGTCTCCCCTTCATTTGAAGGGGTCTTGCCCTTTGGAGAATCCCGTGTCATTCTGGACATCTTGTCGGAAGTTCTGCCGTCCCGGACGGAGAATCAATTGCAAGTCTTTGGAGCCTTCGTGGCGGACTTGTTCTCGTACTCATCTTTCACATGTGGTCTTGTAGACCTTGTAATGCCGGAATTCTTCCGTGCCGTATTTTATTCGGAGATTTATTCTCCTCGGCATCTCCCACTTGCTTGGGATGCTTGACAATACTTGAGAGCTTGAACGGCTTTCAACCAGAAACTTGGATTAAGTCATGACTTTAAGTAACCTTGGGGTTACCGTAATCATAACCACCTTGTCCCCCTAATCAGGCCGTTAAACCGGTTAGGTGAAGTCAACATTTTACCGGTAGTTACCGACTCCTGGTTAGGTAGCCATCCTCCTTGCCTCAAGCTAACTAACTGGTTAGTTACCCACATGTGACTGCCACCTACTTGGCTTGTTGGACCACTATATAAGGGAGCATTGGTACTCCTCTTAACAAGCATCCAACATATACACATATAAATATTTTCTGTCCCAACAAATGCCCCCCACGGGGTACGTGTCGGAGTTGGAGTGACGGGGCGTAGGCCGTGTGAATTCCATATAGCAGTCTCTTTCATAGCTTGGGCTGCCCAGTTGTCAATTTCTGATTCTGTTGTTGTACTAGGTCAATGTTTGTTTTTTGCTCTCTCCCTGTCTTCTTTCTCTCTCTTTTTTTTTTTTGAGGGGAAATGACATATGACCCATAGCAATCTGTCTTTTATTCCGGACTAACTTTTAATAGTCCCTTTCTGATTTCGTTTTGTAGATAGGTTGTATTTCAACACTTTTCTTTGGTCCTCATCCCCCTCCCTTTTATATCCGTTTTTCAGGTCTTCAAAAATGCCTCAAGGACAAGGATACTTGAGCCGTAGCGACTACGCCCAGCGAACCCGGGACAAAGTGATTCTTCTTCTTGATGATATGATGCCAGGTTTGGAGCACCTCGCACTACAAGCCACAACTCATCATCCCTGGATAGCGGAAATGATATTGTAGCACAAGTAAACTCCGACGGCCTTGCCATCAACGGCGGGGTGGATGTGTCCCGTATTAGCCGTCGGAAAGGAGTCTATCATTACTCGCGGGAGGAGGACTACCCGGAGTATCTCCCATCAGATCCGGAGCTATTTACCTTTATTCAAAATTTTATTCCTTCACACATGACTGCAGGTGACCTTTGCTGAGTATAGAAAGACGGTATTTGGAATCAGCTATTTTGAAGTCCCGGGACAGTCTTCTCGGTACCTGTGCTTTCTCATATCCCAGCTTCCCCTGGGATTTGCTATTCAGCACCGACTCCCCCGGGCCGTCGACCTGGGCTCATTTAGCCATGATCTGGAGAGTTATACCCGATCGAGGAAGATTTCTCCTGCAGTTTGGAATCTGATGAATCGTCATCAGGCGAGGCCGGAGACTAATGGCCTACAACTACTGCCTTGCCATACCAGGTATGTATCTGGAGACTATGACAATCGATGCTTACTGAATCGAATTGTCGATTTGACTAGTCCCAGCTGGTATGGGAACTGGTCAGTTTTATCTTCCCACATTTTTCACTTTGGCGCCACTGAGTGGCTGATGGGGGTCCTCCACCATTACGGGGAGATTCTGAAATCGGCGGGTATTTATGAGGCCGTTGAGGCGGCGCTGTATGATTACCCATGCCATACGGGGCTTCTCCAAGCACTAGTGGAGAGATTCAATCCCCGATGGAACACCTTTGGAACGGCCGAAGGTGAAACTTCCATTGATTTATGGAGCTTCCACCGAATCTCCGGGTTGCCAATATCTGGGCACTTTTATGAGGAGATTGTTCTGGATGATTTACATACCTATCGCAGCAATGGCGCTGGCCAATATATTCTTCCATACAGCCTCCGTTTTCTGACAAAAGTGTGGAGAGACTTAGTCCTGGTTGAGAGGACGGATGATCCGGAGTCTCCCGTGGCAAACCCAAGGGTAAGCCAGAATGCTTGGCTTCGTTACTTCTATAACGGGCCATTCTGCTTTTTTGATAATTTTGCGACGGAAGGCCGCCGCCTGGAGGAGTATAACCAGCTCAGTGTAGGGAAGCCTCATCATGGGAGATTATCTTTGCCCCTGAGAACAGAGGGTGGAATCCTCGCCGGTTACCAGACCGCCTATTTGGCGCGTATCTAGTATATTGGCTATCTTCCTTTGTTATTCCCCATGGTGAGGAGGAGCAAATTCGGCCGGGTTTAATTTATCCGGCCTGTCTTTTGGCGGAAGGCCTGAAGCTTGCCATAGCCCCTGCTGCCCTTGCCAATATCTTCCACGGGTTGGGCTCATTGAGTTCACATTCGAGCCCCCGGGACAGAAAAACATTACTCCCCACTCATTACTTGAGTGCCTGGGCGGGCCTTCTGCTTCCTGGGCTTTGTCAAACTGTTGATCTGCCCCGGCCGATGGCTCCTTTGATCTTGCTGTTCAGAAATAGGCCTTGTGAGGATTTAATAAACCAGCTGACAGGAGCTCGTTATAGTTTGTCTTTCCTTCCAAATGGCGAGCAATTCTCCTTCAATTTGGCGCTGTATCCCGAGGAATCCGGCCTTATAGTGTCCGCACATCAAGTGGGATCACCTATCATCTGCCTCATAGTGGGGGTTCTGGTGTGTCTTTATATAGAGACTGGTTATTTTGCATTCGGCCAGGCGTACTGGTATGTCGCCGGGGATCCAGCCTCGTATTGGAGCCTTATTATCCTTCAAGGTTTGCCAGAAACTTTGGATATGACCAATCGGTTCCGCCAAATGCAGAGTTTCCATTGGATGTCCGCCTATACCGCGATCATTGTCTCCATATGAATGCGGCGAGTTGGTGGAACTATTTCTGCCGGGAAGAGGTAAATTCAACATGTATTCTTCCCGCTCTTGAGGCAACTGGGCGCATAGATCTTTTCTACGCCCGATGGTGGTTCGATAGAAGCAACATCTTCCGGCTTGCCCCCAAGAAATTGAAGAAATTTGAAGAGACCCGTTTAAAGAACAAGGGTCTACCTTTGATCTTGATGAACGTAGCATTCCTCAAAGCCCACTTTAGAGGAGTAATGCGCTCATACCTCAGGCGCTATAATTCCAAGACGTCCAAGAAGGGGAAGCCTGATTCTGGCAAACAATATTACTATGGGGAGATGCTGCCTTTGGATCCCATTGAGCTTCTTGACAGGAAGGCCACAGATATTCATGGTGATCTTCCGGAGTATGACTGGTGGAGCCACCTATTACTTGATCTTGGGCATTCTGCCAATGTTGCCTTATCGACCAAACTTCCGCCCGAGTGTATCAACGATCCGGGCTGGGTGCGCTGGGAGAAGCACCTTATGATCGCCATCGGCCACGCTGGGCCTCTGGAGTTTTTATCAAATCTAGAAAATGCCAGGACACTTTATGATATCGAAGCCTTATGCAGAGGGTGGGCAAAATCTGCAAGGCTAATTTTCAGTGGCTGGTACGGGTCCTCCACTTGACTTGACAGGTACTTCTTAGCCTGCTTGAGTTCATCATCATCATTTTTTTTTAGGCATTTCCTTCCTGATCCTGCTCCCTTTTATTCTCATATATACTTTTTTGTTTTTCTTCCCTTTTTTTTATTTCAGCTCCAGTAGTTGGAGGTGGAAGGAATGATGGGATTCGCTCTCTTCCTTCCCGAGGAGGTAGGATTGACAAGGGTAAAGCGGTGGAAGAGACCCACTTGAGTGGTATGTCTTTCCCTTTTTCTTTTCTTCTCTCATCATTATCATTCATAACTTCTCTTTCTTCTTTTTTTGATTCATCATTTTTTTTTTTCTTTTTTTTGTGTGCTCTGTCTCAGAGAATGAAATAGATGAAGAGGAGAAGACTCCTGCCCTTTCGGATGAAGAAGGCTTCTTGCCAGAAGGGTCTCCCTCTATTCGTGAGGAGGAGTACGGGAGTACTTCGCAAGCTGCCGTCGGTCTATCTCCGGAGAATGCGTGTCACGAGATGCCCTCTCACTTTGAGCTTTCCGGAACTGCGACAGCAGGTGGCTATAAACCGGGGTTCACATTTACTGAACTGGGGGTTTCGTCGGGGCAGTGTTCTTCGCCCCGACAGAGGTTTATATTCCCGTACCTGTTGAGGGATCCATGGCTGCGGCAGGGGTTCCTTTTGGTGAGTATACTTTCTCGAACCACTGTGCACTTTCTTTACTCTTCTTTCTTTTATTCTTCAGTATCCACATCTTCCTCTATCTTGACTATTTTTTTTTTTTTATAAGGACAAGAGCTTATGAGCAACTTTTCATGTCGGGTACAATAGACATGTATCCCACACTAGCTGCTGATCCCTTCTTCTCGCCCTGGGGTAATGCCGGGAACTCATACTTGGCAGAGCAAGTTCATTCCGCTTTTCAAGTGGATGGAGTAAGGGGTTATGGCAGCGGGTATCAAGAGGCGGACGCCCCCATGGATCATAATGTTAATCCACCAGTTCTGCCACCAAGCGATTTTGGTTCCCATCCGGTTGACCATCCCTCCAGATCCCAAGGATTTTATTCGGGGGAGCCGGCTTGTTCAGCCACCAAATCCTGAGGCGGCGGTTAGGGAGAGGATCCCCTCGCCAGGTGAGGTGTGATGAGGGTTCAAATGCTTTGTCGGATTTCTTCTTGATTTATCTTCATGGAATGCCTGTTGATATCTTGACAGATTTCGCAAATTCCCCGGCATCGGAGATTGGTGCTCCACCTGAGCACAACATAACCTGGCCCACCGGGGATCGGCCAGATTTGAGTTCTGACGATGAAGATAGCGGCATCTAGACTTGTCTTACTGCTAAAGTCCAGGCAATGGTGACCTCCGTGAATCCTCCACCAGCGGAAGTTATGAGGCGGATATTGGCGAAATACACCATCAGGGCTTTTAACATGGGTATCTGCCGCGACCGCTGGATGGGCTTCGTCAAGGATACTTGGGACAAAGTGTATTGCCTTCATGACAATGCGACTCAGGTCCCTTACAGCCAGCGACTTCAGATTTTGGAGAGCGATATCTGCTCGCTGTCTAGTGACATTGACGAGAGTGATTCCCGAGCTGCTGATGTGCACAAACGTCGGAAGATGCGGGAGCTGAGGATGGCCACAAGAGGCGAGAATATTGCTCGTCTGGAACTCGAGCTCGGCAAAGAAAGATCCTCCCAAGCTCAAGATGCCAGAGATGAGGCTAGAGATTCTGAGGAAGAAGCCGTCTTTATCAGGGACGGGGACGGTTCTCGCCGAGTTAGATCTTTCAAGATCAAAGAAGCTGAACGGCTGAAGAGGAAGGAGCCTTCCTGCCTCTGCTTTTCATCGTAGTGCTTGTATTTTGAACTTGTAGTCTCGGTTTCCTTTTCATCTTGTATATAGTATCTGTCACCTTCTTTGGACTTGCAATGGTGACCTAAACTTGTAGTTTTCATGAATGTACAAATGAAGGATACAGAAATCCTCCTTTTCACTTTCGTTTCCTTACCTCTCTTTTCTCTTTCTTTTTTTTTTCTTCTCTTTTTTTACCAGCCCCAGTGCCCTTTCGGGTTTTCACCGAAGCTGGCCCCTTTAACTTTTTCCAACGCGCCTTTTCAGGTTTTCACGTTGAGGGGTTATCCATTTTTGCCTGAAGTGCCCTTTCGGGTTTTCACCTCAGCGGATTTTCTGATCTTTTTGCCCTCAAGTATACAACAAGTCATATACTTAAGTCCATCGGGGTATCTCCATTTTTAACCCCTTTTTCTTTTTTTTTTTTTTTTTTTTTGGGTACTTGACTGGTTTGAGTGGCTGAGAGTTTGATTGCGGAATGGATGGTTATCTGATTGTGGAATGAGTGGTAATGTAATTGCGGAATGAGTAGTGGTGTAATTGGGTTATGTGTAAGTATGGCGGTTTAAGGCTCAGGTATGATTTAGCTCTGGCTGGTTATAGAATCTGGAATGTTGTCCCATCCTTGATGACTTAGTGCCGGGATAGGGGATCTTCAATACAACATTCATGTAGCAAGCTCATTATTTTGCTTGCTTGCTTGATTGGTATGTAGAATCACCGCTCAAGTGTGACTTGTGATTCTGTAAATACAAAACGAAGGATGATGAAAGTCCTCCTCTTCATTTCTTTTTTTTTTGTTTTTTTTTTCACATTACCAATCCCAGCGCCCTCTCGGGTTTTCACTAAGACTGGCCCCCTTTAGCTTTTTCCAACATGCCCTTTCGGGTTTTCATGTTGAGGGGTTATCTATTTTTGCCTGAAACGCCCTTTTTCGGGTTTTCGTCTCAGCCAGATTTTTTGATCTTTTTACCCTCAAGTATATAGTGAATTATATACTTGAGTCCATCGGGGTATCTCTATTTTTAACCCCTTTCTTTTTTCTTTTTTTTTTAGTATTCAAGTAGTTTGAATAATTGAATGGACAAGAGTCTAGCTCTGGAATGGATGAATAGACTCTGATGTAATTTGGAATTTAGTTTGGATGATGATTGTATATTCAGGCCTAATTTCAGATTTGGATTTTGGTCTTGATTTTGGTTTTAGATCAAATCTGGATATGATGTGCCTTGATGGCCTGTTGAATATGAATTTGGAATTGTATTTAGATATGACTTGTCTTGACGGCTTTAAGGTATGAACTTTGGGATTTTCTTGACATCATCTACTATGGTGGTTGCTGGTGGGACTTCAGGGTTTTGAACTGGCTTTGATATGTTCTGTCTTGGTGGCTTACTGACTATGACTGGGATTTGGATTTGATATAGCCTACCTTTTGTGGTTTACTGGCTATAGGTTTCGGCATTTTGGATTTGACATAGCCTACCTTTTTGGTTTGCTGGCTATGGTTTGGTTTTTGGATTTGACATAACCTACGTTTTTGGTTTGCTGGCTATGGTTTTGGTATTTTGGATTTGACATAACCTACCTTTTTGGTTTGCTGGCTATGGTTTTGAAATTTGATTTTGATGATGAGAGAGATATACGAGACAATCTCCTGACTTTCTTTTCCCATTTATTTCTTGGGTCTATACACAGAGCATCCCTAGCTTTATGCTTCTACGGGAATTTGAGGGGTGTTGAGGGTTTGGTTGACATGTGAGCAAATGGAAGTTTGATTCCTTTGTCCCCATCTATGGCAACATTCTGGTTACATATGATTTTTTTCGATTTCTCGTCCCTTTTGGGTGACTAGGTCTTGGTTGAGGTGGTTGGCCAGGAACTCACCTTCTGGAGCATAATACAGCTTCAAGTGCTTCCCATTGAGTGGAGGAAAAGGCACATCACCTTTGTGGTCGACGAGTCTGTATGCTCCTCCCTCGTATGCTAGAGTGACGATATATGGACCGAGCCAGGTGGGTTGAAGTTTACCACATGATTTTCCGGCCATTGCTTCTCTGCATTTGACCATGACGAGATCCCCTTGTTTAAAAGCTCTGGGTCTTGCTAATTTGTCGAATGCTCGAACCATTCTAGCTTGATATACTTGGAGGAATTTGTAGGCTTCAAGGCGCCTTCCTTCTAAATTAGAGAGCTCCTCAAGTCTCCTTTCCATTTGATCTTGATCTTGGCTTTGAAATTCATTTTGAATTGCCACCCGATAGGATGCCATTTCAATTTCTATGGGAATCATGGCTTCAGCTCCATAGACTAAGGAGAAGGGTGAACACCCTGTAGGGGTTTTATAGGTAGTTCTGTAAGCCCATAAAGCTTCATGAACCTTTTCTCCCCACTCTCGTTTTCTGTTGCCAACTATCTTGGCAAGTAACTTGCAGAGAGTTTTGTTAAAGGCTTCTGCCAACCCATTAGCTTGTGGGTTATATATTGAAGATGTCCTCCAGTCAATATGGAATTTTGCCGCCAAAGAATATATTGTTTTGTTTCTAAACTGCGACCCATTATCAGATATAATTCTGTGAGGAGTACCAAATCTGTATATTATGTTTTGCTTGACAAATTGGCGACTGATTCTCCGGTTACCTCTCTTAATGGGATAGCTTCAGCCCATCGAGAGAAATAATCTGTGGCAGCCAATATAAACTTGTGGCCTTGGGAGGAAGGCGGGAATGGTCCCACAATATCCATACCCCATTCAGCAAAGGGCCATGTTGGCGCTGTGGGATGTAACATATTTGGTGATTTCCGGCACATGACCAAATGCTTGACATTGATGACATGTACGGGCATATTGGATACAGTCCGCGTACATGGTAGGCCAATAAAAGCCTTTTAGCTTGATATTGATCTTCATCTTTTCCCTGCTTGGTGTGCACCGCACAGCCCGGAGTGAACTTCTTTCATGATGATTTTGGCCTCCTTGAGAGATAAACATCTGAGAAGGACTGACCCTTTCTTTTCATGGACCAGCCTATATAGTTGATCTGCTATTATTTGATATGATGCAGCCCTTCGTAAGAGCTGAATTCTTTGTGCTCGATCAGGAGGTAGCCAACCTTTCTTGATTTTGATAAGTGGCTCGCGCCAATCTTCAGATTCATTTGTTGTATCTAGCTCTGTATTATATACTTCTTCGATTGCGACATCAGACTCATCGTCGAGGATACTCGGCATGAGTCTTCTGTGGCGGACCATTATGTCCACTTCTCCTTCAGGAG
This sequence comes from Colocasia esculenta, assembly GCA_014218235.1. NCBI lineage: Eukaryota > Viridiplantae > Streptophyta > Magnoliopsida > Alismatales > Araceae > Colocasia > Colocasia esculenta. Next base: position 154,008,664 of record CM024754.1, read on the forward strand.
GCAATTTTATGGCGGAGGCCAATTTGGCCAGAGCATCTGCCTGGGAATTTTCACTTCTTGGTATATGGGATATATCGAAAAAGCTGAATTGCTCTTTGAGCTTCATGGCTGTATTGTAATATGGAAGTAGTTGTGGTTTACGGACTTCATACTGGCCCAATATTTGTCGGATGACCAGTTGTGAGTCTCCGTAAACTTGTATACCTTTGATCCCCATTTCGAGAGCTAATCGAAGTCCAATAATTAAGGCTTCATATTCTGCTTCGTTATTTGTAAGTTGCTTCATGAGAGCACATGAATTGTATAAGATTCCTCCATATGGGGTGACAAAGACAATTCCAGCCCCAGTAGAGATAGAGGTGGAACCATCTGTATAATGGAGAGTTCGGGAAGCTCCATCAAAATATAATTCCCAAGAGGGTAGCTCAATTGTGGCAACTTCTTCGAATTTGGAGTTTCCTTATCTTGATGTTCTCTCTCATTATAGGGGAGAGAGTTTCTTCTTCCGGAAGATCTATAGACAGAGGGGAATCTTCTGTTATTGGATGCGCGGCTAAAAATTCAGCCAGACCCTGCCCTTTGATGGCTTTTTGTGGAATATATGTAATATCAAATTCCATAAGGAGCAGGGCCCATTTCCCGAGCCGTCCTGATAATACGGGTTGTCTCAACAGGTATTTGAGTGGATCATACTTGGAGATGAGTTTAACCTCATGGGCCAGCAGATAATGCCTTAATTTCTTAACGGCAAATACCAGTGCTAGACACACTTTCTCCATTGGAGCATATCGGAGTTCTGGCCCGATTAGCTTTCTGCTGAGATAATACAAAGGTTGTTCTTTGTCTTCTTCATTTGCTTGTGCCAATAGAGCCCCGAGGGAGACATCCATAGCTGCAATATAAGTATGAGATGCTTTCCAGCGATAGGTGCCCCCAGCACTGGTGGAGTGAGGAGATATTCCTTGATTTGTTCAAAGGCAATTTGGCATTCTTGATCCCAGACGAAGGGTGCATCCTTCTTCATTAATTTGCCGAATGGCAAACATTTTCCTGAGAGATTGGAGATGAATCGCCTGATATAGGCCAATCTTCCTTGAAATGATCTTAGCTCTGTTAAGTTTTGAGGAGGTGGCAATTGCTGGATTGCCTTGATTTATCGGGATCTATTTCTATGCCCGATATTTGACGATGAATCCCAGAAATTTGCCGCTTGAAACCCCAAATGCACATTTCATAGGGTTCATTTTCAGCTTTAATTGACGAAGTCTTCCAAAAACACGGCGGAGATCACATAGATGATCCTCCTGTTTTTGGTTTTGACGACTAAGTCATCAACATAGCATTCGACTACATCATGAATCATTTCATTGAATATCTTGGTCATGGCCCTTTGATATGTGGCTCCTGCATTTTTCAAGCCAAAGGGCATCCTTTTATAGTTGAAGATACCTTTGGGTGACCTGAAGGCAGTATGACCTTTGTCTTTAATTGCCATCCGGATTTGATTGTAGCCCGAAGACCCGTCCATAAATGACAAAGCTTCATGGCCGGTGGTCATATCCACCATTGTTTCAGTAATAGGAACTGGGAAATCATCTTTGGGACATGCTTTATTCAAGTCCCTGTAGTCGATACATATCCGGATTTGACCATTCTTCTTCTTCACAGGAACAATATTGGCGAGCCAAACTGGATATATGCAGGGCTCGATGAAGTCTACTTCAGAGAGCTTGTCGACTTCAGTATTTATTTTCAATTCCAATTCATACCGCATACGCCTTTGAGCTTGTTTGATAGGCTTGGCTGTATGATGTATGGATAATTATGCTCGGCAACTGATGGCTCCAGTCCCGGCATTTCTTTATAATTCCATGCGAAGCAATCTTGGAATTCCAGCAGGAGAGCTCGATAAGCCTGCCTTTCTTGTTTATAAGAAGGGCACTAATAAAATAGGTCGGGGATCTTCTTGACTCCCGAGATTAAGTTCAATTAATTGATCAATAGTGGTTGTCCGCCATCTTCAATTTCTTGAGGAGCTGGTTGCAGATCTATGAAATCTCCTTCGTCGTCAGAGTTGGTGACGTAGACTTCATAGGATTCCATCTTGAGAATTTATGGATGAAGATTGCTTGCAGAATTCTTCTGGCAGCTCTTCATTTGATAATTCATTTGGTAGAGCTGAGGCAATATCTTGAGAGTTGGAGTTGGAACACTCCTGATTATTCTTGGTGCTGCAGATTTCTGATGATGATCCAACAACATTGACTGTATAGGAGGATTCGGTATCATAACCTAATCCTCTGGTATCTTTTCCAGAGGATGGAGGTTGCCCCGGACTTGCGAAGGTTCCCATAATTGCTTGAAGAAATTTCTTCGGGAGATATCTTGTTCCTGAGGGATTTTCTGCTTTTTGCACATCTCTTAATTTTTCTGGCATATCAGCCATTTCTTGTATCATTCAAGCTTGTTGTCGGGTCTGTCTTCCCAACCAAAATCATCCTTTGGACAATTTGAGGGATTGATTCTCCTTTATAGAAGAGAATTGGCTTTGCTGCCTTTCTTGCATCCTTCTTCTTTCTTTTCCTTGATAAGTGACAACGAATGTTTTTAATCGCCGGACACTTTGTTCTTGCTTCAAAGAGTGGGTTTGCATGCAGCTGGGTGGTAAAGGAATACCCCCGCTAATAACTTGACCTACATGATCAGCTTCATAATTGATATTTCGCCGTTCTGGGCGAGTTTCTTTGCTTTGAGAATTCTCTGCAGATGATTTGGCAAAGCTTTTGTTTATCACAAAAAGTTCACCAGTTTCACTGTCTTCACTTGAACATTTAATCTGCTTACCCTTCTCTTTAGACAGGGAGAGGGGTTGAGGATTTGGTCCTCCAAGATATAAGAGGGCATCAGTCAAGTTGCATTCATCCTCCCGAAAGGGGGCTTGATCAGCAAAAACTGTATGCTGCTTCCCTTCTTTTGCATATTTAATACATTGATGGAGAGTTGATGGTATGACCCAATTTTCATGCAGCCAAGGCCTCCCAAGCAGAACTTTGTATGTTGTATTTGCATCAATAATGAAGAAGGTCACCTGGTGACGAAATCCCCTAGAGCCAATTTGACGGTGACTCTTCCCACTGCTTTTTCTGAGTTTTGATTGAATCCGGTGATCTTCACATCTTCTACCTTTTGCCAATAAGGCATGAGATAAAGAGATTGAAAAGTTTTATAGGGCATTAGATTGATGGATGCCCCCGGATCGATCAAGATCCGGTTTAATTGAATGCCATTGATCTTCCCCTTCATGTATAGAGGACGATTATGATATGGGGAAGATAATAATAGATCTTCATCAGTGAAAGTAACATTTGCTGCCAGTGCTTCATATGCTTGTTCTTGAAAATTTGCCATATGAGCCTTATAAGCTTCTGGTTCTTGGAGTATTTTGACGAGAGTTTCTCTCAGGTCTTTGCTCCAAGCAATTGCTTCCCAGATCGTAATATTGACGGGAAGTGACTGTAATTGTTGAAGAATCTGTCATCAGCTTCAGAGCGTATCTGGTCCAAATGGGAAGGTTTCCTTGATGAGGATCCAGAAAGCTCTTTCGGCTTAACAAATTTCTTTTGAGAAATAGGAGTCAATAGCTTCTCGTTAGGAAGAGGAGGAAGATTGTCTGGCTCATTTGACCAAGCATAAGGACTTGGGTTTTTATCTTCAGATTGAGAAACCATGTCGGGTAGCCCCTCTTCTTCTGAAGGATCAAAAATATAGGAGTCTGCCCGAATTTGAGGCTCGGGCAAAGGCTTTGCTTCTTCACCATGAAAGAGTATGATTTTATCTGGATACTTGGTAGTGGAAGATGCGGTTTTTGATGCTTACCACGACCCTTCTTAAGATGATGATTTGAATTACCTGGAGGTCGACGCTGGTATACAAGCGTCGTTGGCTTGTCCCTTGCTTGTGCAGCAGTATCAATTGTAGAAGTTTGCAATTCTTTTGGAGGAGGGATGAATACCATGTAGCAAGAGAATGAGCTGAACATGGAGTCCAACTGTTCCATAGTAATTTCTTCATCTCCATTGAAGAGACTCAAATTCGGCGAAGGAGGGAGGTCACCCTCTTGGAGTGCTTCATGTTGAACTTGCAATAACCAATTCCGAAGCCGCCTCTTTCGCTCGATTACTTCCCAAGGGATATATTGGTCGAGCGTTGGTTTATCAGAGGGCTTGGAGGCTTCATATTCTTCCAGCTCATTAATCAACAGCTGGAGTCTTTGGACAGCCGTCAGCTGCTGAGGAGCCTCTGCAGCCACACATCCTCCATTTGTTCTTCATTTTTCTTTTTTCATTCTTTTTCTGTTTTTCTCTCTATTTCTCATTTGTAGAGCTTCTAGTGAATTCATCATTTCTTGTTCTGAAAATGGCTCAGGAATATTTTTTCTGCTAGAATGACCTTTGACGATAGATTTACCGGGTCTTCTAGAATTTCTTGATTTTCGAGGGCCAACAGTGACCCATTCAGCCTCTGAGGGTTGTGCCTGAAAGGTTGAGTTGATTGCTTCTTCAACAATTCCAGGAGGGAGTTGGTAATAATCACCTACAAACTCCTCAGCTTGCTGCGAGATTGGTTTCGCGGCAGCTTCTCCTGATATTCCGTTTCTATATTGAAACAGGCCAATTCTGAATTGCTCAATGTCAGCCTTGCTTCTATGTCGCCCATAGCCGAGCTGACGATGATAATATTCACATAGATCTTGATATTGTGCTTGGAATTCTGGACTCGGATCATATGTTTGTGATGAGGGGGTCAGGAGATTTCCTTCCTGATCAATTACTCCCTCGCGGATCTTTGTTTCGATCCAATCATGGAGATCCGGGCAATCTTTAGTAGAGTGTATGACTTTGGCATGATATTCACAGTAGAGATGTGACCGTCTTTCTTTTTCAGAGATATATGGCTCGGGATCAAATACTTTTATCAACTCTTTGATCTTAGGCTGGTTGAATATGGATTGAGTATCTTTTAGATCAAATGAGCGTTGATGTAGAGGATGCCAATCATCATACCACCGGCTAGATAAATATGGGTTGCCATAGATGACTGCCCTTCTGATTCAGGAAGACCAGAGGATGATGCATTGATGACATTCACCGAATGAGATCCTGGATTGCCTGGCCCATTTGGTGGAGACTGAATATGCGGTTGTGGAGGATTCACCAGGAAGTTACCCATATTGATTAGTCCCTGCTGGATCATTTCTTCCACTTCTGCTTTGAAGTTTGGACAATCTTCAATGACGTGGCCCAATAGTTGATGATATGGGCAATAGTTGGGCCTTAATTCTTCTGGGACTAGATAATCCATATATCCCGCTCGTAGGCAGAGCCGGAAGAGTGGCAATGTATGCTGCCGACGGAAAGAATATGACCTCATTGGCTCAACAGGATTGGAAGATTTTCAAGAAGCCAGTCGATTGGGTCTTGAAGTGGCGACATAGGAGGAAGCGCCGGATATATCGGTGAGTAAGCATAACCAGTTTGTGGAGGGTAGGGTCCCTGAACAGGAACATCCTGGTGTCCCCCATATTTTGCACAATTTGGATCAACTCTGCTGTCCTTGTTGTAGTTGATGGAGTTGCCTTTGTACTCTTTGCATTGCATTGTGTTTGTACCTCGACGTCTGGATCCTGGCGGGAGAATGGGCTCCAGATGTATCTTGAGGTGGATTACATGAAGGTCCTACCTCAGGATTATTTGAGCTTGTGGCGGGCTCAGCCGCATGTATAACATTGACCGATTGCTCTGGCCAATCCCAAGTATGAGGTTGCGGGGGATCAACCAGACCATTCTGCATAGATATGCGGCCTTCTTGAATTATTTTCTGAGCTTCATTTTGAAGACATAACAATCTTCAATTGCATGCCCCACTATACGGTGATATGGGCAATAATTTGGTTGATTGATCTTGCTGATATCTGCTGGCTTCTTTGGTGTTGGTAACGATATCAACTGGTTATCCAGACAGAGATCAAATAGCTTTCTGGTATGCTCCTTTCTGAAAGAATAGGGAGCCTTCATACGCTCAGCGAGTGTAGGCAGAGGCACTTTTGGCTCTGCCTTTTTCTTTGAGGAGGTGGGGATTACTGCCCCTTTTGCTTCACTGCCAGGCAGGAAGTCAACAGCATTAACCTCTTTTGCCGACGGATTGCGCTCCTTAGGGAGCTTACCCTTATAAGGCGCATGAGCCGTTTGTTCGGCCAAAAATACCTCGATCTCCGCAACGGCAGAATTCAACTGATCAAAGCTTTTAATATTTGCTGCCAAGAGTTTCTCTTTAATTGATGCAATGAGGCCTCTTCGGCAGATGGTTACTGCATCTTGTTGCACGGGAGGATTATCACACCCCATGCTGAGCTCTCTCCATCTTCGGATGAAGTCAATTGCCGATTCCTCCTTCTTTTGCTTAAGGGAGCATAATTCGGCGAGAGAGACTTTTCTTTCAGCCGTTTGAAAACGGTCATAAAATTTCTTTTGCATATCAGCCCAGTCAGCCACTGAACCAGACCTAAGCTTTGAATACCATTGGAATGCAACTCCCGTTAGAGAAGTTGCGAAATATCTGAGGAGATATGATTCATCAGATGCAAGATCGCCCATGGCAATTGTATAATGCGCGACATGCTCTTGCGGTGCCCCACACCCATCATATTTGGGCAATTTAGGGACTTTGGGAGATGCCTCAGGCAATTTCTTGAATTGATGAAATACCGGGAACGGGACAGAGTATATGCCCGTGGAATGAATACCTTCGCCCTGCTGGGCGAACATATCTTCGACCATCTTCTTTATTTCATGCCGTTGTATGGCAGTATTTTGAAATGCGTCCATTTGAGGAGGCATAATATTAGCTGGGTCATTGATATCCGGACCCGTAGCCTGAGGGAGAAGACCAGTTGAAGAAGTTGTTGGATTATTTAGGGAAATAAACCCATCCGGATGCTGGCTTTGTTGGTGTCGAAGAGAGAACCGGCTCTATGGATTGCCGGTGACTTGTCGTTGCCAAGTGCTTCATTTTATTGAGAAGTGAGGTCATTTCAGACCGCCACTGTTGTATAACTTCATATTTATCGTCATCTGACATAGCTTGAAAATTTTCCTTTGTTGGCAAGTCGATGACGGGATGCCCAGCAGAGGCAGAAGGTCCACTCTCCTCAATTTGAATATTTGTTTCTTCAAAGAAGGGAATTTGGGAACCTTCATGTTGAGTGTCGACTGGCGGAAGAACTTGGCTAGATGTGCCAACTTGCCCACCAAGTTGACGAGCTCTCCTGGCAAATTGCCGAGTATTGGGGTGGGTAACCCCTGTGGAAATATTAGGAGTGGCTTCTGCGATTGGTTCCGCAATTTCGCCGGACTCCATTCCAGTAGCATAACAGGAGAATATTATAAGCCTGGGTTTTTCCTGAGCCGCCCAAGTAACACGCCGTCTTTTTGACGGACGAGCAGGGGTGCTGGGAGTCGCCCTTAGCTTATCAAATACTGGAATTCGCGATATACGGTCAAAAACGATATGCGAGCTTTGGATTGTTGAGTTGAGGTCCGCTTATCTACCCGGGTATTTTCCGGGCCTTGAGAGATGTAGTTTGATTTTCGATATATGCCTTTCCTCTTCCGTCCTCTGGAGTGCTCAAACCCAGCATCTTGGAGAGGATTATTGTTGACATTCTTTCTCCAAAGCGCCTTGGATGTATTTGCTTGATCTTCAAACTTCTGAGTTTCCTTTTTAGGAACCCAGATTTTCTTCAGCTTGGTAAAACACATGTCTTTTGTTTGGCGCCGGCTTTTACCATGGAGTCTTCATGCTTCCCCCGGAACCACCTTAGAGCTGAGAAGCGGTTTGAGGTTGGAATATTTGGACATACCTATCACGGGGAGTGGTAGGGGAGTACCATCAAGGCGCACTTGCACATTCCCGATCATAACGGACTTGCCGGATCTGGAGATGGCAGCGGGCGGCCTTTTGTTGTTGCGGCGTTTATATTGCCCCCGCTGTGAGGAAACAGGAGCCACAATGGTAGAAGAGATCATATGGACCGAATAGGTCCGAACTTGAGTTGAATGGGGTTTGCCCCCTTTGACAGCATCATTCTTCACGGGCATTTGGGTGCCCTTGTTGACAGTAGCGGAACGAGCCTTGACACGTCCACTGTTGTTGCAATTTTTCTTTGTTGATTTGTGGGAGGAAGATATTTGAGCAGCTTCCTCCTGTTGATGGGCGGAACCACTCCCAGAAAGAAAGGGGATCCGACGACTGCAGGGAAATCTCCGAACACAATCGGAGTCGCCAGGTAGCCGAACCTGGCGTGTGGTGTTGACGACGAGCGGTCCATAAGTGACAGCCATCTTCAACAGCTTATGATTCGTCTTTTCTTCAAGTACCTTCAAAAAGGAAATATCAGTATTAGGATTTTCATAAAGAGTATGTAAGTCTCATCCTTTGTTACTATGAATGGTGAGAAGAGGTCCCACCGGGCGTGCCAGCTGTTGACACGGGAAAAATATGTGGTGCAATTTAATGGTACGTGTATATGTGGTTATGTATATATATGTGTGTGGAGTTACACATGGTTATCGTGACATAGAAGCACATATCATTTGATTTTGTTTATTCGTTTCGTTTTATGTGGTTCATGTATTCATTTCTCATGCTTTGAATTTTGCGGGGCGTGCCAGTCTGTCTAACAGACAGAAGAAAGAGTCCGCACAATGCGGAGAGAGTATTTTTGGGTGTCCTTGGAACGGACGGGTATGATGTCCGTGGAACGGACGAGGATTGTCCATGAAATGGACGGGGATGCCCGTGTGACGGGCGACTAGGGTGCGCCGTTTTTTATCTGAACTCCTTGAGTCCCGTATCCATACTCATCAGGTGATTGGAGTAGCATGTGCTGGACCTCTGTCTCCATCGACCGGAGTCGATGTTACATTTACATCGAGTTAAGACTCCTGGTGTTATTTAACATCAGTTTTAACCCGAATACCATTCATAGCAAAGGATGAGAAAAATATGCACGCTTTTAGAAAATCCTGATCATAACATGTTTTTCCTTTCTTTTGATTAGTTTGAAATGCTTTTACTTTGGGTATTTCATTTTTGAAATGACTGCCTTTTTGGAGTCCAAAGTGTGATTTTGAGAGGGGAACGGTTGCATACCCGTGGACCTATTTGAGGTTTTTTTTCTCTATTTGCAAAAGGTTAATTAGAATCTTTATTTGGGAAAACATGAGGATTGTTATTGTGAACGAGTATATACCGTGCATTTTGATTCTGAACTTGGGGGTATTATGACCCGGAGTAGCACTTCCGTATTAGAAGGATTACTGTATCAATTCTTTCATATGAGGTTCTTTTACAGTGCCATTTTGGCAAAGGCTGAATTTGAGGTAGAGTTTCTTTTCTCCTATTTCGCACTTGTGCGGGTACAATTTCCGGAGATCATATGGATGTATCTCCATGGAAGTCCTTGTCATATTGTGATTTTTGTCTGAAGTCCATTTCCACGGGTATGGTTTTCGTGGAAGTGCATATGTGCTCTCATTCGGAGTATCTGAACACAGTTCGGGTCCCCATGGACGTTCTTGTCAATTTAAAGTTCCTTTCTGGAAACTGTCCATATGAACACAGTTCTCGTGAGTATGCTTTCGTGCTGCTCTTTGGAGTATCTGAGCATAGTTCGGTTCTTGTTTCCTTTTTCTTTGGATGTGTGTATATCAATACAATTTCCATTTATTTTGGCAGAGTTTCTGCCTATACGGAGTGCCCTCACGGAGGTATATTATATGAATATGTACTTATATCCATGTGTCCTCGGAGAATCTTTGTCCGGAGGAATTTTGCCCTTAAGGAGGTATGTGTGTATGATCATAAATTTGCAGTTTATGCATATTTTCTCACCGGTATCCCTATTTGAATGGAGTATCCGGCAAAGAGGTACTATCTGCATGTGCAGAATCCCTTTTCGAGAGGCATATGCATGTAATTACGAATTTATGATTATAGACGTGTTTACGGGCGGAGACTCCATTTGGGCAGAGTTTCCTCTTGGGAAGACATGTGTATAGGCACAAATTTGAATTTTATAGATATGTTCTTAGGCGGAATCTCCACTTGGGCAGAGTTTCCTCTAAGAAACATATATATGAAAATAAGAATTTGTGAATATACAAACATGTTCTTGGGCAGAACCTATTCTCGGGCAGAATCTCCTCTAAGAAACATATCAATATAAACACAGATTTGAAATTTATAGATATGTTCTTAGGTGGAATCTCCATTTGAACAGAGTTTCCTCTAAGAAGCATATATATAAAAATACGAATCTGTGAATATATGAATACGTTCTCGAGCAGAATCTCCACTTGGGCAGAGTCTCCTCTAAGAAACATATGCATATAGCACAAACACACCATCCCGGAGAGTTTAAAACTCGATGGGAGGTGGCATAAATTACAAAGGTATCTAAAATACCATATGTCCGGGGTGGACGGTATTTAGAACCTATAACCGTGAGGGCCGGTGCCGCTATTGCGGACTTTTAGCCGATGGAGTTTGTCGATGCCGTATATGAACGACTTCTCAATGCTCGGGAGAAGATTTGATACCTTGACTCACAAAGAAATGAGATTGAGAACGAAGAGGAGAGCTTTGGGGATTTGGAAATTTCTATCTCCTTCAACTTTCAAAGAAGGGACAATAAGAAAGGAGGGCTATAACACTTTTTCTGACCAAGGGGAGGGAGAGCTAGAGAGAGAGAGCCCAAGCCCAAGAGCCAGCCAGCCGAACCCCTTTTCATGGGGAATGGGGGTGCCTTTTATAGGGGAAGGCACCCCCTTACATGCGTGGGATGGGGGGAGTCTAACCGATGGGGGTTCCATCGGTTAGAGGGAAAATTCCCTCTAACCGATGGGGTTCCATCGGTTAGAGGGTTTTAAAACCCCTCTAACCGATGGGGGTACCATCGGTTAGGGGGAGGGGCACTCCCCTAACCGATGGGGGGCACCATCGGTTAGGGGATGTGCCTATTTCCTGTTTTTTTTTTTTTTCTGTTTTCTGTTTTTTTTTTTTTTAAGGGGACCCCTTAACCGATGGAAGTTCCATCGGTTTAAGGGGAAATCGCCCCTAACCGATGGAACATCCATCGGTTAGAGGGGAAAACTCCCCTAACCGATGGTGCTCCCATCGGTTAGGGGAATCCCCTTAACCGATGGAAGCTCCATCGGTTAGAGGGGAGTTCCCCTCTAACCGATGGAAGTACCATTGGTTGGAGGGGATTCCCCTTCCAACCGATGGAAGCTCCATCGGTTAAGGGGGGAAAACCCCTTAACCGATGGAGCTACCATCGGTTAGGGGGAAAAAAAACCCCCTAACCGATGGTATTTTCATCGGTTTAGGGGAGGGGCTTACAAAGTCTATAAATAGACCGGTCTCCCCTTCATTTGAAGGGGTCTTGCCCTTTGGAGAATCCCGTGTCATTTTGGACATCTTGTCGGAAGTTCTGCCGTCCCGGACGGAGAATCAATTGCAAGTCTTTGGAGCCTTCGTGGCGGACTTGTTCTCGTACTCATCTTTCACATGTGGTCTTGTAGACCTTGTAATGCCGGAATTCTTCCGTGCCGTATTTTATTCGGAGATTTATTCTCCTCGGCATCTCCCACTTGCTTGGGATGCTTAACAATACTTGAGAGCTTGAACGGCTTTCAACCAGAAACTTGGATTAAGTCATGACTTTAAGTAACCTTGGGGTTACCGTAATCATAACCACCTTGTCCCCCTAATCAGGCCGTTAAACCGGTTAGGTGAAGTCAACATTTTACCGGTAGTTACCGACTCCTTGTTAGGTAGCCATCCTCCTTGCCTCAAGCTAACTAACTGGTTAGTTACCCACATGTGACTGCCACCTACTTGACTTGTTGGACCACTATATAAGGGAGCATTGGTACTCCTCTTAACAAGCATCCAACATATACATATATAAATATTTTCTGTCCCAACAGCTACAAGCTGCAGCCTCTGCATAAGCCTCCTTACACTTGCTGCAGCACACACCTACAGCACCTCAACCCTAAGTGGGGAAAGGAGGAACTGCAACAGGAACCCATGCACAGAGGAAAACAAATCCCTAAGTGGCTGCAAATAGTGCCTACCATGATCTCACAAGTCGATCAGAAACTACCGGAGTCTCACCAACCTCAATGGCTCCACCAAGCCAATAGTTATACCTGACCAGGCCCGACTTCTAAACACTGAATGACCAACATCTAAAGGGTGTGGATAACTGATTTTGAATTTCAATTCAAAAATAAACTCAGGTTTACCAAATTTGACCCAGTCTATTTCCTCGCAAGCAAAACAACTAGTACAAAAACTAGAAGGCCCATCTTCTTTATTGACCTCTCAGCTTGTCAACACGGTGCACTGCACATCAACTGCTGGTGCTTCTTAGCGTGGGAAGACTGCAGATCATGGGTCTTCCCCATGGTCATCTTCACCTTTGATACAAACACCATGGGCCAGAAGGTCAACTGGTACCTGCAGCTCCTAGTCAATGAGAACTCCGACACAAAGGCCCCTTGAAAAGCTGCATGTTCTTGCCATCTTCGAGAAGAAGACAGCTTCTCCACCAAATGAAGCACAATGCTGGCATGCCATAGATGCATCAGAATGCTGAGGAACAGAATCCACACAGACCGGGTAGCCCTAATTATCATTTGCCATATGTCATATCTTTTGAGTTGTTTTTTCTTTTTGTTGAATAACTTAGCCTATTGTATAATCCTTTAGAAATTCCCTATAAACCAGCTCCTGATGGGAGTTGAACCCTTGATCTCACAACCATGGTGTACATGAAGGGCTAACCACTAGGCCACTCCTTTACTACTCCATATCTTTTGAGTTATTTGGAGATCACTAATAAATGTCGACCAGACTCAGAAACTCCTGGATCATCCAAGACCCAATGTTGGGGCAGCAAAGCAAAAGAAGGCTAGGACACAACTTCCAACCTAGCCAAGCACCATGTTGACTCCATTTAACTGTTGTCTCCCTCATGATTCTGGCCAGGGAAATGAGACACATCAGTACTTGGCAGTTGGCACCATCACAATCAGCTGTTCATCTTCAGGTTTCCAAGATGACTTTGAAAAATCTTTCTGATGTTCAATACAAATCTTTCTGATGTTCACTAGCTTGGAGCCCCTCTCCCTGGAAAGTCTTACACACCATTCAACCCCTAGGCAGAAACCATCCACTGCCCTGCCTGGCAGCAAGAGAGCCAGAGACCCCACTCCCACTTTCCTTTCACTCGGTTTCCCTACATTACCTCCTTCCAGCACTTATTACTAGCTTTCCTAGCCTGTCTTCCAAGTTAGCAGTTAGCTATCATTGGGTTGGGTGAGGAATGTCACTGAATAAGTCAAAGATTATGCAATAAATTCTAAAGGGAACCAATACCAGGGAAGGTTTTTCCACTGAAATTTAAAAGAACTGATCAGTGACTCTGTGAAAGAGATTGTGAGGATAGTGGCAATAGGGGATGAAGTGTGAAAGAAGAAGATAGAGGAGCAACTACCGTTTTTATAAGGGCCCTGAAAGACAAGTGTAAGACCAAAAGGGATCTGGATGGAATCGATGAAGAAATATAATCAGCATACCTCTTAGTAAAGAAGATATATCATATAGTGGAACAGCAGATAGGATCCATCACCCAACCCCAAGGTCCCCAACTAGTTGGGACTCATTAGAATACGATAGTAGTTGGGAAGAACAATCAGATGAGTTTGATGGTTCCTCAAATAGAACCCATCAACATGAGCCTTAAGGGTATTCTGTCCTTTTATCACCCTATGTAAACATGTTTTAAAGCCTAATCCAGAAAAATAACAGTAACCAAAGAGCAATGTTCTCTCATGTTACCAACTAAACAATAAGTATCGCTTTCCAGCACACTTTAGAATGTTATGTGTCCATCAAGCACAATTTCCAATTACTTCCCCAAAATTAGTTTTATTGCCTGCCAAAATATACATTCTTGAATATCGGGTATTAAAGAAAAAACCACCTTCCAGTATTATTAACATCCAAAATTCTTGACTGAAATATGTCATTTTGCTTCCCTAAGATAAATGTCATTATCCAACGAACAAAGGTGGCAGTTGATAACACTTATTTAAAATGTCTAAAATCTAATTCATCATCTAATCTCTAAATCTGAAATTTAAAAAGTACATAAGCATATTAAGACTTGAGAAAAGAGTTGTTTGATAACTAATTTAAATAACATCGGACGAGAATGAGATACATTCCAGCACTCGACACCCAGTGCCCGGCGCACGGTGGCCAACGCCCAACGCTCGGCAGTTGGCGGCCGGCGCCAAATGGTCCGGCAACCAATGCCCAACGGTACGACAGTCGGCTCCTGGCTCACGGCTCCCAACGATTGGCGTCCGGCAGTCCGCGGTCAACACCCGGCAGTAGTCAACGCCCAGTGCCCAGCAGTCGGCACCTGGTGCCCAGTGCTCAACAACCGGCGCCTGGTGCCCGACGGTCCACGCCTAGCACCCAACAATCGGCACCTAATGGTACGGGGATCGGCGCCAATTGTCGGACTGTCGGGAGCCGACCGCCAAGCATCCGCCGACCACCGAGCGTCGAGCATCCGCTAGTCGTCGATTGCGTACCATCCGGCGATGACTATTGGATCGTCGGATGTTGACCGCAGGTCGCCGACCACCGAACCGTCGAGTGCCAACTGCTGGACGCCGAGGGCCGATTGTCGGACGCTGACCTACGGGTGCCAAGCGCGGACCACCGGACCGTCAGGGGTCGGGCGTCGACCGCTGAACCGTCAGATGTCGACTGCGGGACCGTTGGGCGTCAGGCGTCGGACATCAGGCGCCGGCCGTCGGGCATTGACAGTTCGACCGTCGGGCGCCAGGCACCGACCGTTGACAGCCGAGGGTCAACCGCCGACTGCTAGGCGCTAGCGGCCGACCATCGGGTGCCGAACACCGGCCACTGACAATGGGGGGTCGGCCGCCGACCACTAGGCGTCGGCCGGCAGGCACCGGGCGCCAACTGACGGCCGTCGAGCACCAACCATTGGGTGCCAGACGCCGAGAGTCTTTTATGTCTTAAAAAAAAAGTGGCATATCCTTCACTTTTTTCAAGAGGAAAATTAAGAGAATAGACATTCATCTAGACATAAGTTTAGACGTTTAATCAAACAGTCTGAAAATACAACGTCTTATCACTTTGGACATTAGACATCTATTAAGTGTTATCAAACACACCATAAGACCAAATCTTGCAATCAAACTAGCTTTGGCCAGTTTCAATTCTTGTCCCAAAGCTGTTTTTGGCAAAAGTTGTTCTGGTTCTGGCCATTTACCCCCACTGGAACTGAATCTGAAAGTCAATTCAAAACCAGTTTGGCCAGTTTTTAGTATCGTCATGCCACTGCCAGTCCAAGGCCATAAAATCAACTATAGTGTCTCTGACAACAGTAGTGCACAAACGCTAATTGTCCTCTACATAATAATCAAGAGAATACAGATGAAAACATTTAATATTAGTAAACCCTGCAAAATGTTGACATAGCTTAACAGTTGAAAATTTACATGCATATTACGTTCCTAACCCACATCAAATAATCCAACTAATTACTGAATGAGAATATAAAACTCACAGAGTTTATCCCTCAAACTGACTAATGAAAATGATATCATAGACAAGTTTGGCGCGCCGGATCGAGCCGGGCCGATCCCCCCGAATCGCATCGGATCAGGGAGGATCCGATGCGCGACTCGCCCGATGCGCCCGGATCCTTCCTTAGCAGGCGGATCGAGCCCGATGCGATGCGATCCGGCCCGACACTGTCGCATCGGGCGCGATCCGCCCGACACCCTTAAAGGGTGTCGGCGATGCGCTGCGCATCGGGACTGAACAGTCCCATTTGCAGCGCAGGAAACCGCAGGCCCCTTTCTTTCTCCCCCCCCCCCCCCCCCCTTTGCAGTTTTTTTGAAGAGAAAATCCTAGATTTAGGTGCAAATCCACAGGAGGAGGCTTCCTAAGTGAATTTGTGTCCATTTGGAGGTGGATTTGGAAGCTTTGAAGCTTGTTCTTCAAGTTTTTTGAAGGTTCTACAGGGTTTTCAAGGTAAGCAACCTTATTTCTTCATTTTTCTTTTGTTCTTTTCTTGGTGTATGGGTTAGATCTTGTTAGGAAATGATGTTGCAAGGGATTGATGTTCACTTGCAACCATTTCTCATCAAGATCTACAAGGTTTTCATGTAGATTGATGATTTTCCCTAAAATATGATTTTTTGAAAAATAATTTGAAAAATCTTAAAAAAATTTTAAACAATCAAAAAATGATAGGAAGGTGTTCTATAAGTTCTATATCATGGTTAGAACTTGATTCTATAAGAAGTTTAGGTATAATTAATTAATGTTCATAATAATTAATAATTATATTAAAATTTGAATAATAATTTTATAAATCTTAAAAAGTGTAAACAACCAAAAATTGATAGAAATGTGTTGTATAACTTGTACATCATGATTAGAAGTTGATTAAATAAGAAGTTGAACAATAATTAATTTATATTCTTACATTAATAAGAAGTATTTTAAAATAAAATGTGAAATTACAGAAAATATATATGCATGTGTGAATGGATTTCTGTGATCATGTGTTCATGTATATTAAAAAAATATCATATAACAATTAAGAAGTAAGAATACTTTCTTTTAGTGTTTAAATTCTGAAATTTAATTTAATTTACTGTTAATTTATTATTTATTTTTTGTCATTGTAGATGGCACCGAAAAGAGGTTCTGATGATATTGGGTGGCAGCATGGCATCATGTTGGAGAATAGGCACAACTTTAAGCAATTATTGTGGTTTTGTGGGACAAGGAGGTGGGGTCTCCCGTTTGAAGAAGCACCTTGCTGGTGGTCGACTAGCAGGGTACCATGACGTGCAGGGGTGTAAATCGGTGCCAAAAGAAGTCAAGAAGGCTATGAGTGAACACATTAAGCAAGTTCGAACTGAGACAGCAAGAAAGAAGGCAGATAAGGAGATAGCAGAGAGGATTATATCAGGAAGGCAAAGAGATGAAGATGATGATGATGAAGTTCAAATGTATGCAGAATATGTTCCTGATCCTGATGTGCAGGAAAGGCTAGGCAGAGCACATAGCAGGGCTGAGGCATGGGAAGCTGATCAAAGGGCAGGGCACAGAATGAGTTTTCAGGGAGCTCAGCATGAGGTTGGCAGTGGCAGTGGCAGTGGCTCAGCGGTAGGTGGCAGTGGCTCCCGTCGATTTTCAAATGTGGGAGATTATTTCACTCGACCCCCTCCCACACAAGTACCAGAAGAAGGCAGGCATAGCAAGAGACTCACAGGTGTGCAAATTGAGGTGCATGGACCCATGTGTATCCTAGGGAGCATGGCAAGCAGACTAGGATTGATGATTATAAACCAGTAGGGGCCGAAATACAGGTGGGGAGAGCAATTGCAAAGTGGTGGCACCATACAGGGTTACCATTTAATGCAGCGAACAGTCCCTATTATAAAACTGCAATACAAGAGGTTCAACGTGGAGGCCTACATGTGCAGCCTCCTACAGCTAGGGACTTGGCAGGGAAATATCTGCAGGAGGAAGTTGATGAGATAAATCTTACATAGATGGATTTAAGAAGAAATGGGAGAAGTATGGTGTCACCATCATGTGTGATGGTTGGTCGGGCATCACCAGGAGCAGCCTCATCAACTTCCTAGTGTATTGCGATAGACAAGTCTTCTATCACAAATCAGTTGACGCATCCGAGCATGTACACAACTATGAATACATATTGGGTTTGATGCGAGAGGTGGTTGGGGAGATTGGGGAGCAATATATTGTGCAGGTGGTCACGGATAATGGAGCTGCGTACAAGAAAGCAGGGGAGGAGTTGATGAATATCTATCCTCATCTATACTGGACCCCATGTGCTGCCCACTGTGTTGATTAATGCTTAAAGAAATTGGGACACTGCAACCTGTGAAAATGGTGGTGGATGCAGGACAGAAGATAACACGTTTCATCTACAATCATCATCTGGTGTTGGCGTGGATGAGAGAGTCCACTGGTGGAGAGTTGTTGAGGCCCGGTGTCACCCGCTTTGCAACAAATTTTGTGGCACTACAGAGTCTACTGAAGCACAAGGATGGATTGAAACGCATGTTCAGGGGTGATAAATGGTTGCAGAGTAATTTTGCTAGTACATCTGATGGAAAGGAGGTGGAAGGCATCGTCAACAGCTCCAATTTTGGGATCGGGTCTTCAAGCTGGTACAGATCATTGAACCTCTATATGAGGTGTTGAGGGTGGTGGATGGGGATAGGAGACCATCTATAGGATTGGTATATGCAAAGCTTGAAGCCGCGAGGAAAAAGATCCGTGAAGTCTCACCTCGGCATGCACACTTGGTTTGGATGTTGTTGACGATAGATGGGACCGGCAGATGAGTAGAGATCTCCATATGGCGGGTAAGGAAATAAATCATATTTCTGTAATAAACTATTATTTATTGTATTGATGATGGTATTTTATTCAATTGCAGCATACTATCTCCACCCTACATACCATTACGCACACGAGCTAGCATATGATGATGATTTGACGGCTGCCTTTGCAAGGGTGGTTGAGAGATTGTCAAGAAGTCCTGTGCTAGCGGCAGATGCCATTGATGAGGCAAGTATAGGATTATCAACTTCCATCCAAAGTTAAATCAAATACTTGAAGTTCATAGGAGTTGATGATAAATTTATTAAATGCAGATGAAGCGTTTTCGGGAAGCCACTGGGACCTTTGCTGAGCCATCTGCCATTGCTGGTCGGGAGCTTGTAGACGGCGGTAATATGCTTCCCATTACATTTTTTATCATTGCAACTTGATGGTTGACATCTGATTGAGATAATTGAATTTAGATGCAGCTGATTGGTGGTTCAACTTTGGGCATTCCGCGCCAACATTGAGGAAAATTGCAGTGAAGGTCTTATCGCAGACTTCCTCATCTAGTGGATGTGAGAGGAACTGAAGTACATTTGCATTGATACACACCAAAGTACGGAATCGTCTCTCATATAGGCGTTTGGACCAATTGGTGTACGTCCACTATAATATGAGGCTGAGGGTCAAACATCTTACAGAAGATCCAAAGAAGCGTGGGGACGTAGAGTATGATCCAATTGATATTGGATTTCTACGAGATGAAGAAGACCCAATGGTTGCATGGGTTGCACGAGCAACAACAGAGCGAGGGGAGTATGAGTTAGATGAGGAGGCAGACGATCCTGAAGATCCACCTCGCCCTAACACTTTCTTGGCAAGGGTAGTAGCAGAAGCAACAGCAGAGGAGGAGGGAGATCGTGGAATGTGGGACAGCCATATTCCCCTCGTTATGAGATGGATCCAGAGGCTGAGGTGGATCTTCTTGCGACATACAAGTAGAGAATGTGACGCGTACTGCAAGTGGGAGAGTCATTTCTTTCTTTCATCTTACATGTTTTATCAGTTGCATTTATGCTAACTTCCTAATGTATAATGTTGGGGGTTATTGCAGGTAGAGTCGGAGGTAATGATGATGATGATTTTGATAAGGTTGATGGAAGGCCTCCCCCGCACACAATCTAGAAGGAGAGGCTTATCTACCCAGGATGCGCCTCCTCACAATCTACAAGGGCTCCCACATCATCTCAATTGGCAAAAGGGAAGCAAATAGCAACAGAATCCCGCAGAGAAAAAAAATTGGTGCAACAGAGTCCCGGCCAAGTAAAGGAGTTGTTATACGAGAGCCACCTCCCGTCCCAGCACAAAAAAAGAAGGGTTGGTTTTCTGGTTGGGGATCCAAGAAAGGCAAGAAAGGTGCTACCGTTGTTGAAGATCCACTTGACATTGCCGATGCAGAGACTTTGGATCCAAATGCAGATGATGAGACACCGTCTCCATTGGAATCACCCCGATTGCCCAATAGTGCCTCCCATGATTCGATGACTACTGGTAGGCCATCATTTTGTATTAAAAATTACCTCAAAATGTATTTGTAATTTTGTATTTGTTCTAACTAATGTTCAAATGATATTGCCTTTGCAGGTGGTTCTTCAGATGCTGGTGGTGACGGTGGTGGTAACGGTGGAGGTGGTAACGATGGTCAGGGCGGAGGAGGAGGTGAGGGTGGTGAGGGACGAGGAGGTGAGGGTGGTGAGGGAGGAGGAGGTGGCATGGCATTCACAGAGGAGCAATTTTATGGGGGTGCAACACAAGATAGTAGTCATGGTGCCCCAATGCGGTACAATAGAAGGCAGAAGTTTAGACCTGGCAGTCAAGCAAGAGGTTCACCAGTGGATTCCCATAGCTATGACACTATGATATCAGACTTTGAGAGGATGAGTACACAAGAGTCTGTCATCCTATGGCGGCCATAGCTATCACCCCGAATCCACTAGCACAGACTACTCTAGTGGGTACGGACCGTACAGTGGATACACTGCCACAACAGGCTACCTTGGTCCATCTCCATATATGCATCCTCCTCCTGCATATTCTATTCCTATTCCAGTCCAAGTTTTTGTTCCTGAGGAGGATGTACAGATGGCACAACTGGGGGTAGTCCGTCCCGGCTGTCAAGTGTGGGACCATTATCTCAGTCAGTTTCGGCAGAGATACCATAGCATGATGACATGGGATGAGTTTCGTGGTTTTGTGTCAAGAACGAAAGGTCATCATCTTATTGGGGAGCTCCCCTCAGAGTCAGATGAGTCTGAATCCATGCCTAGCCAATCCCAATGGAATGCATATGATCCATATCAACAAGGGCATTGGGGATATTAGAGTAAGTCATTGTATTTTTATTGGAATTTAGAGTTTGATAGTTGTATTGACTTTGTGCAATGTAAATATCTTTCAATTAATGAGTTTCAATTTGTTTTCACTCTTCTAATGCTTTTTTCATTGAAAATAAATGTTTTTATACCAATTACATGATATAAATCTCATGAATATGATGAAACATATGTACAAGAGGCCTAAACCACACAATCATTCAAAAAAAGGCCAGATTCAAGGAATCGGCCATAAAATGTTCATAAATAAGGGTTCTGGCCGAATCCAAGCGGATCGAACCAGATCGGTTTCTGCGATCCGCCGAATCGGATCGGATCAGGAAAAACCCGATCCGGTCCGAATCGGGGATGCGCCAAACCTTGATCATAGAATCCACATATCAAACCATACAGTGACTACTGCAGCAAAGTCATGATGCCAGTCATCAACTGAAACTAGCACATTAAACCAGAATATAAGATCAAAAAGTAATAATAAACCTTTAATCCAGCAGGTGCAAGAACTTTAAGTTGACTGATGGGTCTATATTCCATGCCGTATACTTGTTGAGTGCCATCAGTCATTGAGAGCTTCAGACAGCGCTTAGAGCCAGCAAGTGCATCATGATACCTATCTCTAAGTGGAGCACTGATGTTGACAATTTCATCACCTGGAGAAGTCCATGTTTAATTAGATGGTAACTTGCATACATATTCATAAATTAACATATGCATACTAATATAAACGAATTTCAAAAAAAAATTCTAGGATAAGTAAACGAAGCAAGCACATGGGCTTTTTCATAATCAATGATCTCATATACTCTCACATCAGAAATATTATGTAATGCTCAAGAAAGGCAAACCTGAGGATATGATTACCACCAGCATGTGGCAGAGTGGACAAGGGACGGGGTTTTGGGGGGGTGGGGTCCCGGGTTCAAACATGGGACGGGGTAGGGCTTCCTCAGTTGGTTTACTAACTGAGACGATCAACCAAAAAAATATATATGATATACATTTCCAAACTACAAGACAAATGCAAGCAGAATCACATGTACAATTAGTACGAGCATGTAGATGTACCAAGAATGAAGAAGCCAGACCACATGTCCTGCACAAGTGTTTGAACCACAGTGTATAGCAGAAAAAACAAGAGAGCAGGGTTCAAACATTTCATCTATCAGACTAGTAGAAACCATGACTGGTTTGAAGGATGCTGCATATACATATGTATATATATAATAGAACAACTCAAAATATGTATTGGTTGTCATTTTTTGGTCAAAACCTCCCAATCAGCAAGCTTAAATAGGTCAAATTGTTTGAGGTTCTTGCGAATTGAGAAACTTTTATGACCTGGTCTTCAACATTACATAGAACACATTCAGATTTATTATTCTTCTTATTACTCTTCCGGCATCTCTTATCAATAGCCAGCCACATGGTTGTAAAACACAGACTTTGAGTTACATATAGGCATACTTGAAGTTGGATTCTATTAGCCTGTTATAGGGTCAAAGCAAAAGCCCAACCAGAAGTGTGAGGATGGAACCAATTAATAACCTCTATGCTTGACCTTCCAAGTCACTTGATTAACTTGTCTATTTCTGAACTCTGGTCATTGTAGGACCGACATTGTGGCTACTTCATATTTCTCGAAGAATGTCAGAGCAACTTCGCAGAAGCAGGCATGCAATTGATCGCATTCCAGTCTAAATAGAGCAGGAAATTTTAAAAGAAAATGTGCAGTGGTTTTGAGAAGTGTAAGAAGGCGAATCGACCTGCAGCACGTAGGGCCCATCCAGCGTAACCCCGTGCATGGCGCTCACATTCTGTGGCAACACGCCGCCACCAGAAAAGTTCATATCCGAGAAGAGGAACTGTTCAAAGCAAAGCTTCGCCTTTCCCGCGTCATCCAAGCCCTCAAAACCAACGTGAGAGCTCGACAGGCAAGCGAGACACGACTCCAGCCAGTCCCTTCGCAGCCGCAATCCAAGCGTCCAGAAAAAGCCATCGACGGGGCCAGAGGGACCCTCTCCTTCTGCATCCACCGGAGCGCGTGTTCCGGCGGACGACCCCATGACACGGGGCTGCCCCCCGTCCGCCGACGAGAGAGCCGGCGGCGGCGGAGGAGAGGGGGTAGAGAAGGCATCGGGAACGTCGGCGAAATCCTCGTCGTCGTCGGAGATCTCAAGAGGGGCATCCGGAGCCGCCGCCGCCGGTACGAGTGGAGAGGGCGTGGCGCTGGGACGAGTTGAGATTAGGGTTTGGAGCTGTTGCTCTTCGTCGCCGCCGTCGTCGTCTTCTTCGACGACGGGGAGACGCAGACGCCTCCTGCCCATTCTTCTCTCTGCTTCGCTCTTCGTGTTTCGTTTTTCCCTCCAATTTCTTTTCCCGGATTGTAAGCCCCGGTCTTCCTGGTAACGGGCTTTTCTTCGGCCCATTTTAGAGCCACACTAAAATTATCATATCAGATCTCATCCGGTCACCCCCACATCTTTATTACTTAAAAATTTATCAGTCCAATTATAATAAAACATATATAACCCTCTGAATTATTCGATCATCGTTTGTACTGTTGTCTCGAATGGCAACAAACGACATCAATATCTTTTGAAACTTCAAATGCACCACATATGTTGTAACAAGCTCTCATGTGAAAATTTTAAAACCTTCCTCCTTGGGTTCGCACGACACTGATTAATTAATTAACATGGTAAAAAAAAAAAAAACTGAATTCATTGTGCCTAGAATTATGTGTGTGTTTTTTATAAAGTATATATATATAGATATTCAAAATACATTAATGTCTAATGTATACTTTTAAACTCATCATACATGTTCTATATTTTATTATATTATAAGATATACTCATGTCAGTTCCTTTTCTACTCGATCAGTATAAGTGTGATTAGAGTCATGCTAATCTCTTGTCAAGGTGACGAATCCAAACCCTTGGGAGGGCTCTCAACTCTAAAGGGAGTGGAGCGGAACCCCTCCCCACTCCCCCCTCCCCCCCACCCACTTCTCTCTCGAGACATCGAATCGAGCCGAGTTGGATTTACTTGCCTGCCTTGCCTTCCCAACGGAGAGAATCATTTCCCCTCTAACTAAGTTAGTAAGGTGAAAAGACTGCCTACCATAAATGGCAGAATATTTTTTAAAAAAATATTTATATACCTCTAAAAAATATCATATTCTACTATATATCCCCAAAGAAATCTTCTCCTAATTATCACGTATGCTTTATGTACAGAAGAAGAGAGGAGTTAGTTATTTCACCGTCTAAACTCAGCTGCCAAATTAATAGAACGTAAAGTTAGAAGCATATGTGATATGTTAACCGAGGTTGCCCACGTGGACACCAAAGGTTGCGTTGAAGGAGACAAATCGCCAGTGCGGTTGTCTCCCAAGCAGTGAGGAGTCTTCCTCCTTAGGGATGCGCATGAGAGAAGGATGATTCTCTCTTTGGAATAGAACCCTACGCAAGACTCTCCCCATCTCTCACTCTCACTCCTGTGCAAGGCTTCTCACACGGGACATCACCACCGAATCTCGAAGACGTTTGGAGCGAGGAAACTACGAAGAAGACTCTTGTAGCCTTCTTTCTGATACTACGAAATTCCGCAACGCACGAGGTAAACATCTCGAACAAGATCGAACATTGGTATCAAAGCCATTACGTTCCTCTCTCCACGATGTCGTCGGATGATCTCCATGCGCAAGAGCTTGCCGCAATGGAAGAAGATGTTTTTGAACCGACGGAGATCTCCACGGATGATGATGGAGATAGCGTGGTTGGCAACGGCCCGACATCCACGTAGGAGTCTATGGCGCCAATTAGATTTCAGCGACTGATGACTGCAAGGGATTACGTTCTTGCACTGCGCAGTTCTCCCTCGTCGCGCCCGGTCGACGCTCCTTCACCACCCTCATGCATGTAGGCAGTCAGCATCCGTGCAGACGATGTTGTTCACAGGACTGCACTGCAGGCTAGACGCGGACAACAAGGAGGCGAGGTCCACGCGCCTGTAGCCGTCGCGGGCGGCAACCATGCAGACCGCGAGTTCCACGTCCACGCGGGCGTGCACGCCGCAAGCGGCCTCGCGGTAGACCACGCGGCACCTGGCCGACGCGAAGGCCGCGCTGACCCCGGCCTCGCGGTCCAACGCGGAGGCGGCTCCGCAAGCGGCCTCACGGCAGGCCACGCGGCTCGCGGCCAGGCGGGTCAGCGCGGAGGCTGCACTGACATAGGCCTCGCGGTCCAGCACGGTGGCCGCGCTTACCATGGCCAGGAACCGCTTCGGCCCCAGCCATGCGGGTGGGCGCGGCGACCGCGACCACGCGGGTTGGCGCCGGTGGCGCAGACGCACGATCCGTGGCCACGCGGGCTGGCGCGGATGCGCGGTCAGTGACACTGGCCGCCATGCAGGCGAGCATATTGTCCACGGCCCAGGTGCGCACGGAG
Source organism: Colocasia esculenta (assembly GCA_014218235.1). Taxonomy (NCBI): domain Eukaryota; kingdom Viridiplantae; phylum Streptophyta; class Magnoliopsida; order Alismatales; family Araceae; genus Colocasia; species Colocasia esculenta. The sequence continues at coordinate 154,034,056 of CM024754.1, forward strand.
GTGTGCACGGAGGTCCTCGCGGCCATGCAAGTCGTGTTGGAGTGCGCAGGGGTGGTCTCTTGCATGCTGACGTGGCAGTTCGCGAGGGTGCAGGCATGGTGCTGTGCGTACATGTTGGCTTGGTTGAGCGCATGGGTATTGGTCCACCCATGCCCAGGCGCACTTTTCTGGTGGAACAGGCCCGCATGAGAGCGTCGGCTCGTCGGCAACGTAAACTCGGTCAGCTTGCAAGACGTCGCACTAATATGGTGTTGCCGAGCGGACCTCGTGGTCGAGCTCAACTTAGCCGCATTATTGGACGTGGACTGGCAGGGAATGCTGACCCGGTCTCTCGTCGCCATCATAATGAAAATTTGGCAGTAGGACGAGTCCGACGTCATATGCGGCATGTTCCCCGGCGCCGTGCTATGACTCCGGCTCGCCTCCAGACGATTGCTTTAGCTATTAATTATGATGTTATCGCAATTTTAAATATGATTTTATTATTCTCTCGGATCATTATTAGGTTCATGATTATGAGATTGTCTTATTTAAGTCCATGCAATAAATTGTATTAGTCCATGCAATAATTTATTCATACACTTTATATTCAAGCAATCTATGTATGATCTGATGATTTGAAATCATGTGTTGAATCCTTTATTAAAAGAGAGTTTTAAACGTGAATGATTAATTGTTGTTTGAAACATGCATGATTAATTATTATTTGAACATACATGATTAATTATTGTTCAAAATCATTAGAATATCTTTTAAACATGATTAGTTGTTGTTAATTCTTTTGAATATTCATGTTTAAGTATATACATGCTTATAAATTGAGAGATGTTAGTTTCTCTCCCTTTATATTATTTGATCGAAATTACCCTAATAATATTGAATATTCTTATATAAATGGGAGATGACTGTAGTACTCTCAGTCTACTTTCAATCTTATTATATGGAGAATATTTAATATTATAGTGTAGATTTTTGGATCAAATAAACTGATGTGTAGAATTGTCAACTTAGCCTTCTCATTATTATCTTAAATGTAGTGATTCATCGATGGCCTCGAAGAATGTTATTGCTGACTTAACGAAAGGGGATAAATTAGATGGCACTAACTATGACATTTGGCATCGAAAAATCCAATATCTCTTGAACGAGCAAGAGTTGCTTGATCACATTACTACGTCCATGACCCCGCCCGCAGAAGGCAACACTGCTCAACACCAAAGAGATCAAGAGGCTTACAAGTCATGGTTCAACAAAGATCGCAGCACGCGCTTTACACTGTTAAGCAGCATGCAGGATGATCTGATTGGCGAGTTTGAAAAGTGTAAGACTGCTAAGGATATGTGGGATAACTTGAAGATTACTTTTGGAGGAACCTCTGCCACGAGGTTAAGGGCTCTTGTTTTTAAATTTGAGACCCTCCGAAAAGATCCTCGTCAAAACATGACTGAGCATCTAAAGATGATGTCAAGCATGATCCGTGACTTGAAGTCTGCAGGACACAATCTCACCGATGAGCAGCAGGTGCAGACTGTAATAAGATCTTTGCCAGACTCTTGGACTCACATGAAACAAATCCTCACTCACAATGAGAGTATTAAGATTTTTTCTGACATCTCTCGCCATGTGGAGTTAGAGGCTGAGCGCGAGGAAGCTATGTGCGCTACTGCCCTTGTCGCCCAGGGAGGCAGACAACAGGGCAAGAAGGGTCCAAAGAAGAACTTCAAGAGGAAGAGGCAAAATGTTGCATCCACTTCTAAGGCGGGGCAGACACCGAAGCGCCAAAGAGGCAAGCGCGGTGGAAAGAAAGACAAATCGAAGGTCAAATGCTATAATTGTGGACAATTGGGACATTTCGCTCGTGAATGCACTGAGCCAAAAAAGGTATTCCAATTTCTTTGCTCTCCAACTGTGCATGTTTATTCGCATATCCTAGTTGCTCAAACAAATCCTGAATGGATAGTGGATTCAGGAGCGATCCAGCACATAACAAGGGATCGAGCAGGGTTCGTGGATTATCGTCGAATCTCAGCGCGATCGCAAAGAGTATACATGGGAAATGGTTCCAGCGAGGAAGTCCTTGGAGTGTGTGTATCAACTCAAGTTAAAGACTGGACGAGTCTTAACTCTCCATGAAGTGCTCTATGCGCCTAGAGTTCACATAATCTACTATCAGTCTCATCATTATTAGCATTAGGCTTCTTTTTCTTTTGCTAGCAACCAAGTTGACATTTGTTTGAACAATGTTATATATGGTTTATGCTTTATTCATGGATGGTTTGTTTAAATTAGATTTGGATTATCATAATTTTTCTGTGTCTTATGTGGTGAATACTGATAATAACCTTGATTCGAAAATTGGCATGCTCGGCTAGGACACATAGGACAAGATAGAATGACAAGGTTAGCTCGAGAGGCTTATTAGGCTCACTCGCTAAAGTCAATCTTCCTGTGTGTGAATCATGTTTAGCTGTAAGGCATGCATGTCGTAAGCCTTTCGGAAAGGCTAAGAGAGCCACTAAACTCTTACAATTGATCCACTCCGACATTTGCGGACCCATGAGTGTGAAGACCTGTCAAGGGGCTTCCTATTTCCTCACATTTATAGATGATTATTCATGATATGGATATGTCTATTTGATCGCTCACCGCTATGAAGCGTTAGATTGCTTCAAACACTTCTTGGCAGAGGTTGAGAATCAATCAGGCAAAACCATAAAAGTTCTTCGGACGGATCGAGGACGTGAATATCTTTCGGATGAGTTCCGAACTTTATGTGAAGAAAAAGGAATACACAGACAATTAACTATTCCATATACACTGCAACAAAATGGTGTTGCTGAGAGACAGAATAGAACATTGTTAGATATGGTTAGGTCGATGATGGCGTATGCCACCTTCCAATATCTTTTTGGGGGGATGCTATAATGACTGCGGCCTACATCCTTAATCGCGTACCTTCACAGTTAGTTCCTTCCACCCCTTATGAGTTATGGCATAGTGAAAAACCAAATTTAGATAATCTACGCTCATGAGGTTCAGCGGGATATGTCCATGACACTTCTCACAAGTTTGGAAATTTTGGCCCTAAAGCTAGAAAGTTTATCTTTATAAGATATCCTGAAGGCTCTAAGGGTTATGTCATGTACGAACAACATCCGAATGGAGGAATGACAGAAAAAGATGTTCGAAATGTTATTTTCTTAGAATCAGAATTTCCTAGTATCGGCGACACTGGAAAGAGTCTTGATCTTCATGAATTGGATGACCCTAATGATGTTCTACCATCTTCCAGCGAAGGGAGGGAATTAGTTCTAACTAGGAAGCCGTCGTAGATAGTAGAGATGATCATGATAGTGGGAGCTTTGTGCCCAGTGGGATCACACCTATAAAAGAACAAGACGATCAGATACGCCATAGCAAACGTGGAGACATGCCTCGTCGTCGATTTGAGATTGAAGAGGAAGCCCTTGTGTGCCAGCTTGCTGATGATGATGAGCCTACTTCTGTTAAAGAAGTATTAACTTCATCTGCTAGTAAAGAGTGGAAGGAAGCAATGCAAGATGAGATGGACTCTATGAGTAAGAATCAGGTTTGGGAACTTGTCGACCTCCCTCCAGGGCGTAAGGCTATTAGAAATAAATGGATTTTCAAAGTCAAATGCAAGGCGGATGGATCAATCGACAAATATAAAGCACGACTTGTGGCGAAAGGATATACTCAAAAGGAGGGTATAGATTTCGATGAGACATTCTCCCCAGTGGTGAGATTCACATCGGTTCACCTCATTCTGGCCATTGTTGCACATTTAGACTTAGAACTTTTTTCAGATGGACGTTAAAACAACATTTCTCAATGGAGAACTAGACGAAGAAATTTATATGGTTCAACCAGAAGGTTTTGAGGCAAAGGGACAAGAGCGCAAAGTTTGTCGTCTCAAACGTTCCATTTATGGCCTCAAACAATCGTATAGACAGTGGTATTTTAGATTTCATAAATCTATTATCTCATTTGGTTTTGAGATGATTGAAGAAGACCACTGTGTGTATGTTAAACGTACTACGGAAAATATTCTTATTTTGTCATTATATGTTGATGACATTTTATTGGCTGGAAATGACATGGAATCTATCGAAGCCACTCGAAAATGGTTGTCTTCTATCTTTGAGATAAAAGACATGGGTGAAGCAAACTATGTGCTAGGAATAAAAATCACAAGAGGTCGCTCGAATAAACTTCTGTGTTTGTCACAGAAGACTTACATAAATAAGATTCTTGAGCGATTTCGGATGCATTATTCCAAACCCATCGATACTCCAATTGATAAGAGTTGTGTCTTAAGTATCAGTCAATGTCCACAAACTGATAAGGAAAAGAATGAAATGTCTAAAGTGCCATACGCTGCTGCAATTGGGAGTCTAATGTACGCCATGTTATGTACACGGCCAGACATTAGCTTTGCGGTGGGTCTTTGCGGCGACCCTCCTTATACCGGTACGATTACACCAATCCACGTCGGTATAGTGAGTCTCATCACAGTGGGACATTTACCCAAGCACTAACACACATGATTGAGATGTACACAAATATGAATACAGAGTAGCGGAAGTAAAAGAACTGTTGTCTTTTCATTTCATCATCCACATTAAACATACATGATCCATATAGCGATTTAAGGAACTAAGTCCACATAATGAAATACAAAATTCAAATTACATTGTTCATCCACAAATTACATAAGCTTCAATTACATAAGTCTCAATTACATACTATGAAAGTGAAAGTACAATGATGGTGACTCCACAACACTCTACTCTCCTCGCTCGGAGTCACTCTCAACGGTCTCCTCCAAGGAAGTAGGGACATCTGCTAAACCTGTACGCCGAAGCAAGAGTGAGTCTAAAAGACTCAGCAAGTAAACTCCATACACATCATACATGCATACATCACATGCAAGCCTTACATTCAATTGCATTAACTCAAAACAGGTAGCATGGTTGAACAATGTTAAGAAAACAATCTATCATGATATTTCTACCAATTTCGTAACACAAGATACATGGTTTATGTCATTCCAAAATAAAATACCTACCGCATGCTTTCTACTTATCTATCCACATGAGAGATACATTTACATTTAAGCTACAATATGATAGCAAATTAAGCATGTGATTTTCACACATAAGAAGGAAATGATCCTAACATGGATTCTACATACTTTCCACATGTAAATCACCATTATAAACACATTTAAGTTTGCTGTTTTGACATGAATCTAACATTATCATATCATAAATCTCAATTTCACATTCTAACACATTGGTTTCACATGTTTACACATTTACACGTTCACATGTTCACTTACACATTACACATTCACATGTACACACTACATAATTTTACATATACACATTCACATTGTTCACATTTAGATGCCGTGACACATAGTCCAAACCACCACTAGAAGGACACATTCACATAACACATAGCACATAACACATAGAAGTCACCTAGGCAACACAGTGATGGCTCTTGGTACTGCGCAAACCGGAAGAAGTAATCTCCACCCTAACCAGTGGTACTTGTCCACCTCCAGGATTTCATCCTAATGTCCTTAGAATTTTAACACATTGAACCTTCCCGTGGGGACTTTTCCACGGTACAGTTCCACAGCCCTCTATGGAAGCAGTGTCACACACGGCACAATTTACACATTTTTCGATTTAACACACGCACAATTTTACACAATTAACACACCATTTCCATTTTCGCACTCATGCACATGGTTCAATTTTTCCCTAACATGATACTACTGTTAACAGAATTTAACACTTAGGAATCTGCACTAATCATGTTGGAAATTCATTAACGATCATAATCACAACAAGCATGCTTTAATAACTCACTTTTACATGAAAATGTCACAATATCATCTACTGTTGCCCAATTCATACGAAAATTTAACCACATGTTGTTTGCAAGTTTCAGATCACACATGCAAATTCTCACATTTTTCTGAGCTGTATTGAATTTACAGAAAATAAAATACTCATTCACATGCTATTCATAAATCAATTTATCATAAAATCACAATGTCATGGTGGAAACTAACAGTTCACAAACCTGTGTCCAATATTCACACCATCACAGAAATTTTTCCCAAATTATTATGCAACATACCATTTACTGGAATTTTAAAACAACCTACATATGCTCCCTATTTTTTTTATACAAAAATTATAACAAATAGCATGGTCATGGGAAAATTCCCAGATTTTCAGAACCAGGGCTGACATACATACACATCACCCAAAAATTTTAGGGCACTGAAATTTTGCATAGATCATATGAACAGAAATCTATCACATTCAAGACCTCATCCAACGTGTCTTTCACATAAATCTAACAATTTATACTAATTACAGAAATGCATAAAAATCTCACAACACATTCCATTATCTATTTTACATAACGTATAAAGTTTACAATATATCCTCATGCGAAGGAAATCCGGAAAATAATCATATAGAAGGGAGAACAGCTCACTGTTCTGTCCTGAAGAATTAAACGGCAAAGGCTGGCCGTTCACAGAGGTTAACGGCAGCATCGTCTGCCGCCAAATGAAGAGCTTAACGGCAAGAGATCTTGCCGTTAAGTTCCTGTCTGTGCAGAAACACAGACCGAACTCCAAAGATGGGTGAATGTAGGGGTTCCAGGACACGAAATAAATCTCAGAAAATACCTAAGACCTACTAGGCATACACATGGACAACGGGTAAAGGTTACTTGCCTTAGTAAAAATCTCCAAGGGGATCTAAATGGCTGAGGAAGCTCTCCTTGGGCAGTGCCAAGAAGTCTCCACAATCCTCTTGCTCCAGGTTTTAGGTTGATGTAAGCTGCAACCAGTCATTGGAGAAGCCTTCCTCTAGGTCCAGACTCCCTCCTAGTCGTGGTAGAACACTGGAAGAAGCCTCAAATCACCGGATCAAAGCCCACAAAGATCAGGTTTTCTCTTGTTCTCTCACAGTTAGGGTTTCCCTTTTGCAAAGAGCCAAGAGAGCTCTTTCAGTCACAAGGAGAGGTGTTTTATAAGCTAGGGTCTTGGGGTTTCAAGCACTGCTGATGGGAGAGCCGTTGGAGACGTCTCCTCAATCGGTGAGCAAGACCAACCCGGAATTTCTGGATCTGCTGCACACAGAAATTCAGAGAAGTAAACATCCACATACATGGCCGTCTACTTTAGTGTTGGCGTCCATCGACATGGACGTTTACTCATCATAAACGTCTATTGATGTTGCCGCCAATTTGCTCTTCGGCCAAAACTTAAAACCCATGCAGAAAACCATATGTACACTATGTATATGCATGCAATATATGTAGTATAACACATACACACTACTACACCATGCAACCGAACAATATTTACAACTAACATACACATGTATACATAAGTACACCTAGCTAATATGTACGTAGATATCTACATATGCATACATGAAGTTACACACAAGCGTGACTCAACACATGGCAAAACAAAAAAGACAAAAATTTCGAGGGTCTTACAGTCTTGTTAGTCGTTATCAAAGTAATCTCGGTCTTGTTCACTGGAAAGTAGTTAAGAGAATTTTTTCGATATCTCCGTGGTACTTCGGACCTTGTCTTATGTTACAAAGGAGGTGACTTAAGATTGAGAGGTTACAGCAATGCTGATTGGGCCGGTGATAAAGATGAGCGCAAATCCACCTCAGGCTATGTGTTTATGTTAGGTGGAGGGGCCATTTCTTGGTGTAGTAAGAAACAAACTTGCATCGCTTTATCCACCATGGAATTAGAATATGTGGCTTGTTCTGCTGCATGTCAAGAGGCTGTTTGGTTGCAGAGTTTCCTAAAGTGATTGGCCATGACACATTTATCAAAGGAGGCGGTGGTGCTGTATGTTGATAGCACATCGGCCTTGGCCTATGCAAGGGACCCTAAATACCATGGGCGGACCAAACACATTAACATTCGTTATCACTACATTCGGGATTTAGTTGCAAAGGAGTTGGTGGTTCTCCGACACATTTCAACAGGCCATATGTTGGCCGATCCACTAACTAAACAAATCCCGAGGGAGGCATTTGTAGCCCATATTAGAAATATGGGATTGTGTAAATTGTAATGTGCACAATTATTCATTGACAATTAATTGATTATGTTTTCCTTCCTTATGTGTGTCTATGGTTGGAATACTTTACACATCAAGAAAAGTGTCACTAGGCTATGAATTGACCCCCTCACACGGGTCATTCGCCTTAGTGCTAAGAAAGCGAGCAAGATGAGACAATTTTTATCTATGGTGCTATGAGAGCGAGCAAGATAAATGTATATCTATGGCGCTATGAGAGCGAACAAGATATTTTCTTTTTATTGTCGCCTTAAACTGAATTAAGATGAGATCCCTCTGGATCGATCACAGGATATGAGAATCGAATCTGTGAAGCCTTCATTAAGCCGGTTGCGAGTTTTATGATAAGACATCGTAAGACTCGGGTTAGCCGCAGTGGGAGTGGCTAGACTAAGAACCGTATGGTGTTTTTATTATGTTGTATGTGATACGCCCATAATGATGGAAGAACACCGTAGCATGTGTCCATACCACATGTGCGTAAAACGACCGTTGAAGAGAATGATGAATGAGATCTCTATTTCATCATTGTGTGAGCTCTTGGATCATAAATTGTTGATCCATCTGTACCCTTAGGACTTGAGATCTATGTCATGAAAAGGAAGCTTGATGTCACTACTTTAGCATGCTCCTTAGGGCTATGGCTGATATAGTCCAGTGGGACATGACTAGGAAAGTGGTCAAGACTAATTGAATTGACATGAGAACTCAAGAAAGACATCTAAATATTGCACCATGTTTTGTGACTCATACCTCGAGGGACTATGTCGACTTAGTGGCGATAAAGTCGTGAGTACAAAACATTCGTGTTTTGACGTCGCTAGTTTTCAAGAGATCCATGATGTCAAAGCTGGTGAATATTGTCGATATCTAGGGTACTACGGGATTCCTTTAGAGTATTGTGTGATCTGTTAGTTTTGGTGATAACTTAATAGATCACTACTCATTTGTTGTGCCGACTCTCGTAAGGTCTCTCACTCCATTCGCCGTATGTAAGATTGAGAAGCTAGTGTCGAGAGATGAATTGCTCTTAGTGAGCAACTGACATTTTATTGTGCCCTCTGTGAGCAAGTGGGAGATGTTAACCGAGGTTGCCCACGTAGACACCAAAGATTGCGTTGGCAACCTTTGGGAAGGAGACAAACCACCAGTGCGGTTGTCTCCCAAGCAGTGAGGACTCTTCCTCCTTAGGGATGCGCATGAGAGAAGGATGATTCTCTCTTTGGAATAGAACCCTGCGCAAGACTCTCCCCCTCTCTCACTCTCACTCCTGTGCAAGGCTTCTCACACGGGACATCACCACTGAATCCCGAAGACGTTTGGAGCGAGGAAACTATGAAGAAGACTCTTGTAGCCTTCTTTCCGATCCTACGAGATTCCGCAACGCACGAGGTAAACACCTCGAACAAGATCGAACATGATCTAATACTAGAGAATATAGAATTAGCATGAGGAGAAGGTTACAAATGTATACATAATAGAATGGTATTGTGAGGCGCATCTAATTTTCTCTATTTTAAAAAAATATAGGTAATTGTGAAAAGGTTAAGTCTCCTCAAATAATTTTTTTATCTAAAATATTATACTAATGTTCTACAGAAGAGTAGAAACATTTGTCAAAAATCTTTTCTTTCTATTGACAGCTCTTAAATAGATAAAGGGAAAGTAATTAAACTAACAAAACAAGACACAAGGTATAAATTTCAAGAGAGAAACAATTACCAAGATAACACAATCTTCAAGATCTAGATGCGTCATCAATTTATCCAAAGACAAAACAGTCATGAAGCACATTATGCAACAAGTCTATTGATCAAAGAAGAAGATACGAGGGTGAAAGCTTCATCGGTTAGGAACCTTCAAAGAAGTCTATAAATATCACCTGAAGCCATGAAGAAGGACAACAAAGTAGGACGAGTAGAGCAACACGAGCATACAAGCTCACAAGCTATAGCCAAGAAGTCCTTCGCGAGAAAAGAAGATTGAGTGTTCATTCCCACTTCAAGTCTTCTCTGAGATTCTCTCTTTCCTACATCCTTAGTACTATCTTTGTGAGTAGAAAGTGTTGACTCATTTATCTCCATGATTATATATTTTGATGATAACAAAACTTATCAAAATATTTTTATATTTATCTAAATCATGTGTATTTATCTTAATATCATTTTGGTTAAGTCTGTCAACAAGAGACTCAAGAAAATAAATTATACTTCAAAGATCATCATTGTAAGTATTCCAAGTATTTCTAAAATTCATTAGATGGTGATTCAATTGCTTGTAAGTCGTTGTTGTCACTCATAGTTTCATTCATAAGTTCATGTGTTTCATCACTAATAATCTTTTCACAGTTTCAATGGAAGTCAAGTTTCATCTTTTATTGCTTTAAACTTCATCATCCGTAGTCATGCATATTTTTTGTCGTGATCAGTTAAAGCTACACTTTGTTATATCCGAAGTCCACTTCGTCATATCTGAAGTCTTATACGAAGTTTCACTTCGACTGACAGCGTTATGATCTATTTTATATGAAGTCCACTTCGTCATATACGAAGTCCACTTCGTCATATACGAAGTTCACTTCGTCATATCCAAAGCTAACTTTGTCACATCTGAAGTTTCACTTCGACCGACAACGTTATGATCTATTTTATACGAAGTCAACTTTGTCATATACGAAGTTCACTTCGTCATATCCGAAGCTAACTTCGTCATATCCGAAGTTTCACTTCGACCGACAGCATTATGATCTATTTTATACGAAGTCCACTTCGAAGCTCAACTTCATCATATTCGAAGTTACACTTCGTCATATCCGAAGTTCGACCGATAACGTTATATTTTGACCAGTCGAAGCTTTCACTTCGATCGTTTATGTTGTTTCCTTGACATATCGATTTCTAACCATTTTAAACATCGATTGCCATGCACTGAAACATCGATTGCCATGTCATATCGATTGTCTTCATAAACATCGATTGTCTTCCATAAACATCGATTTCCTTAAACATCGACTGCTTAGATATTGATTGCATGTATGAACATCGATTGACTTTATCATATCAAATGTTATTTGAAATAAAATATATATTATCTTTATCAAGCATTTTTCCTTGATAAAATCATATTGATCATACTGCATATCTTCTGATTAAAGAACTTTCTGAAAACATCTTTGATAACATGATTAAAGTATTCTCAGACTTGTTTCAAATATGCTTAGCGATTTGAACACGTAAAATTCAAATCTCCCACCGTTTGTTAATATTTCACATACTTCTTTCATACACATAGTCTGTTGCTGTATATAGTTCTCATGCAGTATGACTTTTTGACTAACTACTATTTTCATGGTAAGTCTTCTAATACTTTAAGTGTGAACAGAAAGGAACATATCCGTATGTGGCTTACTGAGTCACGTGACACAACTTTCTCACAGAAAACGCTTTACGATTTGCCATAACAAGTCTTCTTATAATTTATATGGTGACAGAATGGACATATGTATTTATGTATAACACCTTCTTTCGTTGACTGAATATCTCTCTCTTAGCAACTCATGCCTGCAGGTTTCCAGTAGTCACATGTCTCTACAACGTAAGACTTGCTGTGACTGCATGGAAACGAGCACCAACGAATGAGAGACAACGAACACTTCAACGTACAGCGACGACATGGAAATGAGAACCAAGGAATGAGAGACAACGGACACATCTGAAGATAGCTAAAGTGCTTATAAAGAAGAAGATGATGGCTATGAAGAAGAGAGATATTAAAGTGAACCAAGAAGGAAATACACAAGACTTCACAACCACTAGAAGAGCAGTGCATCCTCACTCCAAGTCCATCTGCTCAGAGCTCTCCTGAAGCTTTCACGTCTTTTTCTTTTGAGAGCTTGTTGTTTCTGAGAGAGTAGCATCATAGCTTTATTCCTCTCTCTCAGTTTGTGTCTCAGATCAAGCACTGCATTATTGTATATCTTGGTCTAGGGGCCATCCCTTCAACTATTCTTAAGAGTATTTCTCTTCCTATGAGAAGAGAAGACCTACTGTGGGTAGATGGTTTTGTTCCCCTTGTTGAAGGGAAGACCTGTTGCTACAGGTGGTTGTATTGCCTCTTCATGGGTTGAAGAGAAGGACAATGGGTGCTAGATGTGTAAGTGTCCTTGAGGGGGACTATACCCTTGGTTAGTGAAATTCCAAGTAGTTTCTTGGAGACTGGACGTAGGATTCCTGGTGATAGGAGGTTCGAACCAAAATAAAAATCTTTGTGCATTTTGTGTGATTGCTTTTATCTTATTTCCACATTTACTAACTCTAATATATGCGTTTAGTGTTTATGTTTGAATAACTTTAGATATATTTCATGCAATCCATTCACCCCCCCCTAGGCTTGCAACCTGGTCAATAGAAAGTCTCTCTAACTTTGTACTGTAACGTTGATCTTAGTCGGGTCTCAACCATCTACGACAGCATCTTCCTAGTTTTCTTTTTCTAAGTCAATTTGGCAAGCACTTTATTGTTGCTATATCAATCTTTTTAAGATGACACTGTATGTGTCATTCACTTCTGTGTGAAGTGTGGGCCTGTATGTTTAGTTTCCTCAGGTTGGAGGAAGACCAGCATGATCAAGTATTGTGGCCTCCATTGGGAGGAAGACTGGTGAAGTCTGAATGTGTTCTCTTCAGTGAGAGGAAGACAGGTTGTATTCGAGTGGTTATTCCCTTAGTTTGAGGAAGAGTTATGTGTGGGTTGCACACGAGGCAATTGACCTGCAAGCTAATTAGTGGAATCTTGAAGATATTTCTTGGAGGACTAGATGCAAGAGGTTGAGTGTGGTCAACTTCAAAGTAGGATAAAATCATTGAGTCTTTCTGTGTGCTTACTTTGTTGTACGTTTTGCATGCTCTACACTTACTTCCTCTACGCTTAACGATTTAATTAGTTTTAGTTTGTGTTTATTATTTTCTAACTATTTGATCTTGACCCATTCTCACCCCCCTCGGGTCTCATAGCATGGCCAACATATACTCCCCCCTTAAAAGAAATTTTGTTCTTGAAATTGCACCACACTTAAGAATTAAAAGGGAAGAAAGATGGATAAAATCACCATGACAAGGAACCCCCCCCCGCAACAATCCGCAACAATCTCAGGAATCTCTAGACTCTATCTCATTGATCCCCCAGCCACAACACCTCCACAAAAACAATCCTATCAGAACTAGGGCTGTCAATGGGCCGGGCTGGCCTGACAGTCCCACAGGCTTGGCCCGATTTTGGGCCAGGCCGTAAGACTCTTTTCGACCTATGGATTTTTAGTAGGGCCTAAAAGCCCAGCCCGACTAAGCCCATAGGACGAACTGGGGCTTTGAGTTCGGCCCGATGGGTCGGCCCGACCGTTCTCTTTTCTTTTTTTCTTTTCAAATCTTAATTTTACTTAGTTAAAATTATGTTATTTTACTTATTTAAAAGTTAAAACTCTCTTTTCAAACAAATTAAATAAGGAACATTAAAACTCTACTTAATGAATGAGATTATAAGTTTTATATTATTAAATATATTATTTTTATTATTAATTTAATTTTTATTTAAGTATTCGGGCTGGGCCGGGCTTTAGTCGGGCTTCACAATTTTATAAAAATATTCGGCCCGACCCAGCCTGGCCCGACATTGCTCGGGCTTGGGCCGGGCTTGGGATTTCATATTGACGAGTCGGGCCTGGGCCGGGCTTATCTAAGCCTAGCCCGGGCCCGTCCCATTGACAGCCCTAATCAGAACACACCAAACAACGAAGGCCATGACAACAATGAGAAAACTAGAGTGAGAAATAAAATCCAACACAACTCTGCCGAATAGCTCTGAACAATGCTGACGATGCCTATGCACAGACCTAACATGACATGACCAATGTCTAGCTACTAGCCCTCCCACAACACAATGGGCTACCTACGTGGGAGGATGGCCAATAGATTCTGCATATCTATAGAGCAGCTAAGAAAACCTACATCTAATAAGTCTCAGGCCACAACACAACACCAACATACTCAATATTTAGGAAACTTCTAAATACTAACCAAAAATTGCCTCGAAGTTCAGAGCACAATCATCTTTAAGAACCAATTTCACTTCTGAGCAAAAACTCCACCCATGACTGACATCTCAACAAAAATAAGAACCACCTTAGCACCAACTCAACTCATCACAAGGAAAGAAATCAGCTCACACTACCACCACCTCACAACGAGGACATCCTAAACCGCTAACGAGATTGGTAGACCAATCAGAACATTCATACCAACACTCCAGAAGGAACAAGAAACAACCAACAAGACTAAGGCCCCTATGTTGTCTCCACGTGCATGATGATGTTTTGAAGATGATAAAATGACTTCTGCGTCTAGCACACTCCTGAGATAATATTTCACTATGTGTGTTTAGTTTTAAGTGAACTTTGAAATTTGTGAGTCTATGATGGACTAGGGCTGTAAACAGATCCAGATAATATCCGGATCCGATTTAGATTCGTATCCGATTAAACATATCTGTATTCGTTTAACAGATATCCGACAGAGCAGATTCAGATACAAATATTATCTGAATAATAAACGGAGCAGACGCGGAAATAGGAGATCTGGTCCGTTAAAGATCCGATCCAAAACTGAATTAATTTTGACCATTGGATCTTAGATCTAATGGTTTATATGTAATATATATAAATAACCCTAAAGTAAAAACCCTATCTCCCCTTTGCCAAATCCAAAACTCGATCACCCTTTAGCCTCTCTGCGGCTCTGCCCCTCGCCATGGTAGGCCTCCCTGCCCTCCCACCGGCGCTACCTCGCGGCCCCCTCCCCGCCCTCCCACCAGTGCCACCCCATCCCTCTCCCCTGTTAGCTGCCCTATTCTCCATCGTCGTTGACCTCGCCCGACGCTGTCGCAGTGTCGCTGCAGATCCCATCGGCGTCGTCGGCGTCGCCCTCGCCTCCCTGACGCCCTCGCCCCGGAGCTGCCCTTCCCTCCCACTAGCGCCGCCCCACCCCTCGCCCCTGCCGGCCGCCCCCCTCCCACCGGCGCTGCCCCACTCCTCTCCCCTACTGGCCGCCCTATTCTCTCATCGGCGTTGCCATTTGGGATCCTTTCGGAAGCTTCTCGATGGACTCCCAAGTCAGGGAGTTCATGATGGACCGCTTCCTCCCCGCTGCCCAGGCGATGATGGTAGGTTCCCCGTAGCTCGCCGCCAGGAAGCCCCCGGTGCCCAGCCCCCGACCCAGCAAGACGCGCGCTTGTCGACGGGGGTGGCTGATCCCGTCGCCTATTCCCCTTCTGCACACCTACCAGCACAGGCCTCGTTACTCCATGTACGACGCCGTGGACTACCACCATGTGGGTTTTAGCGGCGGCAGCAACAGCCGCAGCGTCGACAGAGATGTCGGCGCCAGCTGGCTAGTGAAGGGGCGCGGGTGGCTTCCCAGGCTCTGCCTCAAGGGTTCCCCGTGCCTTCTCAACCCCATCCCAGCCATGAAGGTGAAGAGTACTGGTCACATGGTGAACTATTCCGACCGGAGATCTTGATGATCAGTCTGTCCCCATGCAATTTTAATTAATTGTATATATATATACATATTTTGATGATTAACAAAACCAAACAAGAATTTATCAATTATATCTGCTGAATATTTCATAAGTCTTAAGTACAGGAAAAATACCGAAGTCAAACAAGCCAATAAAGGTATGCATTACTACTCTGAAGCTTAATCTTTTCAACATGAGATTTCTCTAAGTCCATATCGATTTCTATTGAAGTTCATAACGATTTTCTTATAAGACTGAAAAGTCATGTTGTTTCAAACAAGTCGATGTCATAACGACTTCATAAGTTATCATAACGATTTCTTTAGAACTCGCAACGACTTGCTTGTTGTAACGACTCATAAGTTATCATAACGATTTCTTTAGAACTCGCAACGACTTGCTTGTTGTAACGACTTCATAGTTTCATAACGATTTCTTTAGACCTCGCAACGACTTACTTGTTGTAACGACTTCATAAGTTATCATAACGATTTCTTTAGAACTCGCAACGACGACTTGCTTGTTGTAACGACTTCATAAGTTATCATAACGATTTCTTTAGAACTCGCAACGACTTACTTGTTGTAACGACTTCTAAGTTATCACAACGATTTCCTTTAACTCGTAACGACTTGGTAGCCGCAACGATTTCTTTAGTTCTCGTAACGATTCCTTTGAAACTCGTAACGACTTGCTAGCCATAACGATTTCTTTAGTTCTCGTAACGATTCCTTTGAAACTCGTAACGACTTGCTAGCCATAACGATTTCTTTAGGATTCATAACGACTTGCTTTGCGCAACGATTTCTTCAGAGCTTATAACGACTCGATAAGTGTTCATAACGACTTGCTTTGTGCAACGATTTGTTAAGAGTTTCATAACGATTTCTGTATTGTCATAACGACTTGCATTTCATAACGATTTGTTAAGTGTTTCACATCGATTTCTTCAGAATCAAAATGACTTGCCATGATTCATAACGATTTTCTTATATCCTCTGTTATAGAACGATTTGCTATGACTCATAACGATTTCATAAGTCATACAGTCTTCAATTTCATATCTTGATATCTTATTCATCTTAAAGCATTGACCAGTCAAAATCCACGTAGAACATCTCTCTGACGCTTTTGCATTTATGAGATCTGAACGTATCTCTGCATGCATGCAGACTATATCATCCTTTATCGTGCTTACTCTGATAACGTCCTTTAGACTTAAGCCAGTTGGCATTACTATTTTCTTGACTATTGCTACTGACGTTGACTGATATCAGAGACAGCCTATCTGTCTGCTGTTTGAGTTTGACATCTGTGCAGACCTTTGATGTAGTTTCATGGTACAACGTTAGACAAATAGAAGCCAACGGATATCTGTGAAGATCTCATCTCTTTGCGTGCTCAAGTGATCAAAAGACTGTGACAGGAAGCTCCAAGACTCCAGAAGTCATTCAGTCTAACGACTACTCAAAAGAGAGACAACGGTCTCTTCAACGACTAGATTTCAATTGAAGATATATATACAAGACAGAAGAATAGAAGAATTAATTTTATCTCAGAGACTATTTTCAAATTCTTCTGAAGAAAATCGAGAGCCAAGATCCTTCACTCCGTTTAGCTTTTTGCTCTCTTGCTCTCCACTAGTTTTGTGAAAATCTTGAGAGAGTCTGTACAATTCTGAGAGTGTGAATTGTTCATAATCTCTTCGCTCTCAGCTCTAGTTGCTTCAGATCCTCACTTATCAAAAGCTGGATCTAGGGGCGTGAAAGTCATTTATTCTTCTCTGTGTTGTTCCCTTCGGGTGTGAAGGAAGACCTGGTGGTATCCAGGGTGTTGCTCCCTTCGGTTGTAAAGGAAGACCTGGTGGCATCCAGGGTGTTGTTCCCTTCAAGTGTGAAGGAAGACCAGCTAAGCTGGGTGTTGTAGCGTCCTTAGGGGGACTGTTCCCTAGTTAGTGAAATCCTGAGTGTTGCTCAGGGACTGGACGTAGGACTCCTAAGGAAAGGAAGTCCGAACCAGAATAATCCTTGTGTTGTGTGATTGTCTTCATTGCGTGATTGTTATTTAAACTAACTGTAACTAACGTAGTTCGAAGATCGTTGTGTGATTGTTTTTGTTACAGATATCTCCTAGATTAAATTTAAAAAGACCCATTCACCCCCCTCTGGGCTCGTCAACTGGGCAACAAGTGGTATCAGAGCGAGTCTCTTCGACAAAGAAAGGATCCAACGATCTGAAGAGTAAAGATCCATGGCAGCCCAAGGTAATTTTGAAGGTCAGTCCGTCAACCCGACCCCTCTCTTCGATGGTGAAGATTACCTTACTAGAAGACCAGAATGGAATACTTTTTACAAGGACACGACTATCAAATTTGGTCCATAGTAGAAGAAGTGATCTGTTAGTCACAAATGAGAAAGCACAATGGACAGATGATGACAGGAAGAGATTTCCCTGAATTGCAAAGCAAAGAGTATCCTATGTTGTGCTCTAAGTAAGAAGGAATTCAACAGAGTTTCAGCCTGCAAATCATCAATGGAAATGTGGGAAAAGCTCAGGATTACTTATGAAGGCACAGACAAAGTGAAGGAAACAAGAATTGATATTCTTGTCACTCAATATGAAAGATTTCAGATGCAATCAAGTGAGTCCATAACTCAAATGTTCAGCCGGTTCACTGACATCACAAATGGACTGGCTAGTCTGGGAAAAGTCTATGAAATGGGAGATATGGTAAGAAAGATACTTAGATCCTTACCGTCCTCATGGACTCCAAAAGTCACAGCAATAGAAGAAGCTAATGATCTGAAGAGAATGTCTGTAGAAAAGCTCATTGGGTCCCTCATGGCCCATGAAATCAATATGGAAAGGCTAGGAGAGTCCTCTAGCAGAAAGAAGCACTCCAACGCCTTAAAAGCTGAAGAAGATTCACCAGAAGCAAGCTCAGCTGAAAGCGAAAGTAATGCAGACAGCGAAAATGAGGAAGAGCTATGTTATCCAGAAGGTTACAGCGAATCTTGGCTAAAAAGAAGAAATCTCAATCTGGTAGAAAGTATTTCAAAAGGAATAAGGATTTCAAGAAACCAGATGGAAAAGAAGTGAAGAAAGGAGAACCCATTTGCTACGAATGTAAGAAGCCAGGACACATAAGACTGAGTGTCCTAAGTTAAAGAAGTCAGAGTTCAGGAAGAAGGACAGTTCCAAGAAGTTTAGAAAGTTCAAAAAGAAGCAATGGCAGTAGCATGGGAAAACAGCAGCGACTCAGATAGTGAGTCGAGCTCCTGCAGTGATGAGAAAAGCCCACTTGGCTTTCATGGCAAACACTGAAGAAAAGGTAACCTCTGACTCATCTTTTGATTCATGCAATGGTTCAGACTCCGATAGTTTAGAAGAGGCTTCAATGAACTTTATGAAAATATAAAGAAGTAACTAACTATAAAAGTAAGTAAGAAAAATATAGTCTGTATGAAAATACAAACTCAGATCTAAAATCAGAAATGAACAATTAGAAAGTCAAATAATTGAACTTAAACGAAGAAATGAATGTTATGTGAAGACCTAAAAGTTAAAAATGAACAAATAACTAAACTAGAAAAAACAGGAAGTACTGATGAATTAAGGAAAGAAATTGAAAACTTAAATGAAGAAAATGATAAACTATCAAGCACACTAGAAAAATTTACTAATGGTAAAAACTCTCTAATATTAAAAGGTGCTAGGAGATCAGGTAAGAAGAAAAATGGGTTAGGATATACACCCCCAGATAATGAAGAAACCAAGGTCTATCCTAAAACATATCCAACACCAAATTTGTACCCGAACAAGATATAGCATACAAAGTTGATTTTAAATACATAGAAAAAGTGACCAAGTTATCCTGCTGTAGTCACTGCAATAAGTTAGGACATATTATAACTACATGCCCAACAACATAAAAATGGATATTAAAGATAAAGTTAATGATACTAACCAATCAGGACCCAAAAGAATTTGGGTACCTAAAGCTTGATGTTTTTATTTCAGGATAACCCCGAGCATCCAAATGGTATTTGGATAGTGGGTGCTCAAGACACATGTCAGGAAACCAGAAGTTGTTCCCTCATCTCCAAGCTGAAGATGGAACAGTTACCTATGGAGATAATGGGAAAGGAATCGTAATAGGCAGTGGCTCTGTGAAAAACAAAGGAAAAACAGTCATAGAAGATGTGCTACTAGTCAAGGGATTGAAGCACAATCTCATCAGCATTAGCCAGCTGTGCGACAGAGGCCATCAGATCAAGTTTCAAGAGTCAAGTGCAGTATACTGAAGGATGGAACAGTCATCTTTGAAGCTAATAGAGAAAAGAATTTGTATGTGCTCTATCTTGAAGAACTCAAGGTTCAAATGTTTGCCTGGCAGCAAATAAAAATAAATCCACAGAATTATGGCACAGACGACTTGGACACTGCAGCATAGATGGCATGAGAAAATTGCTAAAGAAGAATCTTATGCAAGGTCTACCTAAGGTCAGTACAAAGTTGGAAAGTGTATGTAAACCTTGTGCTAAGGGTAAGCACACCAAGGTCTCCTTCAAGTCAAAGACGGTGGTGACCACCTCAAAACCCTTGGAGCTCCTTCATATGGATCTATTTGGGCCAATGAGGACTACCAGTCTTGGAGGAAAGAATTTTGGATTTGTCATAGTTGATGACTACTCAAGATTTACATGGGTATCATTCCTAGAGCATAAAGATGATACTTTTGAAAGTTTCGTCAGCTTCAGTAAGAAAGTTCAGAAAGATCAAAAGTCAGCATTGTGTCTATCGGATCAGATCATGGTGGTGAATTTCAAAATGAGAATTTTCTAGATTCTGTGATGATCAGGGAATTGAGCACAATTTCTCAGCATCAAGGACACCTCAACAGAATGGCATCACTGAGAGAAGAACAGAACCCTATTGGACATGGCAAGAACTATGCTCTCAGAATATGATCTGCCTAGATACTTTTGGGCTGAAGCAGTCAATACAGCAAGCTATATTATCAACCGCGTAATGATCAGGCCAATCCTGAAGAAGACTGCATATGAACTATTCAAAGGAAAGCCTCAGATCAGCCACTTCAGAACCTTTGGGTGCCCTTGCTTCATTCACAACAATGGAAAAAGGGACATCGGTAAGTTAGATGCCAAATCAGATGAAGACATCTTCATGGGGTATACGTCTAAACCTAAAGGCTATAGAGTATTTAATAAACGTACCTTGTTGATTGAACAATCTATGCACATTATTTTTG
This sequence comes from Colocasia esculenta, assembly GCA_014218235.1. Lineage (NCBI taxonomy): Eukaryota > Viridiplantae > Streptophyta > Magnoliopsida > Alismatales > Araceae > Colocasia > Colocasia esculenta. The sequence continues at coordinate 154,055,060 of CM024754.1, forward strand.
ATGAAACTAACCCTTCCTCGAGAAAGGAAGTAGATAGTGACGATGATGATGCAGAAGAACTATCCAAGAAACTAAAAGATGCATCAATTGAGGACAAGGATGATCCCCTCTGGAAGAATTACAACAAGAAGAAGTTACTCATGAAAACCTTCCAAAGGAGTGGAGATACAAGAAAGATCACCCACTTGAAAATATCATTGGTGATCCATCCATTGGGGTAAGAACAAGAGGTAATGTTATTCCTTGTGATTATTTAGCCTTTTATTTCTCAGATAGATCCTAGGACAGTCAATGAAGCGCTCTCTGATGAATCTTGGATAGTAGCCATGCAAGATGAATTAAATCAATTCAAGAGAAACCAAGTATGGTCCCTTGTTCCTAGACCATCAGACCATCCAGTCATTGGCACCAAATGGGTGTTCAGAAATAAACTGGATGAAACTGGTGCAATCTTAAGAAACAAGGCCAGGTTGGTGGCTCAAGGCTATTCTCAAGAGGAAGGCATAGATTTCGATGAAACCTATGCACCTGTAGCTAGACTTGAGGCCATTAGAATATTACTTGCATATGCATCTGCTTTGAACTTGACACTATTTCAAATGGATGTTAAATCCGCTTTCTTAAATGGTTTCATAAAAGAGGAAGTTTATGTGGAACAACCTCGGGCTTTGATGACACATAATTTCCTAATCATGTTTTCAAACTTCACAAGGCATTATATGGTTTAAAGCAAGCACCTAGAGCCTGGTATGAAAGGCTTAGCTCTTTCCTTCTAAATCATGGTTTCAGCAGAGGTCAGGTAGATAGTACACTTTTTATAAAGTCAAAAGTCAAACACATCCTATTGGTTCAAATCTATGTAGATGATATCGTTTTTGGTTCTACTGATGAGTCTCTTTGCAAGTATTTGAAAAGTTAATGCAGAGAGAATTTGAAATGAGTATGATGGGAGAACTCAACTATTTCCTTGGACTTCAAATCAAACAAGGAAAGGAAGGAACTCACATCAGTCAAGCTAAGTACACAAAAGAACTATTGAAGAAATTCGGATTCGAAAATATCAAGCCACTATCGACACCAATGAGTACATCAACAAGAATGGACAGTGACAAAGATGGTAAGAAAGTAGATCAAAAGATCTACAGAGGTATGATAGGTTCACTCCTTTATTTACAGCTAGTAGACTGATATTCTATTTAGTGTATTCATGTGTGCTCGATATCAGGCAGATCCTAAAGAATCACATTTAATTTCTGTGAAAAGATATTTAGATATCTAGCAGGATCTCATAACTTAGGTCTATGGTATCCAAAACAATGTGAAATTAGCCTAGTAGGTTACTCTGATGCTGACTATGCTGGATGTAAATTAGATAGAAAGAGCACCAGTGGTTGTTGCCAGTTCCTTGCAGGGTGTTTGATATCTTGGTCCTCAAAGAAACAAAATTCAGTAGCACTCTCTACAGCTGAAGCTGAGTACGTGGCTGCTGGAAGTTGCTGCACAAACTCTTATGGATAAAGCAACAGCTTGAGGACTTTGGATTAAATATCAAATCGATCCCGTTGCTATGTGACAACACCAGTGCCATTAATCTCACCAAGAATCCAGTTCAGCACTCAAGGACCAACATATTGAGGTTAGATATCATTTTATTCGTGATCATGTTGCAAATGGAAATATTGAAATATCTTTTATTAATACAAATGGCCAATTAGCAGACATTTTCACAAAAGCCTTACCTGAAGAGAGATTTACATCTCTTAGAAGGGAATTAGGCATGTGCAATTTGTAATAAAAGTTTGCTTACAAGTGGCACATTAAATTCTTAGAATTAAAGTAAATTTTCCCTCCTTGGCGATAAGCAAGAGAAATTCAAATTGTATTGTAGTAAACTCTCTCTCATTGAAGTCCAGTTGAATAGTCAAAACCTCTTGTCGTTTTCTCCGCCGCTTGGCGCCTCACTTTCCACGTAGCATTAATTTATTCATAAAATCGATGACAGAACGATTCGTGCCTCATCGTCTACTTTTTTTTCCCTCTTTTATCCTGCCGCTCGAGCCGATGCCCTAACAACTCCATCTCAATCCTCTGCAAATTTGAATCTTCCTCCTACTTCCCGCAAAATTTCTTGAGGATTCTTTCTCCTCACCTTCCGTCTCCACCCTCTGTTGTCTTTCCCACCTGAATCTATGGCCGCTCCTATCATCGCCGGCAGTTTGGGTGGCTACAGCGCCGAGTTCCTCACTCCTGAGGAGTAGGAGAGGTTTACCTTTGTGAAGACGAAGCTCTGTGGCAACAAGAAGTAGATGTAGCTAATCTGCGGAAAAGTGGAATGAGCAGCATAGTAGATTTGATCAATCAGATGCAGTGGACAAAATTTCCACCTTTTCATAGGTCAGTTATCTGGACTTGGTAAAAGCTTTTTTGTGTGTATAGAACAGAGGAAGATGGGTCTCTAGTTTCTTCAGTAAAGGGAACATTGATTAGAATAGACCCTGAGTTGCTGAAAGTTTTGTTCAATGTAAAAACTTCCAGATTTAGTGGGGTTCACTCTGAGGATGCCCAAGTGAAAGGTCTGGGAATTATCGGGCCAGGATTCAAGCTGAGAGACGGCAAGATCGACATAAATCAACTATCCGCCTTCAATCGTCTTCTCCATTTTATTGTCTGTCAAATCCTAGTTCCCAGAAGTGCAACGTTTTCATCTTGCACAAAGGCCGATTCGGACATGATGTACTGGCCATTCAGAATAAGGAGATAAATGGCCGCAGTGATAATGGAAAGAATGAAGTTTGCAAGAGATCAGATTTGGGACACCAAGAGTAAGTTAAATGTGTCCCTGCCTTATGCCCACCTACTCACCAAGATCTTCAAACACTTCGGTGTTGATCTCTCTGGGGCAGTTGTAGAGAAAATGGGCAAACAATCAGGTCCAGGAACCTGAAGAAGAGTGGCTTCTCTGTGGAAAATGGTGTCTGGTTCAAGGCTTCAGTGGCCGAAGGCGACCATCATTATCGACACCTCAGTTGTTCATCCGGAGATGGGATCAACAAATATGGCTCCAGAATTGCCAGTGGAGTCAATTTTAGCTCCAGCAGTTGAAGCAGCATAATCTTCAGGACCCTCCATTGCAGAAGTTCAGTCTGAAAGTGCAGTAGAAGAAGAAAGGGCGTCTGTAGAAGCTTCAGGATTTCCAGAAGAACCAGTTCAAACCTTTGCAGAAAGGCGAATTGAGGATCTCCTCCCAGAGGACATTATTCCTGTTGAGGACCCACATCCCTCAATTGTAGTTGCATCGATTCTGGCAGACATCATAGAGTTCCATTCCTCTTATTTCCAGTGCTCCAGAAACAAGTAGCAGTGTCGCCAAGAGACTGTGGCATCAGGCCACATTGATGAACAAATGGAAGATGTTCCAGTCGAGTAGAGCACCAAGCTGCCCAAGGTGACTCTGTGCTGGAATCTGCTCCCAGTCAGGGGAAGCAAGTATCAGATGAAGAAAATGCTCCTATTGAGGGGGAGCTATCAAAAGAAGGTCCTGAAGACGCAACTCCAGATGTTGATAGGTTGAAGAGCATAGAGATTTTTCAAATTTGGATGACAGAGAAGGGGCGACTGCAAGCTCTTCGAGCTCAGATGATGATCTCCCTCCTCCAGAAAATAAAAGTAAGAAGAAAGGAAAGAGGTTGCCTCTGGAGTTCCTCTCCTGGCTGATTCTCCATTTCAGAGGCAGGCTAAGAAGAAATTGTCATACAATTGAAGCCAGTAATTGAAAGGCTGAATGTTCAAGGTGAACTACTATGTTCTCTCCAGTCAGATGTCACTCTATATTTCTGAGTCAAGCTTCGGCTAACAAGAGTTGGCCCAAATCAGGAATGCTATGAATGGTTCAACCAGGAAATGAGCAGCATGAAAGGCATGCTCTCAATATTATCAAGCAGTTGGAGCTCATGCTCCTCCTCCTCAGAAGCAGCAGCTTCACCAGAAGCAACACCAGGAGCAGCAGCAGCATCAGAAGAGGTAGGGCCAACAGGGCCAGCTGATCAGGATGTAGGGCCAACAGGGCCAGCTGTTCAGGATGCAGGGCCAAGGGCCATCTGAGCAAGAATCCAGACCATTGGAGAGTGAGTCTGTGCAGATAGAGGCAGAAGAGATCTTGGCACCCAAGCCCCCAACTCCCTCTTCCCCCTCTCACACACCTATTCCTCCAACTCCACCATCAGCTCCTACAGCACCTCCTGCTCCTCAAACATTCAAGAAGCCTCAATCTAGACCAATTTCATCTCCTACCCCATTTCAGTCCACCATTCCTTCTCCTTCTCCTACATTTGAGGCCCCTCCTGGATCCTCAGCTGGAGCATCATCCTCCTCCTCCTCCGGTCCCTCCCTTGGACCCACTGATGATCTTCACACTACTTCACATTCTTTCTTCATCCTACTCCTCCACCATCTTTCATCACTATCATACCTGAACATGCTCACTCAGTTCTCCCTTTATTGCAAAGATAAGGATGAATTTGAGGAAGGGATCCTCAGGTCTGTGTTGAAAGTGGGAGACCATATTCACAGGGCAGATCCTTCTATTCCTGCCTCCAAGAAGAGGAAACTTACTTCTACCTCTTCCTCTTCCTCTGAACCCAAATACCCTCCTTTGTGGTTTTCTCTCACAGTGGACAACCATCATAACCCACTGTATAGGGAATACCTTTCTAAAGTTGCTTATGCCACCATCATCAACCTTCCTTTTCAAAACCTTACAGATCATCTGCACACCATTTTCCCCTATACTTCTCTTTCAAAAACCGAAAAATCCAAAATTTTCTCTCTTGCTCACTCCAAATCTGAAGAGCAGTGGGGCAAAGGTCACAAGGATCTTCTCAAGAAGTTCACTCTTGCCAAATCTGCCAGATTTCCTCCAAGGGACCACTCCTTGACTCTCTCTGAGTGGTTCAGGATGTACCACCAAGAACTCTGGGCACCCTTCATTCAATCGGAAATAAAGATGATCAGGCGTTTCATGCTCTTCAACAACTACAGATATATTCATAAACTTCCAGAAGTTCAGCTCTGTCAGTTCAGGAAGGCCATTTCAGCTTTGTCTCCAGTTCTAGCTCACTCTTCAGATATTCAGGTAGATTTTGCTACACTTCAAATACCTGAGGAGATAGCCCTGCCTCAAATTCACTTTCTAGTTATGGAATCCTCTATATGATCCATCATCTTTGAGCGTTATGCCAGGGTTTTGGGCAGAATTAAAGTGCAGAAAGGATACGTGGTTTCCTTTTATAGATTCCTATTCAGGGAATATCACCAGGGCCATGTCAAGGCTGAAGTTCTCTCCCCTATCTTGTCTGAATGTGAAAGGCTCACATCCTCTGATTGGTCCAAGTTCTACCCCTTGTCAGCTCAGCAGTTGTCAGCACTCAATGAAGCTTAGGCCAGGGAAGGCAAACCAGCTATTTCTCCCGCCACTTTCCTAGATATGAACTCCATCAATCTTGTTGATGACCCCTTCAAGGTCTGGGAAGAAAGATACAAAGTGTATGTGGCTTTGCACCAAGCTCTCAGAGCTAACCACAATCGCTACCCTGTCACCATGGACCAGTTCCTCTCCTGTGCCAGCTTTGGCACTTCTCGGTTTCTCAAGATGACATGGACAAAGATGCCTATGCTGATCTTCTCTATAGGCATTTAGATCTTCATCTCAAACGGATGGCTCCCACCATGGGACCATCTTACTCTGTGTCTTTGGAGCTTTTAAAAATCTTTTTGAAGAGCAGGAAGTTCAGGCATGGGAAACCATCTCCCATTTTGCCTCTCTGTTGTCTCCTGCCTTCTATTTACCTGTACCTCCGCAATAAATGCAATGACCCTCTGTGTATTCTCTCTTTCTCTTTCTCTCTTCTTTCTTTGTCAAAGTTTATCTTTTTGCTTAATGACAAAAAGGGGGAGAAAAGTACAAAAATTCAGATATTTTTTTCCATGCTTATTGTTCAGTTTTGTCATCACCAAAAAGGGGGAGATTGATGATCAGTCTGTCCCCATGCAATTTTAATTAATTGTATATATATATACATATTTTGATGATTAACAAAACCAAACAAATTTATCAATTATATCTGTTGAATATTTCATAAGTCTTAAGTACAGGAAAAATACCGAAGTCAAACAAGCCAATAAATGTATGCATTACTACTCTGAAGCTTTAATCTTTTCAACATGAGATTTCTCTAAGTCCATATCGATTTCTGTTGAAGTTCATAACGATTTTCTTATAAGATTGAAAAGTCATGTTGTTTCAAACAAGTCGATGTCATAACGACTTCATAAGTTATCGTAACGATTTCTTTAGAACTCGCAACGACTTGCTTGTTGTAACGACTTCATAAGTTATCATAACGATTTATTTAGAACTCGCAACGACTTGCTTGTTGTAACGACTTCATAAGTTATCATAACGATTTCTTTAGAACTCGCAACGACTTACTTGTTGTAACGACTTCATAGTTATCATAACGATTTCTTTAGAACTCGCAATGACTTGCTTGTTGTAACGACTTCATAAGTTATCATAACGATTTCTTTAGAACTCGCAACGACTTACTTGTTGTAACGACTTCATAAGTTATCACAACGATTTCTTTGAAACTCGTAACGACTTGGTAGCCGCAACGATTTCTTTAGTTCTCGTAACGATTCCTTTGAAACTCGTAACGACTTGCTAGCCATAATGATTTCTTTAGGATCATAACGATTTGCTTTGCGCAACGATTTCTTCAGAGCTTATAACGACTCGATAAGTGTTCATAACGACTTGCTTTGTGCAACGATTTGTTAAGAGTTTCATAACGATTTCTGTATTGTCATAACGACTTGCATTTCATAACGATTTGTTAAGTGTTTCACATCGATTTCTTCAGAATCAAAATGACTTGCCATGATTCATAACGATTTCTTATATCCTCTGTTATAGAACGATTTGCTATGACTCATAACGATTTCATAAGTCATACAGTCTTCAATTTCATATCTTGATATCTTATTCATCTTAAAGCATTGACCAGTCAAAATCCACGTAGAACATCTCTCTGACGCTTTTGCATTTATGAGATCTGAACGTATCTCTGCATGCATGCAGACTATATCATCCTTTATCGTGCTTACTCTGATAACGTCCTTTAGACTTAAGCCAGTTGGCATTACTATTTTCTAACTATTGCTACTGACGTTGACTGATATCAGAGACAGCCTATCTGTCTGCTGTTTGAGTTTGACATCTGTGCAGACCTTTGATGTAGTTTCATGGTACAACGTTAGACAAATAGAAGCCACGGATATCTGTGAAGATCTCATCTCTTTGCGTGCTCAAGTGATCAAAAGACTGTGACAGGAAGCTTCCAAGACTCCAGATGTCATTCAGTCTAACGACTACTCAAAAGAGAGACAACGGTCTCTTCAACGACTAGATTTCAAATTGAAGGTATATATACAGACAGAAGAATAGAAGAATAATTTTTATCTAGAGACTATTTTCAAATTCTTCTGAAGAAATCGAGAGCCAAGATCCTTCACTCCGTTTAGCTTTTTGCTCTCTTGCTCTCCACTAGTTTTGTGAAAACCTTGAGAGAGCCTGTACAAGTTCTGAGAGTGTGAATTGTTCATAATCTCTTCGCTCTCAGCTCTAGTTGCTTCAGATCCTCACTTATCAAAAGCTGGATCTAGGGGCGTGAAAGTCATTTATTCTTCTCTGTGCTGTTCCCTTCGGGTGTGAAGGAAGACCTGGTGGTATCCAGGGTGTTGCTCCCTTCGGTTGTAAAGGAAGACCTGGTGGCATCCAGGGTGTTGTTCCCTTCAAGTGTGAAGGAAGACCAGCTAAGCTGGGTGTTGTAGCGTCCTTAGGGGGACTGTTCTCTAGTTAGTGAAATCCTGAGTTGTTGCTCAGGGACTGGACGTAGGACTCCTAAGGAAAGGAAGTCCGAACCAGGATAATCCTTGTGTTGTGTGATTGTCTTCATTGCGTGATTGTTATTTAAACTAACTATAACTAACGTAGTTCGAAGATCGTTTGTGTGATTGTTTTTGGTTACAGGTATCTCCTAGATTAAATTTAAAAAGACCTATTCACCCCCCTCTGGGCTCGTCAACTGGGCAACAGATCTGAATTCACAATGGAGAGCCAGAGATTTGAAGGTGGCTTCATGATGAAAGCCTTCGCAGAGAGCCCATTACAGTGCCAAGGATCCGTGCTTGCTCCCTCTCCTGGTGATCCGTGTTTCATTAAGAGACCACCATACCTTGTGAAATAGGTTTTCACAGAAGATTCCCCAGAACAGATCATGGTGTGCGTGGAAGCAGGCCTTCAAAGGCTGAAGAACATGAGAAGAAGGAGTTGATGATGGTTTGGAGGATCTTCTTCCACCTGCTTTGCCAAAATCACCTTATGATTCTTGGCTCTGTTAAACCCTACCTTCTGTCTTGTCAAAGGACCCAGCTCCACAGCCGTTCTTGGGCATTCAGCTCCATTCCAAGAGGCAGGCCATGATCAGAGCACATCTGTCGATCCCAGATGGGAAACCATGGCCCCTGCCAGCTACCCCGCCCTCCCATCGGCGCCGCCCGCCCTCCCACTGGCGCCGCCTTGCCCCTGCCAGCTGCCCCACACTCCCATCGACGTTGCCCCACCCCTCTCCCCTGGGTCATGGCAAATCCGATTTCTATTCTCACTTCTCACCATCACAGCCGATGGGATTAGTTGAAATCAAGTATGAATTTTCATTATATTTTGTTTGAATGAATGTTAATGTTTAATTTAGATATTATTTGTGAATTTTTAAAGATTTTTTAGACCACTTAATAATTTTATTATAACTTATGATTCCAAAGCAGATAATATTCATATTCGCTCCGTATCTGAACATTATTCGATTAAATATCCGCTCCATATCCGAATCTTAAACAAACCGAATACGGATAATCCGATTAACTAATCAGATCGGAAATGGAAAAGCCATATCCTCTTCGTATCCGATTCGTTTGCAGCCCTATGATGGACTAATAAGTGAATTGACAAGTGTTTCAGAACGATGTTAGGTGTTTGAGAGATTGGGCTAAGTCTACAAGGTATAGATCTACTTTGCTTTTTCACAAAATTGGACTGACATGCTAATTCTATTTTTTGCAGGAAGTCGATCGACCGAACTCTGTGTTTCGATCGACCGAACGTTCCAGAGAATCCAACCTGGATCTCAAGACCATGTTGGTCGAATTTAAAATCAACTGCCTATTAGAGCTGGTTTAGGTTTTGAGAGGACGAATTTAAAGAAGACTTCTTTAGAGCAAGGGTTCTAAGTGCGAACCTGGTCAAGCTATGATTTTCCATTGGTACTCATCAAGCTGCAGCATGGACGGAGGGCATGCGCACTTTAGAAGAGCGTGTAGCATCTGAGCCTTGTCCAGAAAGTGCAGAAGAAGACATGTGGATGGTTCTCATTGACGTCTACCATCTATAGACATGGGTACTCTACACATCTATTGTTTTGTATTTTGTTCTCTGCCTACTGGGCTGTAAAAGGGTTGCTTATAAACTAATCCTATTGATCCGTGTGTGTTCTTTGGATGGTGATTGTGTCACTGTCGTGGTGAGCACTTTGCTCAGTGTGTGTAAGTGTTGGGGTGGGTTCTTTGTACCTAGGGCTGAAAGTCAAAGTAGTGTGTGTTTCACCTTACATGAGTGAGGGGTGGACGTAGGCGCACACGTCATACGACCAAACCACCTAAATCTTGTATGCACTATGTGGTTTACTATCCTTCTCTTCTATCTCCCTTCCACGTGCATCTTATGATTAGGAGTCATGAGTTTTAATTAAGGTCTGTTTGCGGATTCTTAGTTGATAATTTTTTATTGGGCATCAACCAATTCACCCCTCCTCTCCTGGTTGGTTGACGAATGGTTTTACAAGGCGAATTGGATCAGCCCGATTCGCCCGAATCGGATCGGATTAGGGGAGATCCGATCTGTGACTTGGGTGATGCGATCCGATTCGCATGGGTACATACATACATACCCTTTCTTCTTCATACTTATTTATCTGAATATTATAGTTTCATTTACTTAAGATATTACATGTAAATAAGGAAGTACCCCCCATTTGAATCTAATAAAAATATCAAAAAAATCATATCTCTTACCAATAAAAAGTCAACTCTCCCATCGAAGAAGAAAATTGTGATTTCGGCAATTTTAGCGAAATGCTAACTTTCTAATCTCTCATAATTTAGCCTATCTAAAAATTTGATAATTCAAATAAACCATATGGAACAGTAAAAATTCAAAGTCCGATAAAAAAAGTCAAACATGCATGTGACTTCTCCAAGGGAGCCGCTCTCCTACTGAAAAAAGTCAAACATGCGTCACTTTTTTCAGTAGGAGAGCGGCTCCCTTGGAGAAGTCACATGCATGTTTGACTTTTTTTACCGGACTTTGAATTTTTACTGTTCCATATGGTTTATTTGAATTATCAAATTTTTAGATAGGCTAAATTATGAGAGATTAGAAAGTTAGCATTTCGCTAAAATTGCCGAAATCGCAATTTTCTTCTTCGATTGGAGAGTTGACTTTTTATTGGTAAGAGATATGATTTTTTTGATATTTTTATTGGATTCAAATGAAGGGTACTTCCTTATTTACATGTAATATCTTAAGTAAATGATCATTTACTTAAATGATATTCAGGTAAATAAGTATGAAGACGAAAGGGTGTTCCCCCATGGGTAACATACACATATCTATATATATACATCAATATATATATATATATATATATATATATATATATATATATATATATATTTATATATTAATCTTATGCGAATCATATCGATTTGGTCCGATTCCATGCGAATCAAACCGAATAAGGGAGAATCCAATTTGGTCTGATTCACCGCTCCATCAAACCAAACAACATACATGTGTCTATAATTCTCAAGCACAACACCACTCGCTCAAAGTCAGGATATTCCTAATGGTTGAAGGCTTCGACCTCAACTCAATGCCACCATATGCAAAACTCAACCAAAACCTTCCATATATTCCAACCTAATCACACCCTTGACTTGGACTATCTAAACCCTCTACACAACCAAGATCCAATGAGAACAACAAGGTCTGCTAACCCCACCTTAACTGCAACATTGGGGACCCACAAACACTACAAGAGATAATCAACCAATTAACAATAGCCACACTTCATAACCATTCTGCTCCCAACAGTTCGTCCACAATGATACCAATGAAAATGAATCAAAGCTTAACCACTAACTCTGCAAGGCGAAGGACTAATCATGATCACAATTCCTCCTACTCAAAACACTCCTAATCATCCTTTCAAAAACCTTGACAAGAAAACTCAAGTTACACAGCCGCACATTATGCAAATGCGTCCAGCAATTGATTGCAGGCTCAACAATCGGCCTCTTCATCCTCCACTACTAGGGCACACCACCAATAGAACAAAAGGGCACCACAACACTCGAACCTTCCACTAGCAACTCTTCCTGCAACTCTTGCCCACTTGGCACAAGCAATGCCATAGTATATCGACTTTCCAAAACACTGGTTCTTAGCATCACCTAACCACGGAATCTATTCAATGCACTACCAATGAAAGGAAGCAATTCACCAAATTCACAGCAAACAATCAACTCCCCTTTCTCTAACAACCCGGCTACAACCTGCACTACCTTCGGCCCTAAAACGAGGGCCACCACCACATACTTGAAGGCAATTGCAAAGTTATCTAACCTAACCTCAACAGTTGTTGATTTGTATAACCCATAACATGCCAATCGAAACAAGATTATGCTCAATCCATCTCTCTGAGCATTCATTCACTAGCAAAATGTCCAATACTTAAAGGTGAGACCAACACCATGCCAACACAACTGACGTCACAACTATACTCATCCCCATACACCTAACCACATCCAATGGTTGTATTTGAACTAGGACAAACTCAACTTCAACCTCGCAATCTCAAGAAACACTGTCTAATCTCCTACATAATAGGCAACTCAACAAACTCCAAGATTCCAACATCTACCAAGGCCTCCTTAGCATGACTCCTCCTTAGCCCCCAAATGAACACATTTGACCACCATCTCGAGATCAACATACCCCATAAATGGGCTTCTACCACTAGGGTACACTACAATCTAAATGAACTCTACAACATCACTACTTACTTACATGGCTGAAAATGCTCCACGAGACTAAATCATCCAATGCCAAGGCAACTACCAAACACTGCCAACTTAATAATATTGGCTTGACCTTATAATGGCCCAACCAGCAAACCACCAATGCATAGGCCAACCAAAGCACACACATAAGCATGATGGCATAAGCTGCTCAAGGGGAGAACCCCAACGCTCCAACAATTCCTGAAAATGCTAAACCACTCAACCATCCACAACTCTGCTGATATAAGAAAACAAGAAACACAAAAGCCAATGGGTCATACATTGAACAACAAGGACAACCAAGAATCTCCCACTTAGATGGACACAACCACTTCGATCCATCAAAAGCTGCCACAAGCCAGTGCATGTCAAAACCTTGACTCTACCCTCAGCCACTTGCCAAACACCTCTACGAACAAGCATGAACCATGTGACCCAGTTGGTCACAAGCACAACATCTGCTGATTCAACGATCATCTGGGTCACTCGAAAGCACGCTTCCTACAATCACCATGACTGCCTGCTCCCTCTAGGATTGATCTTGCTGGCTAGATCAGTTGCTCCGAAAATATCCTTCCAAATCTCGCTCTAGAAGAGGATGAAGATGCCACTACTCTAATCTGATCCTTGACCAACTACTCACTAGATCTAGACCTTGTTTCCTGACCAGATTGTTGGAGATCTCATTCCAATGCCACTGCACGATCTGCTACGGCCACCAAAGTGTCCTAGAGGTGTGCAAATACCCCTTGCCTTAGCTCTAGCCTCAACCTTGCAATGAAGTGTTCAATCTACATCTTCTCGTCAGCTGCCACACACAGTACAAATTGACATAAGAATACAAATTGTGATTGGTACTATTGAACCAACATATTCCCTTGAACCAAATTGCAGAGTTGACCACACTGCTCTCTTAAGATATGGGGAAGGAGAAAGGTCTGATAAAAAGCACCTAAAAAATCACTCGATGAAATCTATTGAACTAACCTTCCTAAAAAGTGGGACACCCTCTACAACCTACACCACCCAAGTGTGAACCCACTCAATTGATATAAAGCCCACAACAATTTATCTTCCTCTAGGTAATCCATAGTCACGAAGGCCATCTCATGGACCCAATGTTCCACCTGAACTGAATTTGACTCACTTACAAAGATTGGTAGATGCAACTCCAATAATCTCCTGATCATTGTAGGTCGTCGCTTTTGAGAGGAAGAAGGATAGCCATTGACACACCACTCTTGAGACTACTGCCAATCGAAACTCCAACATCCACAATCGAAACTCCAACATCCATAAAATCTTCTTGCATTACCTGAGGAAGAAAATCCTCATGCTCCTTCTCACCAGACGGTTCAGACCCTTGACACCTTCCAAAGGCCATTTGATCACATTACATGGCATAAAAAATGAGCAGACCTTGGACCCATACCAACAGTGTACTTGTATTACTCATTAGGATGATTATAATTACTTTATCTCCTTGTAACCATAGTAGACCTACTCTGATACCACCTGTAATGACTCGAGATTTGGGACCCAATAGAGACCCATATCTCATATCGCCATCCACGAGTCTGAGGACTCGGAAGGGTTATTGATGATCTAGAGAGATAAACTAGTGGTTGGAATAACTATGACAAGAATGAAATTGCAACATTAAATGGTATAATACATGTACAAGATAAAAAGTACATCTCCTTAAGGGGCATATCCCGAGGAAATAAGACAAAAGTAGATTGTTGGTACAATAGAACACCTTTAACCCCACAACTTTGTAGGAGGTAGATGTTACATTTGTGAGCTTACACCTAAAAAAGGTAGGGGATAAGCCTCACAAAGACAAAGCTCAAATGGGGATCCCCAAATCCCAACACTCGGCCAGGAAGCGTCAAGCAAAATATTAAAGCAAATGAAGGAATAGTGTGAATTAATACACAATACAAACTACTAACAAGTTGAAAACATGGTCGAACCATAGGTGGAACCATATGAGCAAGAATCATAAGAGGTGAACGACTCGGTGCTACTCACACATGAAGCCAGTTGGATCAGCCTACACAAGCTGACCTCTAGTTCCAAACACAACAACACTAGCTACTGTAAACAAAGTAAGACCACTAATCTCGCAATTAGGTCATCCACTGGCATCTCAACTCCTGAGTATCGCTCCATGCTGATTGTCCTCTTACACTAGGAGTGAGGCATGTAAAGCTACTTTATACAACTGGCAAACTACTGTTGGCCATGCCACAGATCTCTCACCTTTGGCCCCTACTCAGCTCTGGAACCTCATAGGGTGAAGCAAGCGAGAAAGAAAAGGGACTAGTTGGGGACCGAGTATAGGCAATAGCCTATAAGGTGTCCTACCCCCCAACTCATGAGTGCTTTCAAAGTGACAAGAAAGAATGCTACCCCTACAATCTTTTGCCCTACTTGGATGAAGGTTATGAGAGGAGGTCAAAAAAATGACAAAACCTTAGTTGTGCCCCGAGCATGAAGACCGACCCACTTGTCTTGTAGGATGGAGATGCTCGAAGCAACAGGATTACCGACTAGTAGGGTGTTGCACTAAGATTGTAGCATTGATGACCACTGAAGTTGAGAAGCATAAGAAAGCCTTGGATATGGTTCACTGACTGTTGCATAGAACCATTGTCAAAGCCATTAGTAGAACTACTACCAAAAACCACCAGAAAAACCACTGCCTCAAAATGCAGTGGTTGCAGTGGCCACGATCAACTTTGGTGAGTGGCCCTAAAATGATCGCATTGCTAATGCATATAAAACCACAATTACATTCTCTTCTCAACAACATATACCATAGTCGCTGGGTGATGGTAGTGGCCCTCTCACACTGTGAGGATGCCCCTACCTTCTCCTTTTGGTCTGGCTATATTTAAAGCACTTAAGGCTTCATCAAGTCATAAGGAGAAAATTCAAGAAAAAGCTAATTCTGAAGAGTCTGAATCTGATGAGGATGAAATTGCCCTCATGACTAGACATTTCAGAAAAATTTTAAAATCAAGAAGAGGAAAATTCAATGGAAAGAATAAATATTCTTCTGGCAAAAAGAATGCTTCTTCTTCAAACATTAATACTAACAGAAATGAAAAGGCTGATCAGGTTGTTATTTGTTACAGGTGCAACAAACTAGGACATATGAAGGGTGAGTGTCCCGAGCTCAAGAAGAAAATGCACAAGAAATACAAAAAGAACATCAAAATGAAGAGGCCAAAAGCAATGCTAGCAACTTGGTTGGATGAAGACCAAAGTGAAGATGAAGGAGAGAATTCCTCAAGTTCTGAAAATGAGGAATTATGCTTTATGGCAAACAACAATGATGACAATGTAAGTTCTTCTTTTGAGCAATACACTGTTGATGATTGGCAAGATGCATATGCTACCTTAGTTGAAAAATATTCTGAAATAAGAAAAGAAAATAAATGTCTGAAAAAGGAAATTAAAAATGTCATGCATGATACTTCTCTAACTAGAAGAATATCTGAGCTTAAAAATGAAAATTTCGAACTCGGTGATGAAAAGGAAGAATTTTTAAATGAATTGGATGAATTCAAAATTGCATCTCAAAAGGCTAACATTGATTTGGTAAAGCTCTATGAAAGAATGGAAATGCAATAAAAAGAAAACACAACAAGCTATTGATGAAATTTAGAAACTTAATAAGTTGCTAACTGAAAAGGATAAAGAACTTCACAAATGGAAAAAAAAATCTTGATGTTTTATTGGGACTAAGAATGAATGTTGAAAAACATGGACTAAGATTTATCAGAGAAAAATCAATGAAAAATAAAACTGCTGAAAAGAAAGAAAAATCTTCAAAAATTCCTTTGATAAAATTGTCAAAACCAATAGTTCAGAAAATAAAAATAAACAAGTGTCAAAGAAAACATTTGAAACACCTAAAAACTAGAATAAAAATAATGTGTCCAATCAAAAGAAACCAATCAAGTCGACACATGTTGTAGAGAGGTCAACACAGGTTAGCCATAAGTTGAAACATGTGGCCACTGTGTCGACACACAAGCAACATAGGTCGACCTATCCATTTCTGGAAAATAAAAAGATGTTACACAAAAAATCAAACAAAAATCTGAAAAATTATAAAAACATAAAAACACACTTTCATAATGATGATTGAAGATCCAAGACACCATATCAATTCAATTGGATAATTCATGGAATCAATGGTACCACGATCCTCATTGGTTTAATTCACATTCTTTCTATCCAAGAGAACTCTTGGTGGATTTCCATACATGAACAATCATGCCAAAATGCATAATTTCCCTACTTATGAAAGGAAAAATATTGGTGTTTTCATTCCAAATCAAAATGTAAAAATACCAAAAAGGGAAGTCATTTCAGAAATAAAACACAAACCAAAACTAACTCAAGTGTGGGTTAAAAAAGATTTATTGTTTCTGCTCAATCAAATTGATGGTCCCAACAATGTTTGGGTACCAAAATCTTTTGTCCTCTGATCTGAATTGTGTAGGAAGGTTGTGCACCCAGTTCCAATGTGTGGTTTCTTGATAGTGGGTGTTCACGGCACACGACTGGAGACAGAACAAAGTTCTCATTTCTGATTGAAAAGGAAGGAGGATCTGTCACTTTTGGAGGTAAAAATAAAGGAAAAATAATTGGATCTGGAAAGGTTGGTAAATCCTCCTCAAACTCAATTGAAAATGTTTTGTTAGTTGATGGTTTAGACTATAATCTTTTGAGTATAAGTCAATTGTGTGACAAGGGTCACAAGGTTGTTTTTGAATCAGATTTTTGCAAAATAATTGATTCTTCATCTGAGAAAATAAAATTCTTTGAAAAAAGAGAAAACAATGTGTACTTGATAAATCTTGATAGAAATTTTGCTGAAAACATCTGTTGGTTACTAATAAAAATAAAATTGCATGGACATGACACAAGAGACTTGGTCATGCAAATTTCAACACCATAAATAAACTCTTAAGGCTAAATCTGGTTAAAAGACTTCCTGAATCGTTTTCAAATGTTGAGAATCAACTTTGTGGGATATGTGCTCAAGGAAAACAAACCAGAAAATCTTTTAAAATTTTCAATGATATACTTACTTCAAAGCCACTAGAATTACTTCATATGGACATTTTTGGGCCAACAAAATCCTTAGTCTTAGTGGTAAACAATATGGATTTGTCATCATTGATGATTGTACTAGATATAATCGGGTCATCTTTCTATCCCACAAAAGTGATACTTGTCAAGAATTCAGGAAATTCTGTAACACTGTCTTAATGGGATTTTTACATAAAATAAAGTCCATTTTGACTGATATGTGGGTGAATTTGAGAATAAAGCTTTTTCTGATTTATGTGCTGAATTGAACATTTTCCACATATTCTCTTCTCCAAGAACTCCAGAATAAAATAGAGTTGTGGAAAGAAAGAATAGAACTGTTGTGGAAATGGCTAGATCTATGCTCTTGGAAAGTAAATTGCCAAAATCCTTCGGGGCTGAAGCTGTGAACACAATAAATCACATTTTGAACAGAGCATTGGTCAGATAAAAAATCAGAAAAACCCCCTATGAATTTTTGAAAAACAAAAAAAACCCACTTTGTCTTATTTTAATGTTTTTGGTTGCAAATGCTTTGTACATAACAATAATAAAGAAAATCTTAAAAAATTTGATGCTAAAAGTCTTGAAGCTAGTTTCCTTGGTTATTATGAAATTTCTAGAGCATATAGAATTTTCTTAAGAATAAAATTGTGGAAGAATCTCCACATGTAGTTTTTGATAAAAATTCTTATAAAACTTATGACTCTACATCTTGCAGGACTCCACAAAATGATGAAGAAGATGACTTCATTGTCGAGTCTTCACCAACTATTGAAGAGCATGAAGATGCATTTGAAAATCTGGACAATAATCACCTATCACAAATGGATCAGGTAATATTATTCCAGAACTGAATGAAACTCAAGAGGTAATTTCTGAAATCAGACTCTTAAGAGATCATCCTATTGAGAATGTGGTTGGTAATTTGAAAGATAGAGTTAGAACTAGATCATCTTTTCAGAATGTAATAAATGAAGACCTATTGGCACTAATTCCCAGATTGAACCTAAGTCTATTGATGAAGCTCTAACCAGTGAAGAATGGATTAATGCAATGCATTATGAACTTCGTCAATTTGACAGAAATCAAGTATGAGAATTAGTACATAGACCTAGTGATCAATCTATGATTGGCACTAGATGGGTGTTCAGAAATAAATTGAATGAAAATGGACAAGTTGTTAGGAATAAAGCTAGACTAGTTGTCAAGGGGTACAATCAAGAGTTTGGCATTGACTTTGAAGAATCATATGCCCCTGTGGCTAGACTATAAGCTGTGAGAATCTTTCTTGCTTTTGCATCATCTTTGAAATTTAAAGTTTATCAAATAGATGTAAAAAGTGCTTTCTTGAATGGTTACATCAAAGAAAATGTTTTTGTGGAACAACCTCCTAGGTTTGAAAATGAAAAATATCCTGATCATATTTTCAAACTTAATAAAGCTCTTTATGGTCTTAAGCAAGCTCCAAGAGCTTGGTATGACCGCTTGAGCTCATTTTTGCTGAATAAAGGATGCACAAGAGGTAATGTAGACCAAACCTTATTTACAAGAATTGTCAATAATCAGATCATTACTGTCTAAATTTATGTTGATGACATAATTTTTGAGTCTACAAACAAAGCCCTGTGCACTGAATTTGCTAATCATATGAAAACTGAATTTGAAATAAGTTTGATGGGTGACTTACAATTCTTTTTGGGATTGCAGATACATCAAACCAATGAAGGGATATTTATAAGTCAAACAAAGTACGTGAAAGAACTTCTGAAGAGATTTGACTTTCAGCACCTCAAGCACTCAAGCACACCAATGGCAATAAATGTAAGATTAGAGGAAGATTCATTGGTAAGTCAATAGATCCAATGACCTAAAGAGGTATGATTGGCTCTCTACTGTATCTTACAACCTCTAGACCATATATTCAATTTAGTGTGTGCATGTGTGTTAGATGTCAAGCAAATCCTAAGGAATGTCACATGTTAGCTATCAAAAGAATTTTTAAATATCTTGTTGGAACACGTGAACTTGGAATATGGTATCCTGCTGGTTGCAAATTAGATTTAATTACTTACTGTGATGTTGATTATACTGGTTGCAAGCTTGATAGAAAATGTACTAGTGGCTTGTGTTTATGTCTAGGTGGACGCCTAATCTCTTAGGCATCTAGAAAGCAACATTCAGTAGCTCTATCCACTGCAGAGACTGTATATGTTGCGGCTGGTTGTTGTGGCACTCAAGTTCTTTGAGTGAAACATCATTTCCTAGACCGTAATTGTAAGGCCCTCGAATTTTGTCACATTATGCTTATTTGATTGTTGCATATTATAATTATTTATTTACTTATGTGCATATGTATACGCATGTTATTTATGTACATATTGTATTTATTTAATTATGTGCACATTATATTTAAATAATAATGTACATATTGTATGTATCTATATGGTGTATATTGGTTATTGGATGTTCTGTGTTTCTGCCGAAATCCCTGTTAACGTCAACATCCATTGACGTTAAGGGCAGGTTGATGGCAACCAATGTGCCGTTGACTTCATGTTGACGTTCAGATCGATGGACGCTGATTTCTTGTTAACGGCAGCAATGTGGCCGTTTACTTCTCCAGTTGTGTTGCGATTCCAGATCTGAAGACGACAGCGTTTTCTCCGGTTCTTATTTAGGAAACCACCCTCCAACGGTAGGAAACCTAATGTAACGCGTACCCCAACCCATTAGCTCTATAAAACACCTAGTTTAGGCGAGATTAGATCTTTTTGGCTAATGAGAAAAACCTAGGGCTTTCTTGTGCGAAACCAGAACTTTTGCAAGCTTGATACGGCGTATGTGGGCTTCTTCTGGCGATCTACATCGACTGGGAGGTGCTCCTTGGATTGGTGAATCTTCCCTGACTCTGGAGATCGATCTACATCAGCAAAAAGACTGAATCTGGGAGGAGTTTCCTGCATCTTCTTGGCTTGGCCGAGGAGAGCTTCTGTGACTAATTAATCCCTTTAGATAATTATTCATAGGCAAGTAATCGAGGGGTCTCATCCCTATACATATCCCCTAGGTCCTAGAAATTTTTTAGATTTTTACTCGTGTCATGGAACCCCCAATTCTCACTATTTTTGGAGTTCGGTCTGCACTTCTGTAGACAGGAGATTGACGGCAAGCTTGTTGCCATCAAGATCCTAAGTTGGCGGCAACATCGTGTACCGTTAACCCATCTTAAGGACCTTGCCGCCAAGTTCTTCTGTTCTTCACAGAAATATGTTGAGCATGTCTATATTATGATTTCGGATTTGTGGATGACTGTGCATGCTGTAAAATTTATGTTTGGTCAGGTATGGTCAGTAGGTCATATCATGAGGGTATGTCGAATTTCTGTGCATAGTTTTAATTAATATAATTTCTGTTGTGGTGAATTAAGTACATTGTGACTGTGTTTAATTCTGGAAAATTTGTTTTACTGCATGATAATGTCACATGGAATTTGTATGATATTAGGGTTACTGTTCTCATGTTTTGAATCTACTAGAACCAACTGCTATACTGTCTACCATGTTAAGTCGATAATTCATTGAAATTGCCTGAATTCTATGTTAAATTATTAAAATTAGTTTTTCTATTGCAAAAAATATGAAAAATTAGGCATGTGACGTATTACCTGTAAGAAGTTTGTGATAAAAATTTGACACTATTTTGACTCCTGTGGGTATTATTTTCTTTGAACGAGGGTATTAACTCATGATTAGGTGTATGTGAGTTAAACCATGTAAAAGTTAATGATTTGCAGCATGATTAAGCACTGTTATGATTAAATTGCCACTGTGAAATAGTAATTTCATGTTCTGTAAGCTGAAGTGTGTGAATGAGTTAAATAGTGCATGTGAATGAGTTAAATAGTGCATGCGAATAAGGTAAACCATGTGATAAAGTGTTAATGAGTAATGTGTGCCGAAATTGACACTGCTGCTATAGAAGGCTGTGGAGCCGTACTGTAGTAAAGTCCCTATGGAAGGCTCAATATGTATGTGATATCCTATAGGCATTAGGATGAAATCCTGGAGGTGGACAAGTACCACTGGTTAGGGTGGAGAGGGCTTCTCCCGGTTCTGTGCAGTTAACCAAGATTCGTCACTGTATTGCCTAGGTGACGGGTATGTGATTATATGAATGTGTGTCCTTCTTTATGGTGGTTCAGACTATGTGTCACAGCAAATTAAATGTAAAATGTGAATATGTGAAAGTGTTATGTGAATGTGATAGCATGTGAAATGATGTGAAAACATGTGAATGTGATACAATTATGTTAAAACAACAAGCTTAATATGTGAATAAGTGTTATAAACACATGTGAAAATGATTAGATATCATGCTAAGTTTGCTAGTTATTATGTGCATATTTCCATGATCAAATTACGTATAATTGTGAAGTGATTTGAATAAAATTTGAAACCATGGATCATGTTATATATTATGTGTAGAAAGCATGTGTAGGTTGTTCATGTTTATTTGTTAAATTGAAATGAAGCATGTACCATGTATTTTCTCTTATGGATTATAAGAATAGCATGTGTGTGATGTGTGTAAGGATGTTCCTTAGATTGCTTGCTGAGTCTTTCTTTTTAGAAGACTCATACTTGTTTTAACATACAGGTGAGACATGAGTCCCCGTACTTGAGTAGGACTTAGTGAGGAGTGACTCCGAGCGTGAGGAGTAACTATACTTGTGGAGATCGCGACATAGTTACATATTTACTTATTTTTATAGTATGTAAGCAATGTTATGGACAATGTATCTCATTTGGACATGTAATAATGTGGACAATTGTTCTTTCTTTACATTCACTATATAGACTGTGGAATTATGTGAATGATGATGGAATAAGAGTTACTTTCTATTTCTGCTGTACGTTCCTTGTTATTTGTGTTCATCTCAGCCTATTTGTGTAGTGTTGGGTAAATGTCCCACTGTGACGACGCCCTTTGTACCGACGTGGATTGATATAATCGTACAGGTATAAGGAAGGTCGTTACAGATATTGGTATTAGAGCAATAGGTTGAGATAGCACATGAATAGACCATCATCTTTACAATATTGCAAAGTCTTTATAGAATATTGTCCATATATGTAGAAAAATATCTAATAATGGATTAAAGATAGATAAGAAAATGGTTAGGACTAAATAACTTAGATTCTAACTAGATTAAATTGTTTTACAGGCTATGGCGAGCTGTGGTAGGTGTGGTGCTCAGGCTAGGGAGGATGAGCATAGACGTGAGGAGAGGGGTGAGCAGCAGATCCCAACACCCCAGGGTCCCATGGTACTTCCTCCACCACCACCTGTGGACTACGACGTGTTCATGCAAGGCCTGGTCCAAGCAATGCAGACCCAGGCGCAGACTCAGGCAGCACTGCAGGCTCAGCTGCAGGCTCAGGTTAGAGTTGCTAATAGGAGTAGTTTGTTTTTGTTAAATGCATGATTGTTATGTATTGCTTATATGTTTCTTGTTGTCTCAGGCTCAGACTCCAGCTCCAGTTCCCCAGGAGCATGGCCATGGTGCTCCATCCATCATGGAGAGGTTCAAGAGGATGGCTCTGCCTTATTTTAATGGGGAGAGTCAGCCACTCTTAGCGGAGAGCTGGATGAGGGAGGTTGAGAAGATCTTTCGAGCCATCAGGTGTGCTGAGGAAGATAAAGTTAGCCTGGCCACCTACATGCTACAGGTACTTAAAGTTTATGTACTTGTGTTAAGTTAAGGTTTTGTTTAGTTTGGTGCTTATGGGTTGTGTTTTATAGGAGAGAGTTGATGTTTGGTGGGCCTCCGTACTTCGCACCAGGTACGAGGATGGTGCCATAGAGGTGACTTGGGCTGAGTTCACGAGGTTTTTTCGGGCCAAGTTCATCCCCGAGCACATCCAGGACAAGATGGAGCAGGAGCTTCTCTCTCTTACTCAGGGCTTCATGACGGTTCTAGAGTATGAGGCCAGGTTTTCCGAGCTCTCTAAATATGCTCCCCATATAGTTGCTGATGAGCGCAGGAAAGCTAAGAAGTTCGTGATGGGGCTCAATCCATCACTGAGGTTGAGGCTTGTGGCTTTTGACCACCTCACTCTGGACGAGACTCTCAGCGCAATGTGCAGGTAGAAGAGCAAGATGGACCAGTAGCTAGAGGAGAAGAAGGCAGCACAGAAGAGGTCTGCGCCACCTTTCCAGAGGCAGGACAGGAAGAAGGCTGTGTACCAGTCACCCCAGCATCCAGTGGCGGCTACGAGTCAGCAGGCAGTTACACAGCAGTCCCCCAGCTTCAGGCCGAGTGACAAGAAAGTGTGTCCTTACTGTGGTAGGGCACACGGCGGTACCGAGTGTTGGAAGTTGGCAGGGAAGTGCCTCAAGTGCGGAAATATCGAGCACCAGATCCGGGATTGCCCTAGACTTCAGTAGGGTGTGCAGCATGGAGCGCCAGTCCCAGCAGCAACAGCAGTGGTAGCGCCAATGACAGGGAGACCAGGAAGGCCTCGAGCCCAAGCTCGAGTGTTTGCGCTAGCACGAGAGGATGCGGAGCAGGCCGAGAACATCACGGAAGGTACGGTTTTAGTCATGAGTGTGTATGCTCGGGTATTGTTTGATACGGGTGCCACACACTCGTTCGTTTTCGAGCAGTTTGCCAAGCAGTTAGCAGTAGAGTCTGGAGTAGAGGTAGAGGTGTTAGAAGTCCCTTTGTCTGTGCACACACCGGCAGGTACGATATGACCCAGAAGTGTATTCTGTCTTTACCTGTGTGCATTGAGGACCAAGGCTTATTTGGGTGCTTCTATTTGCTCAAGATGAAGGACTATGATGCTATTCTAGGTCTGGATTGGCTTGAGGAGCACTATGCCTTGGTGGATTGTAGAGGGAAGAAGATTACTTTCCGTATTCCTGGTGAGGATGAGTTCTCACATCCGTTGCCAAGAACTTAGCGGGAATGTTTGTGATCTCCGCCATGAAGGCGATGAGGATGGTGAACAAGGGT
The DNA here is from genome assembly GCA_014218235.1 of Colocasia esculenta. Classification (NCBI taxonomy): domain Eukaryota; kingdom Viridiplantae; phylum Streptophyta; class Magnoliopsida; order Alismatales; family Araceae; genus Colocasia; species Colocasia esculenta. The sequence continues at coordinate 154,079,430 of CM024754.1, forward strand.
TGTGATGTTTTTCTTACTAGTGTGGTCTTAGTCCATAAGGCCGATCAGCCACCGACCCTTGAGGAGATTGAGGTAGTGCAGGAGTTTCCAGACGTGTTTTCTGATGATTTGTCTGGATTGCCATTGGCTAGGGAGATAGAGTTTACTATAGAGTTGCTTCCAAGCACCTCTCCTATCTCTAAGGCTCCATATCGGATGGCACTTGAGGAGCTAGCTGAGCTGAGAAAGCAGTTGCAGGATTTGCTGGATAAGGGATTTATTCGCCCTAGTGTGTCACCATGGGGCGCACCGGTATTGTTTGTGAAGAAGAAGGATGGTTCCCTCAGGCTGTGCATTGATTATAGGAAGCTCAACCAGATGACTGTGAAGAACATGTATCCCTTGCCGCGGATTGATGATTTGTTCGACCAGCTGCAGAATGCATCGGTGTTCTCTAAGATTGATCTGCTGTCCGGCTATCATCAGTTGAGGATCAAGAATGAAGATGTGTCCAAGACAGCTTTCAAGACTCGTTATGGACACTATGAGTTTCTTGTGCTTCCATTTGGTTTGACCAACGTCTCTGCAGCGTTCATGGATCTCATGAACAGGGTGTTTAAGCCATATTTGGATAGCTTTGTTGTGGTGTTCATTGACGATGTGTTAGTCTATTCCCCCGATGAGGCTACACACCGTGAGCATTTGAGGGTTGTTCTGTAGGTTCTCCGAGAGCACAAGCTGTATGCTAAGTTCAGCAAGTGCGACTTCTGGATGCGTGAGGTTCACTTCTTTGGGCATGTTATCTCAGGCGCTGAAGTTGCAGTTGATCCGGCGAAGGTCTAGGCAGTATTAGATTGGGAGATTCTAAGGACCCCATCAGAGATTCAGAGTTTTCTTGGTTTAGCAGGCTATTACAGACGATTCATTGAGGGCTTTGCATCTATTGCCACACCTTTAACTAAGCTAACCAGGAAGGGTGTGAAGTTTGTGTGGTCTGATGTTTGCGAGAGTAGTTTCCAGTTGCTGAAGGAGAGGCTTACATCTGCACCCATGTTGATCTTGCCGAGTGGTATAGAGGGTTTTGCCATCTACTCTGATGCTTCTTAGATAGGTCTTGGCTGTGTGCTGATGCAGCATGGTAAGGTAGTTGCATATGCTTCTCGCCAGTTAAAGGAGCATGAGCATAACTATCTGACCCAAGATTTGGAGTTAGCGGCTGTGGTTCATGCACTGAAGATCTAGAGACACTATCTTTATGGTGTCAAGTTCGAGGTGTTCACTGACCACAAGAGCTTGAGGTATCTTTTCTTGCAGAAGGAGTTGAACCTGCGGCAGAGATGGTGGATTGAGTTTCTCAAGGACTACGACTTCGAGCTTCAGTATCATTCAGAGAAGGCGAATGTTGTGGCAGATGCACTTAGCAGGAAGAGGTCTTTGCTTAGGCAGGATTGGAAGATGCTTGAGGATGCAGCGTGTGCGATGACTGAGTTGGAGCCACAGTTATGTCAGGCTTTCATGGCTCAGTTGTCTATCCGGTCTACGGTTCTAGATGAGGTGATTGAGCAACATAGAGCTAATCCTAGACTTCAGGAGATGGTGGGCAAGACAGGCATTGCTCGAGATGAGGACGGTGTTATTAGATTTCAGCACTGAGTTTGTGTCCCTGATGTTGTGGATGTTCGTGAGCATGTTCTTGCATAAGCTCACAGGTCGAGGTTCTCTATTCATCCAGGCAACACTAAGATGTACCAGGACTTGAAGAGATCTTTCTGGTGGTCTGGTATGAAGAAGGATGTGGCCGACTTCGTATCCAGGTGTTTAGTGTGCCAGCAGGTGAAGGCCGAGCATCAGCGACCATCGGGCCTTATGCAGAAGATGGAGATATCTGTATGGAAGTGGGAAGCAATCACTATGGACTTTGTGACGGGTTTGCCCAGATCAGTTAAGGTCAATGACTCGATTTGGGCGATTGTAGATCATTTCTCCAAGACGACGCATTTCTTGCCTATGAAGAAGAAGCAGTCCATGGAGAGTTTGGCTAGGCTGTATGTCGGCAGCATTGTGAGATTGCATGGTGTGCCAAAGTCTATTATTTTTTATCGAGACCCGAGGTTTACTTCGAGGCTGTGGCAGGGTCTTCAGGATGCGTTGGGTTCTCAACTGAAGCTTAGTTCGGCGTTCCATCCCCAGATAGATGGCCAGTTCGAGAGGACGATCCAGACACTCGAGGATATGTTGAGGGTGTGCGCGCTTGACTAGAAGCGTGATTGAGAGCGTCATCTACCTCTTGTGGAGTTCGCCTACAACAACAGTTTTCATGTGAGCATCGGCATGGCTCCGTTTGAGGCTTTGTATGGGTGGCCCAGTAGATCTCCTTTATGTTGGGAGGAGACATGTGATAGGCAGTTGGTTGGTCCGGAGTTGGTGCAGGAGACTTCGGATAAGATTCAGCTTATCAGGAAGAGGCTTGTTGCGGCGCAGGATAGGCAGAAGGGCTACGCTGACGACAGGAAGAAGGATTTGGAGTTCGAGGTTGGCGAGCATGTATTTCTTAAGGTTTTGCCTACCCGAGGCGTTGTCAGGTTTGGCAGGCACAACAAGTTGAGTCCTAGATTCATTGGCCCATTTGAGATTCTAAGGCAGAAAGGCAACGTGGCATATGAGCTAGCTTTACCCCCAGCGTTAGCTAGTGTACACCCAGTTTTCCACGTATCTATGCTCAGGAGGTATGTGCATGATCCATCGCATGTTATTAGACACGAGCCAGTGGAGATTCAGCCAGACTTGTCGTATGTAGAGCAACCAGTAGCTATCTTAGACCAGAAGGGTCAGCACCTCAGGAACAACAGTATTGCATCGGTGAAGGTGTTATGGAGGAACTTCTCGTAGGAGGAGGCTACATGGGAGCTTGAGGACGCCATGAAGAAGAAGTATCCCCATTTGTTTGGTTAGTATTTTCGTTCTAACTTTGAGGATGAAGTTTTCTTTTAGGAGGAGAGGGTGTAAGGCCTTCGAATTTTGTCATATTATGCTTATTTGATTTGTTGCATATTATAATTATTTATTTACTTATGTGCATATGTATACGCATGTTATTTATGTACATATTGTCTTTATTTAACTCTGTGCACATTATATTTAAATAATACTGTACATATTGTAAGTATCTATATGGTGTATATTGGTTATTGGATGTTCAGTGTCTCTGCCGAAATCCCTATTAATGTCAACATCCATTGACGTTAAGGGCAGGTTGATGGCAACCAGTGTGTCGTTGACTTCATGTTGACGTCCAGATCAATGGACGCTAATTTCTTGTTAACGGCAGCAATGTGGCTGTTTACTTCTCCAGTTGTGTTGTGATTCCAGATCTGAAAACAGTTGCATTTTCTCCGGTTCTTGTTTAGGAAACTACCCTCCAACGGTAGGAAACCTAATGTAACGCGTACCCCGACCCATTAGCTCTATAAAACACCTAGTTTAGGTGAGATTAGGTCTTATTGGATCATGAGAAAAACCTAGGGTTTTCTTGTGCGAAACCAGAACTTTTGCAAGCTTGATCTGGCGTGTGTGGGCTTCTTCTGGAGATCTACATCGACTGGGAGGTGCTCCTTGGATTGGTGAATCTTCCCCGACTTCGCAGATTGATCTACATCAACAAAAAGACCAGATCTGGGAGGAGTTTTCTGCATCTTCTTGGCTTGGCTGAGAAGAGTTTCTGCGACTAATTAATCCCTTTAGAGAATTATTCATAGGCAAGTAATCGACGGGTCTCATCCCTATACATGTCCCCTAGGTCCTAGAAATTTTTCAGATTTTTATTCGTGTCTTGGAACCCCCAATTCTCACTATTTTTGGAGTTCGGTCTGCACTTCTACAGACAGGAGATTGACGGCAAGCTTGTTGCCATCAAGATCCTGAGTTGGCGGCAACATCGTGTGCCGTTAACCCATCTTGACGGCAAGGACCTTGCCGCCAAGTTCTTCTGTTCTTCACAGAAATATGTTGAGCATGTCTATATTATGATTTCGGATTTCTGGATGACTATGCATACTGTAAAATTTATGTTTGGTCAGGTATGGTCAGTGGGTCATATCATGAGGGTATGTCGAATTTCTGTGCATAGTTTTAATTAATATAAGTCATGTTGTGGTGAATTAAGTACATTGTGACTGTGTTTAATTCTGGAAAATTTATTTTACTGCATGATAATGTCACAGAGAGTTTGTATGATATTAGGGTTACTGTTATCATGTTTTGAACCTACTAGAACCGACTGCTCTACTGTCTACCATGTTAAGTAGATAATTCATTGAAATTACCTAAATTCTATGTTAAATTGTTAAAATTAGTTTTTCTATTGAAAAAAATATGAAAAATTAGGCATGTGACGTACTGTAAGATAAAAATTTGACATTGTTTTGACTCCTGTGGGTACTATTTGCTTTGAACGAGGGTATTAAATCATGATTAGGTGTATGTGAGTTAAACCATGTAAAAGTTAATGATTTGCAGCATGATTAAGCACTGTTATGATTAAATTGCCAGTATGAAACAGTAATTTCATGTTCTGTAAACTGAAGCATGTGAATGAGTTAAATAGTGTATGTGAATGAGTTAAATAGTGCATGTGAATAAGGTAAACCATGTGATAAAGTGTTAATGTGTAATGTGTGCCGAAATTGACACTGCTACCATAGAAGGCTGTGGAGCCGTACTATAGCAAAGTCCCTATGGGAAGGCTCAATGTGTATGTGATATCCTATAGGCATTAGGATGAAATCCTAGAGGTGGACAAAAACCACTGGGTAGGGTGGAGAGGGCTTCTCCCGGTTCTGCGTAGTTAACCAAGATTTGTCACTGTATTGTCTAGGTGATGGGTATGTGATTATGTGAATGTGTGTCCTTCTTTATGGTGGTTCGGACTATGTGTCACAGCAAATTAAGTGTAAAATGTGAATATGTGAAAGTGTTATGTGAATGTGATAGCATGTGAAATGATGTGAAAACATGTGAATGTGATACAATTATGTTAAAACAACAAGCTTAATATGTGAATAAGTGTTATAAACGCATGTGAAAATGATAGATATCATGCTAGGTTTGCTAGTTATTATGTGCATATTTCCATGACCAAATTACGTATAATTGTGAAGTGATTTGAATAAAATTTGAAACCATGGATCATGTTATATATTATGTGTAGAAAGCATGTGTAGGTTTTTCATGTTTATTTGTTAAATTGAAATGAAGCATGTACCATGTATTTTCTGTTATGGATTATAAGAATAGCATGTGTGATGTGTGTAAGGATGTTCCTTAGATTGCTTGCTGAGTCTTTATTTTTAGAAGACTCATACTTGCTTTAACATATAGGTGAGACAGGAGTCCCCGTAATTGAGGAGGACTTAGTGAGGAGCGACTCCGGTGTGAGGAGTAGCTATACTTGTGGAGATCGCGACGTAGTTACATATTTACTTCTTTTCATAGTATGTAAGCAATGTTATGGACAATGTATTTCATTTGGACATGTAATAATGTGGACAATTGTTCTTTCTTTACTTTCACTATATAGACTGTGGAATTATGTGAATGATGATGGAATAAGAGTTACTTTCTATTTCCACTGTACGTTCCTTGTTATTTGTGTACATCTCAGCCTATTGTGTAGTGTTGGGTAAATGTCCCACTGTGACGGCGCCCTTTGTACCAACATGGATTGGTATAATCGTACCGGTATAAGAAGGGTCGTTATAGAGATTGGTATCAGAGCAATAGGTTGAGATAGTACATTAATATGCCATCATCTTTACAATATTGTAAAGTCTTTATAGAATATTGTCCATATATGTAGAAAAATATCTAATAATGGATTAAAGATAGATAAGAAAATGGTTAGGACTAAATAACTTAGATTCTAACTAGATTAAATTGTTTTACAGGCTATGGCGAGCCGTGGTAGGCGTGGTGCTCAGGCTAGGGAGGATGAACATAGATGTGAGGAGAGGGGTGAGCAGTAGACCCCAACACCCCAGGGTCCCACGGTACTTCCTCCACTAAGGTAAGTCAGACTTGTCTGGGCACTTTCACTATGCGTGAGTATATGTCTCTACTAAGTATCAAGAGCCTTTTTATGCAATTGTTGAGAGGGAGTCTTGTCTTTCAATAAAACACTCTTGATGATTCTACTCTAACTTCACTTAACTCTTCCTTTATCAACAATCTTCATATTCATCTTGTGAGGTGGAGCTACATGAAAGGGGGAGTCACTGTTAATTCTTCACTCACTTTTCTTTGCACTGCTTGTCTATCTTGAGTCTCAACAATAAAAAATTTTGAGTCTTTGTGCTATTTTTATATGAGAGACTTAAGACATTGAAACTAAACTAACTGTGCATTTAGTTTTATTTCAAAGTTTTACTTTCATATCAAGGTTGTGCCATCTTAATACTAAATGTCTTTAAAATGATTTGCAAAACACTTGTAGGCACATGAGTAGCATTAATATTTAACATATACAAGTTTAAGCTTCATTTTTACTACATGTTAAGAATAATCTCTCTACATTCGTAGCCATGACTTTTTTTGTCAAAGTAAACATAATTCTGCAGAACATTAAAAGAAAATGAACAATAATATGGAAAGATACAAACAGAGCAATGCAAATTTTTGAACCACTGAGTAACCGGGCCATCTCACCTAAATAGTGATTTGTCTTGCGTCAAAAAGTGGAAAACAACATTTTCAACTCTGTATAAGATAATGAAAGTTAAACCACTTAGTAATTAGGAAGTCTTACATCTAGTAAATGTGATCTCTTGCACTGAAAAGTGAGATTTAACTAATTGATTCTTGTATTTCTTTTCCAGTAAAAATGAAAGGAACTTCCAATAGACAGGACATAATAGCTTAAGACCTGAATAAAGTTCATGTATACTGATTTTAGACTATTATTCTACATTGTGTTAAATTTAAAGTTCAAAACCTCCTTTTTGAATACTTCTGCTCACTCATATAGGTCACTTTGACTCACATTTGCATCATTATTTTAACTACATTCAGACCCCATTATGTCTTGCTATGCTTTGTGTTGAGTGTGTCTTTGTGATTAAACTTTGATGCACAATAGCAAAAATACAATAATATCTCTCATGTGTCAATATCACTTTGCCTCACTCATTTTGATCATTCCTGAACAATCATTTTCACAACTTTATTTCTTGATCTCCTACCACTTATATTTCAAGTCCATCCTTTTGATGTTGTCAAAAGGGGGAGAAATTGCAGGGGGAGAATGAGCTCCTATGAGCTTATGGGAGAGTAAAAGAATGAGCTTTTGGGAGAAAAATTATGAAGAGAAAATATTTGAGCATTTATTTTGTCATCATCAAAAAGAGGGAGAATGTTGTGTTGAGTGTGTATTTGAATTTCTTAATGATGACCAATGAACATCACTCATACTTTGATTTTGATGATGACATATTGTACATATTGTATATATTATAGTAATGACTAAACACATGTTTTTGATACTTAATATTTCATATCTTACTGATGATGACATGTTTTGATGGTCCACTCTTCATATATACAGGTTTACAAAGTTTTGTCAAAGTAGTGTTGACTCTAATTGACAATCAGGTCGACTCATAAAGTCTGCCCAGCAAGCTCCTAAAGAACAAGTTACAGTTGTGTCGACTCTAGTTGACAATCAGGTCAACTCACAAAGTCTGCCCAGCAAGCTTCTGAAGAACAAGTTACAATAGTGTCGACTCTAGTTGACAATCATGTCGACACTAGCTGTCAGTCAGGTCGACTCTAGCTGAAAATCAGGTCAACACTAGTATTCTTCCAGTGAATCGTATTTGAAGAAATATATAGTCAGCTCGACACTAGATATTTGACAGGTCGACACTAGTGTTTTGCCAGTAAGTTAGAACTGATATTTGGTCTGTAGTGTTGACTCACATGGCAACTTGAGTTGAATTACATTGTGTGAAAATTCAGAAATGTGCAGAGTATGATATCCAATGGCTGTGATTTATTTCTGATATCTATTTGGGAGATTCTATTTTTACCAAAATACCCTTCCATCCAAGTGGCAATTAGGAAAAGAATTTTTGGACATGTGGTAGCTTTGGGTGCATTCTAGGTTACTGTGCACATTTCTCCCACGTATATGGGACTGCACAGAGACTATAAAGGCTCTCTTGTCTCATCTGGAGCATCCATCCATCGATTCCATCCAAGAGGACGTGGGGATCAAGGCCAAGCAGTGAAGAGAGCATTGGAGTGCTAAAAGAGGAGCAGATCAAGTGAAGAGCAGCAGAGAAAGAAGGAAGAATAGTGCAAAGCAGCAGATTGAAAACAGAGCATCATGGATTAAAGGTGTGCTCCATCTGATCGTCTCAAGAAACTTCAATTCAAGCTTCTACAGATCATCTTCAACAAGGGACATCCAATTCACTTATCTTTTACTCATTTTATTGGAGTGTTCTTCTCAATCTGTCCTTGAGTGCTCATGAGATCTGTACATGCGTTCTGTGCAGATTTCTGTGTGCATGTAAGGGTGCGAATCAGATCAGTTCTAGAGGATCTGATTTCTAGTGGATTTGATCTAGCTAGTGTGGTTTGAGCCATCGTGCTCATGTGTGTGGTCTTAGCAATCGAGCTTAAGTATGTGTGGTTTGAGCCGTCAAGCTCAAGTGTGTGTTGTACTCGGTTTTGAGTAATGTGGCCTCACTGTGTGAGGGGTGGATGTAGGAATCACTGGTGTGATTTCCGAACCACCTAAAAATTTCCAATGCAATGGTTTGATCTGTTTTTCTGCGCTAGATGCTTGCATAGGATTTCACATTCACACTACTTGTCTAATTGCTTCACACATAATATACACACATTCACACATCAGATCAGTAAGATTGTCTGTCTGAATGGATCTATAATTTGAAGTAATTTTAAATTGCTTAAGCTTCCACAGTAATTGGTGTCAGATCTATTTAACCCCCCCTTCTAGATCTATTAATCTCTCTATTCGATCCTACAGGTATAACAATTGAAAACCAAAGGTCAAGAAAACTGATCAATTCACACCCCATTGCAAAATATCGAGATGTGAGTAGATACATATATATCAATTAGTCATGTAATTCGGAGCAAACTACATTCCAAGACAGCAATTGAAATAATACTAAATGCTTAGTTTTATTGATCACACATCACTAGATTTTATTATAACCACTAATTTAGAGCCATACATAGGGCCCACTTGACTATCACATTGGAAATAACTAATAAACAATTAACTATATTAGACTTTACTAAGACACTATGATAACTCCACTACGCTGGAGCACTCGTCACTCTTGACCATCCCCATTGTTGTCTGTATCACCGTCTGACTCACCTAAAAAATATAAGAAATATCTGAATGAGCGAGATATTCAATAGGATTTATATATCATAACCTGACATGTTTTAAGTGAATAACATTTTAACAAGCTAGAACCGATAAATGATAACAAGATGGCGAGAGAACAAAAATAAGTAATGACTATCAAGTATGAGAGAGCGAGATTCAAGTGCAAATAGAACCATATCATGTAGCAAGTGTATTGATGTAGAAGTGGCCATATCACGTTAGAATACCCACAAAGGCAACAAGTACAAGTCAAGTCAAGAAATAAACATTTAAAGTAATTTCACGAGTTGATTGTCATAGATTAATCAATAACTCAAGTACTGTGGTGCAATGCCAGTGTCATTAAACTCTTGCAAGCTCAAGTACCTTCAGGTGCTCCTCCCAGAACCAGACAATAAGCATTTGGTCATGTATTTTTATCCAAATAATCTTGTTAAATGGTCAAGCGAGTTCCAAGGATAAGATAAGAAGTCATGGACGAAGAGATAAGAATATCATAGATGTCAAGAGAAGTGTTTCTGACTTTTAGAAATATATAAAGGGACTATGTGTGAAACAACACAAGAAAAGCACAAGAAACGGCCACTGCAAATCATACACAAGTTGCTGGCGGAGCAGGGTTTAATGTAGCCAACACCATGTCTGTTGCCCAGCTAGCAAGCCCAGAGGGGGGTGAATGAGATTCTTAAAATTTGATTATTTAAAACCTGTAATCAAAACGTTCACACAAAATGCACTTCGATGACAGTTAGTGTTAGTGAGAAGACAAACAGCAAACACAAGCATGCACACACACACTGCACAAGATTTTATCCCGGTTCGGACCTCCTCTCCACAGGAGTCCTACGTCCAGTCCTTAAGCAACAACTTAGGATTCTACTACCCAAGGGTACAGTCCCCCTCAAGGACACTTACACACCCAGCCGCAGTTGGTCTTCTCTTCACAATCCGAAGAGGAAAACAACACCCTGGATCCCACCAAGTCTTCCTTCAACACGAAGGGAAATAAACACCCTGGAACCCCCAGGTCTTCCTTCACATGAAGGGAATGAACACAACAGAGTGTACAAGAGATGATACGCCCCTGGACCAAGCTAATAGCACAATGCTTGATCCGAAGCGAATACTAAGAGGGAAAAAGATCTACAAAGAAGAACACTCTCAGTACACAAAAGCTCTCTCAAGGTTCTATACTAGACACAGAGAGCTAAGAGCTTGAACAAGAGTGAGTGAAGCTTTTCTCTTCTGATTCTCGCAGATTGTATCAAGTAGGCTTTTCTTAATTATCGTCAAGAGATTTCTTCTCTGGAGTCATCAGTCTTCAATATATAGCTTCTTTTGAAAAATAGACGTTGAAGTATTCGTTATCTCTAAGCTTTTGTAGACGTTAGACTGCATGGCACTGTGGAGCTTCCAGACAACGGTCTTTTGCATTCCATGCACGTAAGGAAGAAATCCTTCTTGATATCCTCCAGCTTTTACTTTATCCAACATTGTATAAAGTCATGCTGTCAGAGACCTGCACACATTAAATGCTAAAACGTAGACAGCTAAGCTGTCTCTTGTTGTCAGTCAACGTTAGAGTGAGAATACATCAAAATGGAAATTCCATTCTGTCTTTCAAAAAGATATTACATGCAGGAGCATAAGAATAGAAGGTATCTGAACATGCATCGTGCAGAGAAATGTACGGATATATTTAATGCATGGATGTGAGAGAAAAAAGCGAGGGAAGACTTTGACTTTCAAACTATTCGAAAATAAGTTTGAATATCAAGTCATTATTGTCTATGAAGTCGATATAAGCATGACTTATGAAATCGTTGTGTGAATGAGTTGATGTTCATACTCATTCGAAAATGAATCATTGTACACACAAATCGTTATGCATCCATAACCAAATCGTTCTAGATAACAAATCGTTCTGTCACTATAAGCAAATTGTTATGAGCAAATCGTTATAACCAAATCGATGTGAGCAAATCGTTGTTTCACTTATCGAGTCGATGTTGTGAGGAAATCGTTATAGCAAGCAAATCGTTGTGTAACTTATCAAGTCGTTGTGAGAGACAAATCGATGTGAGAGCAAATCGTTGTTCTCACTTACCAAATCGATGTGAGAGCAAATCGTTGTTCTCACTTATCAAATCGATGTGAAAGTAAATCGATGTGAGAGCAAATCGTTGTTCTCACTTATCAAATCGATGTGAAAGCAAATCGATGTGAGAGCAAATCGTTGTTCTCACTTATCAAATCGATGTGAGAGCAAATCGATGTGAGAGCAAATCGATGTTCTCACTTATCAAATCAATGTGAGACAAAATCGACGTGATCACTTAGCGAATCGTTCTGAGATCGAAATCGATGCGATCACTTAGCGAATCGTTCTGAGATCGAAATCGATGTGATCACTTAGCGAATCATTCTGAGATCGAAATCAATGCGATCACTTAGCGAATCGTTCTGAGATAGAAATCGATGTGTACTTAGAAAATTTATATGCACTGAACCTTAAATGTTTCAGGGTAGAATACTTACAGAGATTTGCTTGACTTTTCTTGATTTATTTCCTGTGCTAAGATCTTCATAGAACGCATGTTAGAGTTGCACATTGTCTTAGTTTGGTTAATCACCAAAATAGATATGTAATTTGATTAAATTACATGGGGATAAACTGATCATCAATCTCCCCCTTTTTGGTGATAACAAAACATAGCAATAATCAAGGATGTTCTGAAATAAAACTAAGTAAAATTTCAGAAGTAACATAAAAATATCATAGGAGATGTATTTCAGAAATACTATATAGTTCTCCCCATTTTTGTCATTAAGCAAAAAGATATCATTCGGAGACAAAGACGAAAGATAAAAGAGAGAGCAAAGAACTATTCTATTTATCTTGAGGGGTTACAGGGAGGTAGAAAGCAGGAGACAGAAGAGAGGCATGCCGTTGAATAATGGGCAAAGCCTTGCATTCCTGTTCCTCAAAATAGGTCTGAAAAACCCCAAAAGCAATAGAATAAGATGACCCCATGACAGGAAGCATTCTTTTGATGTGAAGTTGGCGCTGAGCTTCTAGAAAGGTGCCATATTCATCTTTGCCAAGAGAGGCCTTGAAGGGAGAGAAAGAGCCAAAACTGGCAAACCGAAGAAATTGGTTGATCTTGACAGTGTAGTGGATCTGATGCTGCAGGAGATCTTTCTTCAAAGCCACAAAAAGAGTGTACCGCGCTACCCACTGAGCATAGGGCTCTTGAACTAGATTGATGGAATTCAAATCTAAGAAGGCTTTAGCGGAGAGAGGAGGCTTGCCTGTCTTGAACAATGAGCTATTCAGAGTTTCCAACTGAAGAGTAGATTGATTGCAATGCTTTTCCCAGTCATTGGGAGAAAGCCTTTCACATTCTGATAACAGAGGGGCAAGAACCTCAGAGGAGATATGGCCCAGATGAAATTCTCTGAAGAGGAATCTTTGGAAGGAGGGGAGACGACCCTGCTGAGCTGAGATTCTTCCCATTACACGAGTAAATCTTTTAAAAATAATAGGACCAACTGAGGAGTCCATGACCAAGGAATGCAGTTTGGGAAGAAACACAATGTCTAGTATTTTCAAGGTAGCAAAGTCCACGTTGAAGGAGAAATTAACTGGATTTTCAATTTTTATCAAAGCAATGGCTCCCTGGAATTGACCCAACTGAACTTCTTGCAGATTGTGGAAATAACGATAGTCATTGTAAAGCTGAAAGTACTGAGTGAGTCTAATTTTTGTTAGGATAGTGGGTCCCCATACAGCTTGGTGATGAATCACAAACCATTCAGACATAGTGAGTAGATGGTCCCGGGGTGGAAACTGATCTGATTTGGCAAGTAGAAACTTCTTGTAGAGAGCCTTGTGCTCTTTAGCCCACTGATCTTCAGACTTGCATTCAGCCATTTGGAAGATTTTTGATTGATCAACTTTGGAAATGTGGCAATAGGGAAGGACAACATTAAGGTGATCAGTTAGATTTAGATGAGGAAGACCACAAAGGGTGGCAAGGATGCACTTTTGAAGATATTCACGAAAGATTAGTTTCCTCTTATTTTCGACAGTGAGGGAAAACCAAAGAGGAGGAAATTTGGGTTTAGAGGGAAGCGCAAGATTGGTTAAGAGTTTCCTCTTTTTAGAAATAGGACTAAGAGAACCAGTCCGGTGGACATGAGAGGCAACCACCAAGACTGAAGTGAGAGTTGTGTGCTCCAATTCATCCTCAAATTTATTGAGAAATGCACTAGCAAGTTGTGCACTTTCAGGGATAAAGGTGATAAACGAGGGAGGAGGATGAGGATGAAGGAATGATGAACGAGTATCAGGAGGAATGGTGGATGGTCCAGCAGATGAAGGACCAGAGGAAGATGAGGCTCCAGCTGATGATGAGGCTGGAGGGTTTTCAATGACAGGAGGAGGTGGAGGAATGGATGTGAAGGTGGCAGAAGATGAGGAGGGTTCAGAAGGAAATGGTGTTGGAGACGAAATGGTGCGAGGCATGGGTTGTTTGAAAGGGGTAGGTACTGGTGGTGCTGTGGAGGAGGATGGTGGTGAAGGAGGGGCTGGAGTTGCAAGAGATGAAGGACCAGGGACTTCAGGAGCTACAGCTGGCTCTTCTACTCTTGGAATCACACCCTCGGAAACCACTGGCCCGATTGGCCCAGAAACATCTTCTGCTGGCCCTGGTGGCCTAGTCTTCACAGTTTCAAAACTATCTTGTACTGGAGCAGCTACCTCATCAACAACTGTCGGCCCAGACTGCTCTACACCAGCTGACCCTTAAACTGCCTCTTCTGCCACAACACTTGGCCCTGATGGCCCTGCTGGATTTTTTGAAACAACTTCTTCACGATGCCCAGATTGCGGAGGTACTGATGGAGTGGGATTAAGAGGAACATGAGCTCGCACAAGATTTGTCAATTCTGAAATAGATGACTTCATACTGCCGAAATCATTCTTCATCCATCTTAACACATTCTTGTAAATTCTCAGTTCTTCCTTTACACCTTGGAGTTCAGCACCCAAGGCTCCAACTGAATTAGCTGACTGGCTCTGGCTTATGAATATAGATGCAATATCTGATTGCATAGAGCATGGTATGGACCCTTGTTCATCCAATCTTTCAACAATGGGCTTCAAGTTGATCTTTAGTTTCTTTTGCCTTGACCTCCTGTGTGGCTTCTAGGTAAGGAGGGGAATATCCTGAGCCACTTCTTTCCCTTTGCTGCTTGCCCTGGCAACGGGCTCCACATGATCATCATTTTCATCATCTGAGGCACTTTCTACAATGCCTTCTCTGAACTGATCATCAACGGGAACACCAGCAGTGTGCTCCCCCTGGATTGGTGCTTCCTTTTCAATAGATTGCTCCCCCTGAATAGGAGCATCTTCCATATGGGTATCAACTGGAATATCTTCTTCTTCTTGCTCCCTCTGAATAGAAGCATCCTCCATGACAACATCTGTACTGTGGCCATATGCTACAACCTCTGCAGCTGGATCGACCAAGATCTCTGGCTCCACCTGAGTACTGGTTAAAGAGTCCAGTACACTCTGAAGTATTGTAGCTACTTGTGAGGAGGGAGGTGCAACTTCTGAACTCTGTCCAACAGGCTCAATAAATTCTTGAGGAATGTCCTCAATTTGGCTTCCAATGATCACCGATTCTTCTGCTCGGACCTCTGCTGCTGCTGCTACTTGTTCCACTGCAATTTCTGAACGGATAACTTTTTGTTGTTGCTCTTGAACTTCTGGTCCTGCTGGTACTTCTGCTGCTACTGCTGCTTCTCCTACTTCTTCTTGGACTTCTTAGGCTTCGCCAATAATGGCTTCACCCTCAGCCACTGAGGTCTTGGTCCATATACCTCCAACCAATGAGAATCCACTTTTCTTTAAGTTTCTGCTTCGAATAGCCTGGCCCATTTTCTCTGACACTGCTCCAGATAAATTGATGCCAAAATGTTGAAATACCTTGGTGAGCAGATGTGCATATGGTAGGGACACATTTAGCTTGCTCTTCTTGTCCCAAACCTAAGCGGATGCAAACTTCATCCTTTCTATTATAACCTCTGCCATATTTATGTCCTGGTTCTGAATAGCCCATAACATCAGGTCTGAGTCCGCCTTTGTACAAGTCGAGTAGGTGGCACTCCTAGGGACCAGAATCTGGCACACTATGAAATGTAGAATCCGGTTGAATGCATTTAGCTGGTTGATGTCAATCTTCCCATCCTTCAATTTGTATTCGGGACCAACAATCCCTAATCCCTTCGCCTGGATATCCACAGTGTGAACCCCACTGTGACCGGTAGTGCAAACTCCAAATAAAGTTTCCAAAAGCTCATAGGTAATCTTAATCTGGGTTCCTTTGACAGTGGATGTCAAGGACCCGTCCTCCTCAGTCTTCAAACAAACATAAAATGCCTTTACTAGGTTTGGATAACTCACCTCTGATAGAGTTGCCAACTTCGTCAATTTCATCCTCTCCATTGCTGCAATGATGCTGCCCATTCTATTCTTTTGCAGGTCTGCAATGTCCACTGCCTTGTTGCCACAGACCTTGATCTTCACAGTGGTATACCTCTCTTGCTGCTCAGCGGTAAGAAACGCAGCTCCGTAGCCCCCAACACTGTCGGATACACTAGACGCAAACATGGATTTGAATGGGGAAAGTTTCTGGATGATTGGAATGAGGAAAGGAGCAGAAGCCCTCAAGAGATTTCTCGCGGGAAGGAGTTGGAAACTTCAAAATTCCAGAGAGTCGATGTCAGAGTAGATAGGGTATCGCCTCAGGCAAGTTGAAGGAGAAGAGAGCGGGAGGTGAATCGTTGTAACACAGATTTCAGGTTTTTATCAAAAAGAGTAAAGTAACTTTTCGAAATCAAAAGGTGCCATAATGGCAGAAAACAACAAAGTGACCAGTTTGAGAGGAATAAATACTTTAAAATTAATCGAATCGATTCAGATAAGTAAGAAACAAGTAATATTTTAATGAGATTTTGCTTAACTACAGGGGAGAGAAAATTTGATTATTTTGAAATAATTTATATTTTAGTTTTATACAGATAAATCTTTCACAATTTACACATGCCTAGTTCCCTTCTAAGAGAAGTAAATCTCTCTTCAGGTAAGGCCTTTGTGAAGATATCTGCTAACTGATTGTGTATCTACAAAAGAAATGTCTATATTACCATTAGCTACATGATCACGAATAAAATGGTACCTAACCTCAATGTGCTTTGTCCTTGAATGCTGGACTAGATTCTTGGTAAGATTTATTGCACTTGCGTTGTCACACAATAATGGAATTGTCTTGATTTGAAGTCCATAATCCTCAAGTTGTTGTTTAATCTACAATAGTTGTGTACAACAGCTTCCAGCAGCCACGTACTTAGCTTCAACTGTAGACAGTGCTACTGAATTTTGCTTCTTTGAGGACCACAAAATTAGACATCCTGCAAGAAATTGACAAAATCCACTGGTGCTTTTCCTATCTACCTTGCATCCAGCATAGTCAGCATCAGAATATCCTACTAAATTAATTTCACATGAATTTGGGTACCATAATCCTAGATCATGAGTTTTGGCTAAGTATCTAAAGATCATTTTAACACAAATTAAATGAGACTCTTTAGGATCTGCCTGGTACCTAGCACACATACATACGCTAAACAATATATCAGGTATGCTTGCTGTTAAATAGAGTAATGAACCTATCATACCTCTGTAAAGTATCTGATCTACTTTCTTACCATTTTTTGTCACTGTCTAGCCTTGTTGATGTGCTCATGGATCTTGATAGTGGCTTGGCGTTTTCAAATCCAAACTTCTTTAGTAATTCTTTGGTGTACTTGGCTTGACAGATGTGAGATCCTTCCTTTCCTTGTTTGATTTGCAATCCGAGGAAGTAGTTGAGCTTCCCCATCATGCTCATTTCAAATTCTCCTACATAAGCTTTTCAAAATACTTGCAAAGAGATTCATCAGTAGAGCCAAATATTATATCATCAACATATATTTGAACAAGTAACATATTTTTAAGTTTAGACTTAATGAATAATGTGCTATCTTCTTTTCCTCTAATGAAATCATGATTTAACAAAAATAAACCAAGCCTTTCATACCACGCTCTGGGTGCTTGCTTTAATCCATATAAGGCTTTATGCAACTTGAAAACATGATTTTTAAAATCCATGTCATCAAAACTAGTCAGTTATTTTACATATACCTCTTCTTTTATAAAACCATTCAGAAAAGCAGATTTTACATCCATTTGAAAGAGTTTTAAATTTAATGCAGAAGCATATGCAAGTAAAATCCTAATTGCCTCAAGTCTAGCCACTGGTGCATAGGTTTCATCAAAATCTATGCCTTCCTCTTGGGAATAGCCTTGAGCTACCAGTTTGGCCTTGTTTCTTATGATCACACCAGCTTCATCCAGTTTGTTCCTGAACACCCATTTGGTGCCAATCACAGGATGATCTGATGGTCTCGGAACAAGGGACCATACTTGGTTTCTCTTGAACTGATTTAGTTCATCTTGCATGGCTAATATCCAAGATTCCTAAGTCAGTGCTTCATTGACCGTCTTAGGCTCTATTTGTGATACAAAAGCTAGATAATCACATGGAATTACATTACCTCTTGTTCTTACCCCAACAGATTGATCTCCAATTATGTTGTCCAGTGGGTGATTCTTCTTATACCTCCATTCCTTTGGAAGATTGTCGTGTGATGTATCCTTTTGTTGTAGATCTTCCAAGGGTGGATCTTCCTTACCCTCAATAGATGTGTTCTTTAGCTTTTTGGACAATTCATGTGGCGGAACACCTCGGTCAAGCCCGATAAACCGATAACATACTTGGTCCGAGTTCGCCTCCCGCGAACGGGCCGAAGCCTCACAAGGGATACCAAACCACAGTCCGTGTAAACACAAAGGAACACACCAATTCGTATATATATTCCACAAGTTTACATAGCCATATTTCCACAAAAACTGAAAAGAAAGTACAAGAGCCTGGGGCATACCCCGAGGTACAACTGAAGAAAGTAAACAACTAACTACGCTACTGCTACTACACTGCACTACTGAGACTACATTGCTGGAGCTGCTACTACACAGCTGGAGGTACTGACCCTGCACCGCTATGACGCGACTCTGAACTGGACGACGGTCGAGAAACGTCCTCCTCGCTCTCACCTGTGGGGGGTAGGGGTGAGCCTCGCGAGTCACTGGCTCAGTAGGGAACTCCCCCAGAACCGAGCAAACCAAAACCACAGGTACGAAAGCAGTAAATAGTACCAACAATTTATAGAATAGCTAAGCAGGATATGAAAGCTGTAAAAGTACTCACCGTCTGCCGACTATGAAAAACAACTGTAATAATTAAACGGCAAACCAGTACAAGTGTACAAGCTAAAGTAGAGACAGCCAAACACGAGTCACGTGAACTGGTTCGCGATACCAGAGACTGACTCGGACAAGCTAACACAGGTCTACCTCTCAGTCTCGCAGCCACGGACGAAAGGTCCAGCTACCGCTCCACGTGAAAAGGTCAAGCAACTATGGAGACCAACTAAACACCACCACCTGCGGACCACACGGTCACAGGCCCGTGCCTGGCACCTCTAGAGACCCTGGCCCAGACTCGCTAGAGTGAGGCACTGGAAAAGGACTAGCTGGGGACCAGTGTTGACTACTGGTGTCCGTACCCCCAACTACGAGTGCGCTACAAGTGACTAAAAGACAAGTATGGCAGTCACTGTCCCACTGTCGTCTTTCCCTCAGCTGGACGTACAACTCAAACACAGGAGTGAGGGTGTCCAGGTCAAACGACACAGACCTCGATGGTACAACACAAGTACCGGGACAAAGCCCCGAGCTAACAGCTTGGCTCACAAAGAACCTGGGGCACCCAACTGGAGAGGTAACCACGGTAGGCATCGTACTACTTGCCACGTACACAAAACCACGTGCACGTCACACACAAACCACGTGAAGACTCACGTAAACCGCGTGCACTAGCAGTTCACTACACGTGAACACCACGCAAACACGTAAAGAACCAGCCAACTGCGTACCCAGTACGCTAGTCTCAAAAACCACGAACACTAGGTGCACCACAATTATCATTGCACCTCTCGATATCAACAAATATTCAATATATCAATATTTAGACCAAAAGCATGCTGACGGCAACATCGACTTCCGTCGATGGGATATAGACGGCAAGAGATCTGGCCGTCTAGTTCCCAGCTGAAGAACCTGGCGTCAAACGATGTTGACGCTAAGCTCTTCGGCCACCAGTTCTCACAGAAAACCTAGGCCGACCTCACAAGTGTCCTCGGCCCTAAAACCTGCGGGAAAACATGAGGAAACACTTCCTCTAACATGCATCAATCCTAATCAACTCGAAACAACATGTTTCCATTGTTAAATTACTCAAACCACCCATGTACCCCGCATGGACACCATTACCTGAAAACATAATTATCATGCAGATTCATGCTTTCCAATTGCATTATCACGACCTATAGGAACTAAAGGGATTGTTCCCTACCTCAATACGCGCTTAAACCTCCTAAATTCTCTCGGTTCACACCGAACCCTTTGCGAGCTCCTACGGCAATTGCACCACGGTCCGGCA
Organism: Colocasia esculenta; assembly: GCA_014218235.1. NCBI lineage: Eukaryota > Viridiplantae > Streptophyta > Magnoliopsida > Alismatales > Araceae > Colocasia > Colocasia esculenta. The sequence goes on from CM024754.1 coordinate 154,099,503, forward strand.
TTTCCTGGGCCGATTCGTCACCGTCTCGCGTTCCACGTTCCTCCAATTATCCTTATATAGCTCTTGGAAGTAGTGGGGAAGCAAGAGGCATGAAGTCAGGGCAAGGGAGAGGGAGAATGGAGTGAGAGAACTGCTCTCGGGTAGACCTATATTCTGCAGGTCGCACAGGTTGGCATCAACAAGGCTGTCGCCAATTAGACCGCCAAGGCTAGACGTCCATATCCATTGTCACCAAGTTCATACAGTAAACGTCAACACATATGGACACCAACAAGTCAACGACCACACCTGGCCACCAACTCCTACTCAACTGCAGCAGGTCCTATTTTATTTCAGGACCCAACCTGCACCATACCTGCACACACCACATGTCCACACCACACTGGCCTCACAATGGCCATCACAACCATTACACACATGATCCATAAGGATCCAAAAAGCACGCGACGTTATATTACTATCATCTAAAAAGAAAATTTCGACCTCGAAATTCATAACACAACCCAAACTTAAACAACTTAAACATACACACCTTTACAAGTACTATCATCTAAAAAGAAATACAAAAGCTTATTCAAACAGATAGGGATACCCTTTAGCCATCTCCTCGGCTAACTCCCAGGTATCCTCACCACCCAACCTATTTTCCCATCTTACTTTAACTAGCTCAATTTCTTTATTTCTTAGCTTCTTTATCTTTCGATCCGTGATCTGCACCGGATACTCTGGCATGGTCATATCCGGCCTCAGGTCACCACCTTGATAACTGATTATTTGAGCTGGATCTTCAATGCACTTTCTTAACATAGAAACATGAAATATATCGTGAACATCCGCAAAATCTGCTGGCAAATCCAGCCTATAAGCTATTTCTCCAATTCTTTCAATCACTTGAAAAGGTCCCACATACCTTGGGCTCAACTTTCCAGTCTTACCAAATCTCATAATACCTTTACTCGGGGAAACTCTCAAGAAAAAAAAATCTCCCACTTCAAACTAAAGTGGTCTCCTCTGGTTATCTGCATAACTCTTTTGCCTACTTTGAGCTGCCTGCAATTTTTCTTTAATAAGCTTCACTACTTCTGTGGTTTGCTGAATCAATTCAGGACCCACTAATTGCCTTTCTCCCACTTCATGTCAGTTCAATGGGGTTCTACATGGCCTTCCATATAAAGCTTCATACGGTGCCATCCCAAGACTGGTATGATAACTATTATTATAGGCAAACTCAACCATTCCCAAATGATGCTCCCAGTTATTTCCCCAAACTAAACAACAAGCCCGCAACATATCTTCAATCGTCTAGATAGTCCTCTCTGTCTGACCATCTGTCTGGGGATGATAAGCGGAGCTATATCTCAGCTCAGTACCAATTACTTTCTGCAGACTTCTCCAAAATCTAGAAGTAAATCTTGGATCTCTGTCAGACACAATAGTCTTCGGAATACCATGCAATGGAACAATTCTTTCAACATAAACTTTTGCTAATTTATCCACTGTCCAAGACATACTTACTGCCACTAATCTGCACACCTTAGTCAATCTGTCAACAAATACCCATATTCCATTTTGTCTGGAACCTGATCTTGGTAAACCTGCTATAAAGTCCATGGCAATATCATCCCATTTCCACTGTGGAATGGGCAACGATTGCAATAAACCTCCAGGTTTCTGATGTTCTGCTTTAATTTGTTGACAGATAGCACACCTTGCAACAAATTCTGCTATTTCTTTTTTCATATGAGGCCATCAGAAATGCTTCCTCAAGTCGTGGTACATTTTAGTACTACCCGGATGGATAGTGTACCTAGATTTATGAGCCTCTTCCAATACTCGTTGCTTAACTTCTCTTTCCACTGGAACAAACAACCTACCTCTGAGCCTAATCACACAATTATCATCAATGGTAACTCCTTCCATTTTTACAATTTCAGCTAAACTTACATCTGTTCTCTGAGCCTCAACAATCTGCCAATACAAGGACGGCTCTACAGCACTAGTAGCTAGTACTGCCCGTCGTTGACTACTGGGCACATACAAGGAGTTCTCCACTATCTCTTCATACAGCTTCCATTCTTTAATCATCATCAGATTTATATATGCCTTTCTGCTCAGGGCATCCGCTACAACATTGGCCTTACCCGGATGGTAAGCCAAACTGAAATCATAATCTTTTAAATATTCAATCCATCTACGCTGACGAAGATTTAAATCCTTCTGCGAGAAGATATACTTCAAGCTTTTATGATATGTAAAGATCTCAAATCTCTCGCCAAACAGATAATGCCTCCATATTTTTAAAGCAAACACAACTGCTGCCAATTCTAAATCATGAGTGGGGTAATTCTCCTCTGCCGGCTTCAATTGCCTGGACGCATAAGCTATCACTTTGCCATGCTGCATAAGCACTGCGCCAAGTCCTCTTCTTGAAGCATCTGCATATACCACAAAACCACCACATCCTGCCGGTAATGTCAATATGGGTGCTGTTGTAAGCCTCTTCTTCAATTCCATAAAACTTTTCTGACATTCACCAGACCACACAAAAGGCACACCTTTCCTAGTCAACTTGGTCATAGGTGCTGCAATCTTAGAAAAATCTTGTATGAAGCACCTATAATAACCTGCCAATCCCAGAAAACTTCTAATCTCAGTAATTGTCTTAGGCACTTCCCATTTCATCACTGCTTCCACTTTACTTGGGTCCACTGCTACTCCTTTAGCTGAGATGACATGACCCAGAAATGAAATTTCTTTTAACCAAAATTCACACTTACTAAATTTGGCAAACAACTGGTTATCTCTTAACAACTGCAGAGTAAACCTCAAATGAGCTGCATGCTCCTCTTTAGATGCTGAATAAATCAGAATATCATCAATAAAGACCATAAATGAGCTGCATGCTCATCGTTAGACCAAAAGCATGCTGACGGCAACATCGACTTCCGTCGATGGGATATAGACGGCAAGAGATCTGGCCGTCTAGTTCCCAGCTGAAGAACCTGGCGTCAAACGATGTTGACGCTAAGCTCTTCGGCCACCAGTTCTCACAGAAAACCTAGGCCGACCTCACAAGTGTCCTCGGCCCTAAAACCTGCGGGAAAACATGAGGAAACACTTCCTCTAACATGCATCAATCCTAATCAACTCGAAACAACATGTTTCCATTGTTAAATTACTCAAACCACCCATGTACCCCGCATGGACACCATTACCTGAAAACATAATTATCATGCAGATTCATGCTTTCCAATTGCATTATCACGACCTATAGGAACTAAAGGGATTGTTCCCTACCTCAATACGCGCTTAAACCTCCTAAATTCTCTCGGTTCACACCGAACCCTCTGCGAGCTCCTACGGCAATTGCACCACGGTCCGGCATTTCCTGGGCCGATTCGTCACTGTCTCGCATTCCATGTTCCTCCAATTATCCTTATACAGCTCTTGGAAGTAGTGGGGAAGCAAGAGGAATGAAGTCAGGGCAAGGGAGAGGGAGAATGGAGTGAGAGAACTGCTCTCGGGTAGACCTATATTCTGCAGGTCGCACAGGTTGGCATCAACAAGGCTGTCGCCAATCAGACCGCCAAGGCTAGACGTCCATATCCATTGTCGCCAAGTTCATACAGTAAACGTCAACACATATGGACGCCAACAAGTTAACGACCACACCTGGCCACCAACTCCTACTCAACTGCAGCAGGTCCTATTTTATTTCAGGACCCAACTTGCACCATACCTGCACACACCACACGTCCACACCATACTGGCCTCACAATGGCCATCACAACCATTACACACATGATCCATAAGGATCCGAAAAGCACGCGACGTTACAATTCACCTGTATCATCAATATCACTATCTACTTCCTTTCTCGAGGAAGAGTTAGTTTCATCAAAAATAATATGCACTAATTGCTCAATTAATAAAGTTCGTTTGTTAAATACTCTATATCCTTTGGGTTTGGAAGCATACCCCATGAATATGCCTTCATCTGATTTGGATTCTAGCTTACCAATATCTCTTTTACCGTTGTTGTGGATAAAGTATGGACATCCAAATGTCCTAAAATGGCTGATTTTCGGCTTCTTCTGCTTGAATAACTCATATGAAGTCTTCTTCAGAATTGGCCTGATCATTACCCTGTTGATTATGTAACAAGCTGTGTTAACGGCTTCGGCCCAAAAGTACCTTGGCAAATCATATTCTGATAGCATTGTCCTTGCCATATCCAATAGAGTTCTATTCTTTCTCTCAGCAACTTCATTTTGCTGTGGTGTCTTTGGTGTTGAGAAGTTGTGTTCTATTCCTTGGCTATCACAGAATTTTGCAAAGCTCTCATTCTGAAATTCTCCTCCGTGATCTGATCGGATACTAATGATGTTATACTTCTTATCCTTTTAGACTTTCTTGCTGAAACTAACAAAACTCTCAAAAGTATCATCCTTGTGTTCTAGGAAAGAGACCCATGTAAAACTGGAGTAGTCATCTACTATAACAAATCCAAAATTCTTTCCCCCGAGACTTGTGGTCCTCATTGGCCCAAATAAATCCATATGTAAAAGTTCTAAGGGGTTAGAGGTTGTTACCACAGTCTTTGACTTGAAGGATGACTTGGTGTGCTTACCTTTTACACACGGTCCACAGACACCAATCATTTTTATACTTACTTTGGGTAGGCCTTCCACCAAGCTTCTTTTGATTAGCTTTCTTATGACATCCAAGCTGCAATGGCCCAGTCTTCGATGCCAAAGTTCAGTTGACTGCTCTTTGTTTGCTGCTAGACAGACATCTTGATCTTTCAGGTCTTCTAGATGAAGTACATACAGGTTCTTTTCCCTGCTGGCTTCAAACACGACTGCACCATCCTTCATAATACTGCACTTTGACTCTTGAAATCTGATCTGATGTCCTTTATCGCACAGCTGGCTGATACTAATAAGGTTGTGCTTCAGTCCTTTCACACAAAGTACATCTTCAATGATAACTTTTCCTTTGCTACCAACCGGTCCGCAACCTATTACAGTTCCTTTGCCATTGTCACCATATGTAACTGTGCCTTCTTCAGCTTCAAGGTGAGAGAACAGCTTCTTGTTACCTGACATATGCCTTGAGCATCTACTATCTAAGTACCATTTGGATGCTCGAAGGTTTCCCCGCATTAAAAACATTAAGCTTTAGGTACCCAAGTTCTTTTAGGTCATGATTGGTTAGTATCATCATTTTTTTCTTTTAATTATCCATATTTTATGTTTAGTTGGACATGATACTTTAATGTGTCCTAACTTATTGCAATGGCTACAACAAGACATTTTAGTTATCTTTTCAGTTGGAATGTATTTAAGATTTGATTTATATGCTGTGTCTTGTTCAGGTACAAATTTAGGAGTTGGATATGTTTTAGGATATGCTACTGTTTCCTCATTATCGAGAGGAGTATAACCTAATCCATGTTTCATTTTACCTGACCGTCTAGCACCTTTTAATATTAATGTTGTTTTGCCATTAGTAAATTTTTCTAGTGTGCTTGACAATTTTTCATTTTCTGTTGTTAAGGTGTTAACTTCTTGTTTTAATTTATCTACAGTTTCTTGGTTTTTCAAACTCGCTAATTGTTCATTTTTATTTTTCAAGTCTTCACATAACAACTCATTCCTCCTTTTTAGTTCAGTAATTTGTTTTTCCATTTGCTCATTTTCAGATTTTAAGTCTGAATTAGTATTTTCTAAGCATGCGAGATTTTTCTTATTGGCTTTTAGTGATTTACACACTTCTTTATATTTACAATACAGTTCATTAAAAGCTTCTTCTAAGTTGTCAGAATCAGATTCATTGCACGAAGAGAAAGATGAGTCTGATGTTACCTTGTCTTCGAGGTTGGCCATCAATGCCAGGTTGGCTTCTTCTTCTTCTTTATTGCTTGAGCTTGACTCGCTGTCCGAATCACTACTGTAGTCCCATGTTGCTGCCATGGCTTTCTTCTTAAATCTTTTGGGTCTTCTGATGCTGTCTTTCTTTCTGAACTCAATTTTCTTGAGCTTCGAACATTCTGCCTTGATACGTCCGGGCTTTTTGCATTCATAACATATGGGCTCAGATTTCTTTGAGTCCATTACTCCAGGTTTCTTGAGATCTTTTCCTTTCTTAAAGTATCTTCTGCCAGAATGATATTTTTTCTTGGCAAGTATATGTTGCAATCTTCTAGAGAAGAATGCTTCCTCGTCTTCGCTGCCTTCTGCACTTTCAGCACCGTCTGACTCTTCACTTAATGTGTCTTCTGCTGCCTTGAGAGCATTGCTGTGCTTCTTTCTGCTTGAAGACTCTCCCAACCTCTCCATGTTGATCTCATGGGCCATTTGGGACCCAATGAGTTTCTCCAATGACATTCTCTTCAGGTCATTTGCTTCTTCTATTGCCGTTACTTTGGGAGTCCAGGAAGCTGGTAGGGATCTTAGGATTTTTCTGACCATATCTCTCATTTCATAGGTCTTTCCAAGACCAGCTAACCCGTTAGTAATATCTGTAAATCTGCTGTACATCTGGGTTATTGACTCTCCTGGCTGCATCTGAAATCTTTTGTACTGTGACACCAAAATATCTATCCTGGTTTCTTTCACTTTGTCAGTACCTTCATACGTGATCCTTAACTTCTCCCACATCTCCATAGCTGACTTGCAGGCAGATATGCGGTTGAACTCTTTCTTGCTAAGAGCACAACATAGGATACTCTTGGCCTTGCAGTTCAGATAAATCTTCTTCTTGTCATCTTCCGTCCATTTATCTTTTTCATTTATGACCAGAAGATCTCCTTCTTCAACTATAGACTAGATTTGATAGTCAAGACCTTGTAGAAAGAATTCCATCCTTGTTTTCCAATATGTGTGGTCTTCACCATCGAACAACGGTGGCCTGTTTACTGACTGTCCTTCGAAGTGACCTTGGGCTGCCATTTGATCTTTTCTCTTCAGATCATTGGATCTTCTTGTTTGTCGAAGAGACTAGCTCTGATACCACTTGTTGCCCAGCTAGCAAGCCCAGACGGGGGTGAATGAGATTCTTAAAATTTGATTATTTAAAACCTGTAATCAAAACGTTCACACAAAATGCACTTCGATGACAGTTAGTGTTAGTGAGAAGACAAACAACAAACACAAGCAAGCACACACACACTGCACAAGATTTTATCCCGGTTTGGACCTCCTCTCCACAGGAGTCCTACGTCCAGTCCCTGAACAACAACTCAGGATTCTACTACCCAAGGGTACAGTCCCCCTCAAGGACACTTACACACCCAGCTACAGCTGGTCTTCTCTTCACAATCTGAAGAGGAAAACAACACCCTGGATCCCACCAGGTCTTCCTTCAACACGAAGGGAAATAAACACCCTGGAACCCCCAGGTCTTCCTTCACATGAAGGGAATGAACACAACAGAGTGTACAAGAGATGATACGCCCTTGGACCAAGCTAATAGCACAATACTTGATCCGAAGCGAATACTGAGAGGGAAAATCTACAAAGAAGAACACTCTCAGTACATAAAAGCTCTCTCAAGGTTCTATACTAGACACAGAGAGCTAAGAGCTTGAACAAGAGTGAGTGAGGCTTTGCTCTTCCGATTCTCGCAGATTGTATCAAGTAGGCTTTTCTCAATTATCGTCAAGAGATTTCTTCTCTGGAGTCATCAGTCTTCAATATATAGCTTCTTTTGAAAAATAGACGTTGAAGTATCCGTTATCTCTAAGCTTTTGTAGACGTTAGACTGCATGGCACTGTGGAGCTTCCAGTCAACGGTCTTTTGCGTTCCATGCACATAAGGAAGAAATCCTTCTTGATATCCTCCAGCTTTTACTTTATCCAACATTGTATAAAATCGTGCTGTCAGAGACCTGCACACATTAAATGCTAAAATGTAGACAGCTAAGCTGTCTCTTGTTGTCAGTCAACGTTAGAGTGAGAATACATCAAAATGGAAATTCCATTCTGTCTTTCCAAAAAGATATTACATGTAGGAGCATAAGAATAGAAGGTATCTGGACATGCTTCGTGCAGAGAAATGTACAGATATATTTAATGCATGGATGTGAGAGAAAAAAGCGAGGGAAGACTTTGACTTTCAAACTATTCGAAAATAAGTTTGAATATCAAGTCATTATTGACCATGAAGTCGATATAAGCATGACTTATGAAATCGTTGTGTGAATGAGTTGATGTTCATACTCATTCGAAAACGAATCATTGTACACACAAATCGTTATGCATCCATAACCAAATCGTTCTGGATAACAAATCGTTATGTCACTATAAGCAAATCGTTATGAGCAAATCATTATAACCAAATCGATGTGAGCAAATTGTTGTTTCAATTATCGAGTCGATGTTGTGAGGAAATCGTTATAGCAAGAAAATGTTTTGTAACTTATCAAGTCGTTGTGAAAGAGAAATCGATGTGAGAGCAAATCGTTGTTCTCACTTACCAAATCGATGTGAAAGCAAATCGATGTGAGAGCAAATCGTTGTTCTCACTTATCAAATCGATGTGAAAGCAAATTGATGTGAGAGCAAATCGTTGTTCTCACTTATCAAATTGATGTGAGACAAAATCGATGCGATCACTTAGCGAATCGTTCTGAGATCAAAATCGATGCGATCACTTAGCGAATCATTATGAGATCGAAATCGATGCGATCACTTAGCGAATCGTTCTGAGATCGAAATCGATGCGATCACTTAGCGAATCATTCTGAGATCAAAATCGATGTGTACTTAGAAAATTATTTATATACACTGAGCCTTAAATGTTTCAGGGTAGAATACTTACATAGATTTAACTTTTCTTGATTTATTTTCTGTGCTAAGATCTTCATAGAACATATGTTAGAGTTACATTGTCTTAGTTTTTTTAATCACCAAAATAGATATGTAATTTGATTAAATTACATGAGGATAAATTGATCATCAATGTCCATGACAAGAATGTGGTTAGGTACGAAAGCGTGTTTAAAAGAAAAATGTGCTGGTCGATAGCGGTGCATTAAGAACACACGCATCGATATAGGCGCGTTTACACTCAGCGACAAGAGGCTAGTCGAAACTCACCGTACAAGTCCGGAAAAACTCCAGAAAAGGGTGTATAGGTGTTTATGCTATAACCAACTTAGCATCCTAGAGAAATTCTAGGCTCATAGAGACTTACAAAGGCCTCAAATGAAGGAGTTCTAGTTCTACATGAGGAATACCCGATGAAGGGTTCTCACATCACTAAGAAAGTGTATGAAAATGGTTGCTCGACATCCTAGAGGGATTTCAAGCTCATGGAGCTATGATAAAAATGTTGTATGAATCATATATCATGTATCGTTTAATAAATCCTGTTAAAGCATGGTTAACATTTATTATGTTTATAAACAAGGTTGCATGGATATTAACATACTAATGTATAGGGCAAATTAGTGTTTTAGCATGTATTAAATTCATGTGAGAGGATCAATAGAGGGTGCATGAATAATTCACTTAATCATGATTTAAAGAGATTAAATCAACATAAAATAACATGGTTTATTACTGTGTAGCACGTTTAAGGTTGAACAATAATTAAATAGTATAGATATTATGATTTTATGGCACTGTGTTCAAGAAAAGTAGGGTTTCAGAATCGACAATCTAAACGTACTGGTCTTGGCAAGTGCATTCAGAACACGGTCAAGCTGCTCAGTGCGTTCAAGTTAAGAGAACATGTTGGCCGAGATGAGTGCATCTTAAACGCGCGCTATCGGGCAAGCACATTTAAGAACATGGTCAGGGTACTCACCATGTTTCAAAACAGTAAGCCCCTTTTAGGTAGGTTTTAATCCAAATGTCAAAATCTTGATATTTAATGAATCAAAAAGAGGTAAAATGCACGTAAAAGCTTCTTAACATGCTTCTAAATTTACAGTAAAGATTAATTGACATATAGACAAGGATTTGGCATGATTTGAAGGGACTTTACATGAACTCGATAAGCATAAAAATTGACTTTTGAACATTAAAATACATGTTGTATGGACTAAAATGTAATAGACATGATTCTAGCATGGAAAATACCTTACAAAGAGATTTAATTAAGTTTTGTCTGTGAGAATACATACCTTTGAGTGCTTTGAAGATCCTAGGAGAAGAACGGGGTAGAACTCCAAAATCCTTGGGGTTTTTTTTCAAATCTCCTCCCCTCCAACTAGGGCTATCAATGGGTCGGGCCGGGACGACAGGCCCATCGGTCTGGCCCTATTTTGGGTCGGGCTATAAGACTCTTTTCGGCCTATGGGTTTTTAGTTAGGCCTAAAAGCCCAACCCGACTAGGCCCATGGGCTAGACTTGGGTTTTGAGTTCAGCCCGATGGGCCAACCCGACCCATTCTTTTTTATTTTTTCTCTTTTTAATTTTAAATTTTACTTAGTTAAAATTATGTTATTTTACTTATTTAAAAGTTAAAACTCTCTTTTCAAACAAATTAAATAAGTAACATCAAAACTCTACTAAATTGAGTGAGATTATAAGTTTTATATTATTACATATATTAATATTATTATTAATATATATATATATATATTTAAATATTCAGGTCGGGCTGGGCCTTATTCGGGCTTTACATTTTTGTAAAAACGCTAGGCCTGGCCTTGCCCGACATAGCTCGGGCCTGGGCCGGGCTTGGGCTTTCATATTGATGAGTCGAGCCTAGCTCGAGCTCACCTAAGCCCGACCCGGGCTCGGCCCATTGACAACCCTAAGGGTGATTATAAGTTATATTTAAATGGTTAGAACTTTAGGAGTCCTAACATAACTCTAACTTCTTTAGGTACGGGTATACTTGATTTCCCTCTCCAATTTGTGCTTCCCAATCCCAATTAGATTAGGATTTTGATGGGAAAACATGGTCTCTATGTTGAGTTAGTGTTTAGGCATTTATTGGCTTGTTAACTATTGTATTTAATCTTAATTAGTCTAATTTAGTTGTAAGTAATTAGGCATTTCAAATTCTAAAATAATTTCTTCTTTTATTATTACCTATGTTTTCTTTTTGTCCCATTGACACTTTGATATGTTGTTATTCAATCCTCTTATGAATCTTTTTTTATTTTCTTATCATTTATTCTTTTGATATTTCGATTTATCTAATTTTAAATAATTTTGGGTTGCTACATATCCTTCCCCACTTAGAAAGAATTTGGCCCTCCAAATTCACTTGGTTGCGTAGATTGGGTCTAGGAAGGGGTTTCAAGAGCTATCCTGATGACTATTTTGGTTCTTTTTCTTAATGATAGGCAAATTTGACTACCTAAAATCTAATAAATCCATCTTTTTTCTTAAGCTGTAAATGAATATGAGGTTTATGTTACTTATGAGTGCTCCGCAAGCCAACTCACATTAGTGATGACACTTGTAATCTTATACGAATGTCTTTTAATAATGATATTAATGGTATTTTATCACTCTATATTACATGCATAGGATGATATTTATATATTGTGATATCCACAAGTCTGTGCAATGAGGATTAGGATCATGATGCGATCATGATAATGAGACATATCTTCTTTAAAGATAGATCCTAAATATTCTTGGTCATAGGTTACTCGAGAAGGACATCGAGATAACCAGATAGATCAGTGTGCTGTATACTCGTCCATATGATGGAGGCAGCTGGTCTCATAGCTGCTTGTGTGGAGACACCAGGGGTATAATACATATACTCATTGGAGAACGAGTTCACTGAATGATCCACTCTCAGAATGTTGTATGGTTGATGATACCTAATTGTTAGACAGTGATTTCATGGTCCTAGTTATGTAACTGATACTTATACATGAGACACTAAGGATGTCTTGTTTAAGTATTCTATTTTTTGATACCCGACTTATAGGTCTGGAAGTTCCAGATCTAGTACAGCCGTTATTGGGAATGATAGTCAACCTTACGAAGGTAATTTGGGTGTCAATAAAGGATCATCCACTCTTGGTATCACGAGAGGAATATCTTGTGTGTTCTTACTCAGGCAAATCCCTGGTTAGGGTCAATCAGATTGAGAGAGAAGGAGTTCTCTAGGAGAATCTGATAAAAGTGAGACTCAGATGGATTCCATATAGGCCTGACTGCATCATGTCTAATATATGGTCTCTGGGATATTAGATGGATGAGGGTATAGGTAGATGGTAACTGAGGGAAGAAATGTCATGCCCCCAAAATTCATACGTCATAATTGTGGCGAAAATTAAAAAATCATCTGAAATGATATCCCTCAACATAAACCTTGACCAAACACCTCAAGCCACATTGAGGCACGACACTCAAATCAAATGGAAATGAGAGGGGCCTGCAAGCCCAACAACAAAACAAGGGCCTACAAATTTGTTTTTTTTTTCTCTAAGAACAAAGTTTTGCCGTATCAAAATTCACATTTAAATCTCAAAAATGGACACACCCCATTGCAGTAAAATTTGCTACAATAATCATATAATCCCAACACATAAAACACAATATGATTGATATATGATCCCCACATTCGCGATTCACACTTAGACAAATCATCAATTGTTTCTTTTATTCATTGCATGGTTTGTACAAACACTAATTTCCAAAGAAACACTCCTCACAGATCCGACCATAGTGGTTTACAAGCATGATACATGATTTGCTCACACATCTAAAAATCAAAAATAAAATTCATCCAAGGCGTTTCCAAGCTCTCCACACAGTGGTTTGGTTACATGCTACTCTTGCTCCAAAATATCTGAAATGTTCATAGGTTTATGAGAAATTAGCCCACTAGGATTTATATCTTATGCTGCGGGCAAAATATACTTAATCAACATTTTAACAAGCTGAATTTCAAGGATGGCAAACTGAAGATCAAGGCAAACAGGAAGCATGCATGATTATAGCAAGCAAAAGTTGCATATTACAGAATTCGAAGCGAATCATGCTAATTGTCAAGTCATAAGAATGATACAACAGTCAAACTATAATCTAATAAAACATGTGACAAGAACATATATTGGCCATTTCAAATGAATCAAACTTATCAAGTCAAACGAACGAATCAAACATATCATATCAAATAGCACATCGTGCTTCATTCATATCATATAACAAAAAGACACTTTCCAATCTTGCATACATATGGATGCCAATGCCAAGCACCGCTCAATTTGTTGATCCATACTCCCCAGGTTTATAAGTACGTCAGGGTGCTCCTCCCCAAGACTGGATCATGCCCCATTGTGCACGCATTTGATTAAGGATATCATCCCAATAGTAGTGCCGAATTTAAGAACATTATGGCCATTCAGAGTCAAGGACAGACTTGTAAGATATCAAAGAAGCCAATAACATAAGCTTAGATCAAGAAACTTCAAGAGTATAAATTTCCAAGAAATCAAACAAGTCATGTTGAATCAAGTAATGCAGTGAGCTCAAATGGGTTCCTATACATTTCTTTTGATTTCAGATTCAAGGCAAGTGGATTCAAAGGTGGAGTTTCAGTTAATCACAAAGAAATAGAATCAAAGCAAATTAGGAGTCATTATAATAATCTTCACATTTTTACCATTTTTAATGTGTACAAGGCACTTAGGATTACTGCACGTGATTTGCTCTTCTATAGGACAAATTTCAGTGGCCGGAAGGGCTGATCAAATTGACAGCCGGAGTGCATAAGATTGAACAGTCGAAGTGGATATTCGAAGTTGACAGTCAAAGTTGCCATGAGTGCCAGTCAAAGGTGCAGATCAAGAGGGCCACAAAGGCCAGTCACAGTGTAGTTGGAGCAGGAGGGGTCTATGGATAACTCAACAGTACACCAGACCTAATGATGCCAACAACAAGCATTTCAATGGTGCATAAGAGACTTAGAAAAAGTTTCCATATTGTGATATCCACAAGTCTGTGCAATGAGGATTAGGATCATGATGCGATCATGATAATGAGACATATCTTCTTTAAAGATAGATCCTAAATATTCTTGGTCATAGGTTACTCGAGAAGGACATCGAGATAACCAGATAGATCAGTGTGCTATATACTCGTCCATATGATGGAGGCAGCTGGTCTCATAGCTGCTTGTGTGGAGACACCAAGGGTATAATACATATACTCATTGGAGAACGAGTTCACTGAATGATCCACTCTCAGAATGTTGTATGGTTGATGATACCTAATTGTTAGACAGTGATTTCATGGTCCTAGTTATGTAACTGATACTTAGACATGAGACACTAAGGATGTCTTGTTTAAGTATTCTATTTTTTGATACCCGACTTATAGGTTTGGAAGTTCCAGATCTAGTACAGCCGGTTATTGGGAATGATAGTCAACCTTACGATGCATAAGATTGAACAGTCGAAGTGGATATTCGAAGTTGACAGTCAAAGTTGCCATGAGTGCCAGTCAAAGGTGCAGATCAAGAGGGCCACAAAGGCCAGTCATAGTGTAGTTGGAGCAGGAGGGGTCTATGGATAACTCAACAGTACACCAGACCTAATGATGCCAACAACAAGCATTTCAATGGTGCATGAGGGAGTTCTCTTGGCGGCGGGCGTGCTCGAGTTACAGACTCTAATAGCTGAGGGGAAAACGGTGGGATAGTGGCATAGAGTCATTTGCAGAGCTCTCTTAGTTGGTCTGGGATGCCGAGGTGGTTTTGGTTGTTCTTCCGGCGTGGATCAACTAGTCCTTCTCACTGCCTCACTCTACGTGGTTCCGGTACCAACTAGAGGGGCCAGGCGTGGGACCATAGTCCATCCAGACTACGACAATTGTGTGGTTACTCTTAGTTTTGGTCTCACTTTGACAAGAGGTGGCAGACCTGGACTGGTGGTCGAGGGTAAGGCGCGTGGTGCTCCTTACCGGTTGACTAGTGGTAGTTGTTCTCCGTGGCGAGTGCTTTTGGCTAGATAGTTTCCTCTGTCTGTGTTTGCAGCCTTGGGGTTCGTCCCTGTGTCGTGGTTACACGGGTTTTCAGTTTCGACGTGTTTAGACCGATGGCCGTGTAGTTACTTTAAAACCAGTGGAAAATTGGTAGTCTCTATTGAGCTACTTCGTGAAGCTCATCCATCCTTTTCAGGTGAGACTTCATAGCAGTTCCTTCAGCCGCGGGCAGAGGAGATAGGGCCGTAGTAGACAACATCTTTTGTTAGCAGTGTTCCCATGTACTTCTTGGTTTCTTCACCCTATGGGTATCCCCCTAAGGGATCTATTATCCCCTCTTTTAGCACTTGTACTTTATTACTTGGGACTGTACTAGACTCGTACTTTGTGGTAGATGCTTTCCTTTACTTGTTGGTACATTTCTAGTGCTTGTTACTGTCATTTAATTCCCTTACATATCTTGTTAGACTGATCCATAAGCCCTTCCGAGTCTTCGGGCCTATGGGCGGCAGTACCGGTGGTCGGATTCTCGGTGAGATTCGGGGGTTTGGGCACCGGGGCCGTTACATTCGTCGACCCCAAAGAATTGATATGTTGATTTATCTAAAAACTTCAGAGCTGAAATAGGATATGTTTCGGTTGACTGATGGCCTCAGACCGATCGATTGATTTTCATATAAACTTTGGTCTGCTATAGGAAAGAATTTCGGATGATTGACTCAGACAATTCGGTCGACCGATTATGAACACACTCAAGATGAACATTTCATTTTTAGTTCAATATGCTTGGAATCTTTCCAAATCTTTAGATATCTTCATGAGACTATAAACACAACCTATTCTTAACATTGGACATGCATCCTAAGACTCGATAGAGTTGAACCTCATCCCTTAAAGTTCCAAGGAGGTTACTTGTGCCTTAGAGAAGAGTTTTTGAAGCTCTGTATGTGCAGAAGTAAGGAGGAGGATTTGCGATTGTCCCAGAAGTGTTTTGATGTCCACAAGAGTTGCTGAGAGTGTGGATTACTGCTTCAATACATGGTTCATCATCTAGAGGCTTCTACATCAGCTCGTGCTACTTCATGTAACTCCAAAAGTTCTACACCGAGCTTAGAGTCTGAGAAGCTAGCTACAACAAGGAAGAATCTACTCTTTAATTTCTTGATCAATTGTTTCTCCTTGTCTTAAGTTTTTTTTTCTTGTTTGAACTTGAGATATAGTGGGTGGTGCAAATGTGCCCTGGTCGTATGACTGTGCATATGTGTGTGTGTGTTGTAGGATCATTCCTAGTGTATGGCCTTAGGTGTGTGAGGGGTGGACGTAAGCGCACGGGTTGTGTTGCTGGACCACCTAAAAAATCTCATGCATTCCGCATGGTTTGATCCTTATCTTCTATCAATCTTCTATGAGATTCTACATTAGGTATTTCACTGTGTTTAGGAATTTTTCTACAAGTATAATTTCTTTTAGAAAAGAAAAATCCAAAGAAGAGTGTGTATCATTTTAAAATTTTAGGGATCGATTCACCCCCCCTCTTGATCCTGTCTTAGATATTTAGATTGTGTCATCTAGCATACTATTCTTCAATAAGTATCAAAGTGTGGCGCTAATACACAAGAGTAATCCTAAGTCAATGGCTACCAATAACCTTCTCCTTGAGGGTCACTCCATCCATTGGCCATCTTTATTTGATGGGTTGAATTATTCTTATTGGAAAATTCATATGATTGTTTTTAGTCACTCTCAAGATTATGAAATCTGGAAAGTAATCAATAGTGGTCCATACAGTTTACCTGAGGATGAGGGAAAATGGATTGATGAGTAAATTAAAAAAATCTAAGCTGAAGTTTAGTGCAATGAATATAATCCAATGCTCTTGCATCCCAATGAATATGCTCATGTGTCAATGTGCAGGTCAGTGAAGGAGATGTGAGACTCTTTGAAGCTCATATATGAGGGCACCTTCGAGGTTAAGGAGACAAAGGTGAACCTCCTAATCCACGACTACAAGTTGTTCAAGGTGAAGCCAAAGGAATCAATATTAGAGACATTTGCCTACTTCACTGAGATAAACAATGGACTCAAAGGGTTGTGCAACCAGTTACCAATTCGGAGATGTTCTGGAAAGTTCTACGGTCGTTGCCTCTCACGTAGCATACAAAGGCAACAATCATCGAAGATTCAAAGAACCTTGCCACCTTAATGTTGGAGGAGCTGATAGGGTCTCTCATGACTTATGAGTTGAATATCCAGAGAGTCGATTCAGATATAAACAAGAACAAAGGAATTAGTTTGAAGGCAGCTCAAGCTTCTCAATATATTTTAGAAGGCAATAGCGATGTGGATGAAGATGAACAAGAGCTAGCTAGGCTCACAAGGAAGATGTGAAATTTCATTCGCAAGCATAGAGGTTTCCAAGGAAACAATAACAAGCAATTCACCAAGAAACAAGCTACTAAGGCTGACTGAAACAACAAGGAAATAGAGGTAATATGCTATGAATGTAAGAAGCCAGGACACATGCATGGAGAGTGTCTAAAACTCATCCAAAATTTAAAAAAAATGCAAAGCCAAGAGGTCCAAGGCAATGGTTGCCACATGGGACAACGAGGAAGACAAGAAAATATATTCTGGTAAGCTTGAAGAGGCATTGGACTCGCTGTGCTTGATAGCTAATGAAGATGAAGGCTTCGAGGTAAATGACTCTTCCCAAACCTTTTCATGTGAACAATGGGAACTAGTTTACACATCATTATTTGAAAAATTCAAAAGGGTGAAATATGAAAATAAAGCATTGAAAAATAAGGTTCATGACATCTTTTAAAATGAATTCCCTTGCACATCATGTCAAAACTTGAGATTAAAATTGGATGAGTTGCATGATGTAAATGAAACCTTGATGTCTAAAGTTTCTTTATATAAGGATGAGTTGAAAGTCTATCACATATGAAATCCCAAATTGAAAAGGCTAAGAAATTGGAAGAGGAAAATATCAAGCTAAAAATTGAGAAAGAGAAACTCATGTCTAGGGTAGGTGAACTTGAGAAAAGTGCTACAATGTCACAAAATATAATTAAGAGCTTGTAAATAACATTAGCAAAATTCAGAAAAGGGAAGTAAGGTCTATATGATATTTTGATCATGAAAGTAAACTTCCAAAAAGAAGACCCAGGCTATGTTCCCAACAAAAAGTAGGCTTTCAAACACAAATCTACAACCTCCTTTGTGCATGCCACCGATATTCCAACCACCTCACAAGCACCTTCTAAAAGAGATGTGCTCCCTAGACCAAAATCCTATCCAAAGAAATTTAGGGACACATATCCCATTATACAACACAAGCAACTTAATAGACCAAGAATGCAACCAAGAATTCAACCAAGAAATATCCATTCTCCCAAAAACTATGTTAAACAAGTTCATGCTCCAAGTTTCTCAAATGTGACTTGTTATTACTATGGAGTTTGTGGACATATTAATGTTGGATCGAGTTGGCACTAGAGATGTCCTAGAGGGGGGTGAATAGGACTTCTTGCGCTTTTAAAATTTATCTGAAAATAGATAACACTAAATAGAGTTGTTAGTATTTAGTGTGGTGTGTGTGAAACAAGTGAAAGCTTGGCGGAAACAATTACACAAATGCACAAGAGATTTTATCCTGGTTCGGCCCTTCCCACATTGATGTCCTACATCCAGTCCCTAAGTAACCTCTTGGGATTTCACTAAATTGCCAAGAACACTTGGCCTTCTCTCAACCTGAGAGGTATTACAAACCCACTTGCTCCCAAGTAAGTCTTCCCTTTATCAAGGGGTACAAAGACTACCTACACTAGTAGGTCTTCCCTTCACAAGAGAGGCACTGCAGGAAACAAACCTCCTGCGGCTTATCTAATACAGAAATAAAGAACACTTGTGTGTCTGCTCAACTGCATCAGAAGACACAGAATCAGAAAGAGATACAAATGAGAATTAAAGCTCTAACTCTTTCTAAATCTAAATGGGTGGACTGAGAAATATCTACAGTTACAAAATGCCACCCAACAGAGAAAGACTTCTAAAGAACTAGAGAGCTTGGAAGTCGTAGACTGAAAAAACAACTCTCTTTTTTCTTTTCAGTAGAAGGCTGTGAAAACTCTTGCTTGCAAGTTCAGATTGGAGTTGAGTGTGTTGCTGGTTGGTATATGTATGTGTTCTTGTTCAAACTCTGGCTTCTATATATGAGCTTCAGATATCTTCCTGTTTGAAACAAACCGTTGGAAGCTAGCCATTGAAGGATATCCATTTGAAAAGAGACTATGAGCTTCCTAGATGTCCATCAGATCTTCAGCTCTTTAGAGTCCAACGTCTTCAGGCTATGTAGGTAGTTTCATGGCTTGATAGACAACTTCATTAATGTTCTGTAAACTCCATGATCAAGGTCGAAAGCTAAGCATACTGCATTAATGTTCTGAAAACCTGAAAGGACAAGACAGATAGGGATACCTCCATACTTTTAGAGGTACGTAAGATAAAGAAAATATAAAGCAAGAATGAGCTCAGACAGACAGAAATTCAGAGCATTTAAGGATCAGACAGATAGTTGTATGGGGAATACAAAGTCTTTTTCTGAAAGTCATGGTGTTCTGACAGTGGTAGGTGAGCTCTGACAGATAGCCCATGCTGCTTATACCTACCATTGCATTTACTGTATAGCAACTGTCAAATGGAGAAGAACTGAGCTTCTGATAGCAAACAAGAGATCATATTATATAATTATTACAGATCTTTAACAAAGATATTTTTATATGGTCATTTTGAATATAATTTTTCCAACCTAACAAAATATTTAAATGGTGGTAGCAAGAAAAACATTATTCTGTAAGATATGTAAGTGTTATTCATGAGAGTGACGTGTGAGAATTGACGGAATTCTATTCAGATTCTTGGATTGGGTTCGATGCTCAAACCACTAATCTTAAAAAAACATAAGTGTAAAGGATCAGAACACGCAACTCGGGGATCCAAAATCAGAAATAGAGATCCGATCGGTTTGCCGTTCGCTCCGACACGACCAGGCAGGTGAGAGTGATGTGTGAGAATTGACGGAATTCTATTCGGATTTCTGGATTGGGCTCGGCACTCAAACCACTAATCTTAAAAAAACATAAGTGTAAAGGATCAGAACACGCAACCCGGGGGTCCAAAATCAGAAATAGGGATCCAATCGGCATGCCGTTCGCTCCGACACGACCGGGTGGGATAACAAATAACATGAAATAAACAAGATTAAGATTTCATGAATTCTATGGAATGACAAATTCATACAAAAATTATTTAAGTATCAAGTACATAGAGGTTGATATAGTATACTTCGACTTTCCTGAAGTCGGAGTCAAAGATAAGATATGCATAAAGAACTTCGACTACACAGAAGTCGCAGTGAGACATTGATCACAATTTTGACTTTTGGAAAGTCAGATTGAGAAAAGTTTGTTCATCAATCGATGTCATACTTCGACTTTTAAGAAGTCGAAGTGCCAGTAAAAAGACAGTAGACTTCGACTTTTAGGAAGTCGGAGTAAGTTCGACTTCGACTGTCAAGGAGTCGGAGTAAGGCTCAATGGATAAGCAATCAGTATAGAGACTTTGACTTTTAAAGAGTCGGAGTCATGTCAGACTTCGAATTTTTCGGAGTCAGAGTACTACCAGTTTGTTCATCAATTGAAGACTACTTCGACTTTTCTAGAGTCAAAGTCCGGAGTAGGAGTCCAGAGTCGGAGTTAGTATGATATATAGTATACGCTGTGGACTTAGAGAAATTTTTGTCAGTGTTGATACATTGATTCTGTGTAGGCATAAATTTTGACTAAGATATATTACAGTATGTTTATGAGAGTCTTTGTATATTAATTTTCATAAATGGTAGTAAAAATGTATTTAAAATATATTGAAAGGTTTTGTCATAGTAAAAACATTATGATAAATGTTTAGCAATATATTAGCAATATTTTTAGGGATAGTTGCTCAACAGCTAATTCAAATTGCCCTTTGAGAAAAAATGCTAAAAAAATGAACTTGGTTTGGGTTAGAAAAGACCTCATTGCATCTTGGATTAACGGTCAAGGACCTAAGACTATCTAGGTACCAAAAACCCATGCATAAGGGGTTACTTGTGTGCACGTGTCTCTTGAAGCTATTGAAGACAAATGGTACTTGGATAGCGGGTGTTCAAGACACATGATCAGGGACAAGTCCAAGTTTTCAGAGTTGAAAGAAAAAGACGGTGGACTTATGCCTTTTGGAGGTTAGGGCAAAGGTAAGATAATTAAAATTGGCACCATTGGAAAAAAAATTCTAAAAGCATAATAGAAAATGTTTCTCTTGTTAAAGGATTGAAACATAACTTGCTAAATATAAGCCAAGTATGTGATAAAGGTTTTAGAATTGTATTTGATGATGATCATTGCATAGTTCTAAATAAAAACTCCAATGAAGTAAGATTCATAGCCCATAGATCTAATAATGTGTATGTTACTAATTTAATTGGCATGGCTTGTGAAAATGTATGCATGGTTGCTAACAAGCTGGTGGACGTATGGCTATGGCATTAACAATTGGGTCACGCTAGTTTTGGAGTTCTCTCTAAATTGTCTAGACTTGACCTTGTGGTCATATTGCCTAAAATGAAGTTTGAAAGTGACAAAATATGTGAGGGTTATGCAAAGGGCAAGCAAACGAGGGTCTCTTTCAGAAACAAGAACATCTTTCTTCTACACGCCCCTTTGAACTTTTATGTCTTGATCTTTTTGAACCCACTAGAACTACAAGTCATGGAGGTAAGTTTTATGGTTTTGTTATAGTTGATGATTACTCTAGATTTACATAAGTTCTATAACACTTGAGTGGGGATAGATTCACAACCCTAAGGAGAGAATTGGGCTTATGTAAGGGTTGATGACATTCAAGATAAAGGGGTGTGATTGAACTTAAATGCAACAGTCATGTGTCTCTGTATGTGCCTTTGTTCCTACATGCCAATATCCTTGGGTGTTTGTTGTATGCTATATGATTAAGGCCCTCTTCTTGATTTTGCTATGACCTCATATCCTTAAGATATCACTTTACATGGACTTAATATAGTGTGCATCAATTCAACCACAAAGAGGGAGAAACTACTATTTGGTGAGGGCATAAGGGGGAGCTTACTGGTTACGTCTTTAGCATTTTTCTCAAAATGCATTTTAAATTGAACCCAAACACTAATGCACTTTCATGAGCTTAATGGTTATCAAACATGAGGATAATGGAAATTCTTTTTAATACCTTAGTGATTATTCATATTCCACATCAATTTTTGACGAGTAATTAGAGGAAAAATCTACCTATCTTGTAGTGAATGAAAAGGAGAATTAGGCTTAGGAACTAGGTCTCTCCACTAAATAAGTGACGAGGTTTCCGTCAAATGGAGAAGAAAATATCCAAATGTGAATAGACAAAGTAAAATGCAATATGAAATTGAAAAAAAAAGGACAGAGTGATAAGTGATAGATATCAAAAACCGAGGATCTCTCTTGAATGTGTAAGGTTGGGAGTCATCTTTTGGTATTACTTAGGAGGTCTATATATCCCAATTAATGTTTGAGACTTATTAAGCGTGTCACATCACCATAACCTCACTAAAATTTAATTTTGAATGTATCTTGAGAATTTGTTTAAATACTTAGACCAACTTAATTTCTCTTATTGAATGCACATCTTCTTTTGTGAGCACCTTATGGCGCACTTTGATGCTTATAGTCCATTGAATCTTTCCTATCCCACTCTAACCCTTTTTAGATGATGTCAAAAGGGAGAGAATATATAGTATATTTTTATGAATGTCTTGTTGTGCGTGTGCATAAATGTGTGTTTATTCAAAACATAAAAAATCTAATAAAACAAAACATAAAAAGATGTACATTGAAAATTTAAAATAAAAAAGAGAATGCAAGTGTATCTTGGATGATTTGAATGGATGGAAAACTCATCATGGTAAAATTATATGAAAAATATACAAGTATTTTGTCATCATCTTGTATGTTATAGATTTTGATGATTACAAAAATACATTGTACGAAAGTCATGAGTTTGTATTTTCATGTTGATTGATTTTCCATATTCATGTTGAGGGTCTAACATGTATGTCTAAGTTTCAAAAGGATAAACTTTGTATGCTTCAATGGCATAACAAGTGGAAACCAATGGTCAAGAAGACTAGTCAAGTTGAAGTTCAAAAAGGCAAACCTCAGAAGATCAGTCGACCGACCCCAAAGAATTGGTCAACCAATTTATCTGGAAACTTCAGGATTATAGTAGAGGATGTTTCGATCAACTTATGGCCTCATACCAGTCTACTGATTTTCGCAAAAATTTTGGTCTGCTACAAGAAGAAATTCTGGTCACCGGCCTTGACAATTCGATCGATCGATTACGATTGTACTCGAGATGAACTTTCCATTTTCAATCTGATTTGAGTTAGAATATTTCCTACTCTTTAGAGATCTTCATGAGACTATAAATACAACCTATTCTCATCATGGGCACACATCCCAAGTCTTTGTGGAGTTGAACCTCTTCCCCTAAAGTTCCAAGGAGGTTTCTTGTGCCCTAGAGAAGAGTTTTTGAAGCTTTGGATGTGTAGAAGCAAGGAGGATGGCTTGTGAATATTCCAGAAGGGGTTGATGTCCCTATGAGTTGTTGAGAGCATGCATTATTACTTCAGTGCATGGTTCTTCATCTAGAGGCTTCTACATCGACTTGTGCTACTTCGTGCGACTCTAAAAGTCTACATCAAGCTTAGAGTTTGAGAAGACAACTATGACAAGGGAAAATCTACTATTTAATTGCTTGATCAATTGTTTCTCCTTATTTCAATTTTTTTTCTTGTTTGAACCTGAGATATAGTGGGTGTGTATGTGGTGACTTGTGGCATACACATTTCTGTGGTGTGTGTTTAAGCACTATGCGTGTGTGGATTGGTCGTATGACCGTATGTGTGTGTGTGTGTGTGTGTGTGTTGTAGGATCATTTCCTAGTGTGTGGCCTCATGTGTGTCAGGGGTGGACGTAAGCTCACACATTGTGTTGTTAAACCACCAAAAAAATCTCGTGTGTTCTATGTGGTTTGATCTTTATCTTCTATCACCCTTCTATGACATTCTTGGTTACATGTTCCACTGTGTTTATGAATTTTTTGACATGTCTAATTTCTATTTAGAAAGAAAAATTCAAAAAGAGCGTGTGTGTAGTTTTAATTTTTTAGGGATTGATTTACCCCCCTCTCAATTTTTTCTTGTCTATCTAGATCGAGACATCTAACATACTAAATTCTTCAACTTGATCAACTCCTTGACTTGATTAATAAATCAACTCCCTGTATAGACTTTCTTAATAAAAAAATTCCTAATAAATACTGAGGTAATTGCTGAATTTTTTTTTTTATGTAAACCATATTAAAATAGAAATTTAAAAGAAGGAAAATTGGTCATGCTTAGAATCCAATTCGAATTTAAATGCCAACACATAAAGAAAGAGACTAAGCCCTAATCTAATTAGGGATGGGAGATTAATTTGGGTTATGTAGGAAATCAACAAAAATTGAAACCACAAAAGTTTAAGTCATAATTGGACTCATAAAGCCTTAACTTTTTAAATACACTTCTCTCCTTAGGCGACCCTAATTGTTGTTGGGAAGGCATTGGATGTAGGGAAAAGATGCTGGAAGGAGGAATCATAAGGGACCCTAGGATCTTGGTATTCTTCGTTGGTTTTGGCCCTAGCTTCTTAAATTAATTAAAGGTAGGCATTCTCATAGGTTGAATCTAATTATATCTTTATATAGGGTCATCTCTATGCCTAGATCATGATCTCATGTTTTCTCCAATTTTTATGAAGAGAGAAATACGTGCGATGAACAACCAAGAGGGGAGGGGGTTATTGCCTAAATACAAATTCTTTTACACAAAATATATTAAACTCAATTGAGCAAATCTACTAAGTGATATGCATAGCGAAAAAAAAACAACAATACCAACTATCCTAATGTGCGTAGAATGGAGATAGGAAATAAGGATATCAAACCATAGATGCACACAGGATTTAGAGTGGTTCCTTAAACACACCCCCGTGTGCGCCTACGTCCACTACCTCACACTCCTGTGAGGATTTTCACTAAATTGTTTCCCAGGTACAAGAGTAAACCCCCACACATCGTTGTTTTTAGTGACAAGACCAACCCCACATCATTTCTGGGGATGGGACAACCCAAAGTGTATGCACAACATGCACTACACACCAATCACGTGCTCACAAACTGAGCGCACATGTACACACACGATGATGTTGTGTAAACAAGTTTGAAGTACAGTTCCCAACTCAATAATAAGACAAGAAAGATGAAATTCAGAGTTCAGAAATATCTTGTTTAGTGTGGTTGAGAAATGTTGGAGAAGAGCATGGATGCTTGCACAAGCCTTCTTGGATGTGGTACAATAGATGCATGATCTTCTTAACGTCCAACACCTTGAACTCACACAACAAACCTTGAATAAATCGCCTGGAAGGAGCTCTGGTTCGCTGGCTCGTCCTTTGACCTAGCTGGGTGCAAAAACTCATTCTCCAAAGGATGTGTGTGGTACAACACACATGGAAAGACTTCCCTTTATATACCCACTTGCCAAAGACTTGATCTTGGCCGTATATCTTAAAGAAACGTAGCCAGAATCCAAACAAGAAAATAGACATATCCATATATGGAAACTACATTTTCATAATCGATCGACCAATATTCCCAAGTCGGTCGTCTGATTTTGGACTTAGCTTTGGTGCCAACCTGCTTCTTCTTCTGCATCGACACCCTACTCCAAGTTGGTCGTCTGATTCTATAGAGTTGGTTGTTTGATTCTTGGACTGTCCTGTGGACACCGCCGCGGGTCCGTCGGGAACCTCGGGGCATATAATCCACAAAGAAGTGGGGGGGGGGGATGAGGTGAGATGGATCGGTGGAAAATGCAGAAAATAAAGAAGATCGTGATCGCCAGGTACGTGAGGGTACCGGATGGAGATGCACGGCGAGGGATGCGAGATGGGAGAAGTGATCGCGAGCATACCTTTTAGCGGGGAGATTGCGCGGGGGATGATGTGGGTCCTTTCTTCCACTACGAACACGGCCGGCCACGGTAAATGGTGTTTTCCTCATTTGATTACCCTGACAAAAGACAAAGAAAATAAGGGGATTAGCCAAATAAGACGTGTAGTATCGAATCCCAAATGAATAAATGAAATGAATAAAATGGGGAGGACTCACCGGATGGTGGTTTTTAAACCCCTAAAAATGTAGGGGTGTGTGTGTATGCATGCATGTGTGTGTGTAAAAGAAGTAAAATGGGCCACGTGGGGCCCGGAGGAGATAAATGAAAAGGGAAGAAAGGGGAAGGGGGGGGGGGTGCTTCCACAAATGTTGGTGCGGCGTGACGGGCCATTGCCGGAATTGATGGAGGACGTGGAGGAAGACGCTCCCGCCTCACGCATGGAATGGAAGGAGACGACAGCGCTGGACTCCGGTGAAGAAGGACGGATCGACGTGGTTGATGCTCCTAGGGCCGGAGGTTGAGGTGAGAATCCGATAGGGCTTCACCACTTCTTGGAAACCCCCTCTACAAATGACCCTCGGGGGTCAATTTATAGAGGCAAATCTTTGAATCGCGTCGGGTACAGCCGCTGCGACAAGAAATTGAATCGCGTCTAGGTGGCAGGCCACGACTTGAAACGTGTCGGCCTGGAGCGCTGCGACATGGATTGCATTGCGTCCGGGCGGCAGGTCGCGATTCGCAAGGTCAAATTGATGAGACATGCGCATGATTATCATCGTGTCTCTGAATTGCGTCCTATTAGGATGCCGCGATAAGGTGGGGAATCGCGTCTGCCAGGGCTGCCGCGACTTGAAACGTGGTGGCCATGGCCAACGAGATTACCTTAGGGGCAATTTCCGAGGCAATCGACTCATAAATGCACTGTCTGCTAACGGGGAATTATGATTTGACCTTTTAAATCGCGTCTGCTGACAAGGACGTGATTACAGGATTTTCTCATGATTGCGGACCTACACGCGATGACTTTTTGGACCATAGGCTTTTTTGACCTTAAAATAGCATCCATTAGATTAGACACAATTCGCTTTAGGCACATGCTGATAAACGCGTCCGGCATGCACGACGTAACTTTCATGGTTGTGCCCTGCATGGCCGTCGCGTTAAGGTCGTGCCCCCTGAAGCCGTTGCGTTAAGGTCGCGCCTGTTAGAGCTGTCGCGATAAGGTCCTGAATCACATCCACCATCCCGGACGCCTTTCATAATGCGGCTGCCATACCCGTCTCGACATGAATTTGATGCCTATAATTCTCGAGGGGCCACGAAAATGGAGGGGAAGCATTGGGGGAAGAATGGGGTGATCCAGAATGATCGGGAAAACTACTCTTGCAAGGCAAAATGAGGGCTATTCATGGCATTATGGTGCAATATGAAATTTACCCGTGGTGGAGCCGAATTCACGTGTCTACAGTTGCCACACCTTGTCATCTGCTTTGCAGGGGAGCGAAGCGAAGAGACACGAAGTGGAGTGTAATGGAGTGAAGTGAAGTGAAAAGAAATGTAGCGTAGCGAAGTGGAGTGCAGCGGGAGCGGACTGAAAAGTAGACGCCAAGGTAAAAAATAGACACGCGGAGCAATTGGGTGACTGCCACCTGATAAGAGTCTTTCACCAACAACCTAGGAAGTCACCACTAGGAAGAAGACCTAAAGAAAATGAAGGTTTGGACAAAGGATAAGAAAAGAAAGGAAAGGTGTCAAGGGCGCAAAAGGAAAGAAAAGATCAACTTCCAGCGTCGGGGAAGTACCTAAGGACACAATCCGTTAGGTTTCACCATTGGGGGCGTCTGCCACTGCCTCAGGTGGATCTTGGGGAGAGAAGGAGAGATCAACTTCCAGCAAAGGGGAAGTACCTAAGGACACAATCCGTTAGGTTGCACTATCGGGGGTGTCTGCCACTGCCTCAGGTGGATCCCTAGGAATAAAGACGAAAAATAAAAGGGATAAGTCCAAACGAGAGTTCTAAAGGAAATCAGCCCGGAGGCGACAACAAAGGGAGTTGGGTATTTGACCAGGATAGGAATATTTCAAAGTTGCTTTTATATTTGAGGCGCGGATGGCCCTCAAATTGGCTTGGAAGAGTGGTTTTCCACTAAGATTTCAATATGTATGTATGCTGGGCTAAACGAAAAAATAAGATAAAAAGAGGAGTAGAAAATAACCAAGGATAATATTGTCACGTCGGTGAGTCAGGACCGGGGGGTATGCATGGGTCTGTCGTCCTCACATGCCAAGCGTAACGACCTATCCGTGCGGCTAAGGATCGTCTAGGACAATCATTTTTTTTTTGATAGAGGGGAACTCAAATCCCAGATTCCTCAGAGCCACAAGGTCCTTGGTATGCTCTAAGAGTATACATATAGTAGATGCAAATAAGTGATGGTGAAGGCAGCAGCAGCCTGATGTAGCGCCAAATGAGGTAACTCGAATCCTGCGCTCAAAACCCGTTAGCCAAAAACAACAAACATCATGGAAAAACAGCATTCATAGTATGGAGTATGACTAAAGTAGTCAATGACAGAATAGCTCAAACAATTTGTACGTTGGACCATGATGATAGGTGATCTCTGGCTAAGGAGATTGGAGTCAAGGATGGGAGGAACCCATGAAGGGGAAGATTTGCATCGATCTGACGCAGACAGGAGGCAATGCGCTTGCCATGGTGCAAAAACCATCATGATTTTTTTTTGGATTTTTGAAATATTCAAATTTTTGTGGATATTTTGAAAATATTTGAACTTTTATGGTTTTTTTTTGAAAATATTTGATTTTTGTGAGATTTTGAAATATTTGAATTTTTATGGAAATGTTTGGAGATATTTGATTTTTTTGGGAATTTTGGAAAATATTCAAAAAAAAATTGTTGGTTTTGAAACATTGTCATGCCATGGCGGCATTAAGGTTATAAAAATTGACTGGCGAGGGGTCTTTTGTTACCTCCCGTTTTCATTAAAGAATGTCCAGAGTAGGGCGTGCATTTTAACGTGGTGCCCACGAGCTAATTGTACTTGGTTAACGGTGCCACTATCAAAGCTATGCGTAAAAAGGCGACTAAGTCTGGCAGGGAGAAGGGAAGAAAGCTTGGAGATAAGCTTGGTATGGGTATTTGAGGAGTTGGATGTTGACTTCCTTCCTTGGCACAGTCGTCAGAAGATTTAGTCTCATTTAAGCACTGGGGCTTTTGAATTATTTTGGAATCTTGAGTGATGACCACTTGATTGTAGGGACATGCGTACGACCGAGTCCATTTGGATCTCCGAGGGGACTTTATCGCTCTTTGCCATGCCCTATTATCATTGATTTGACTTTGACTTTTGCATGCATACGATCGGGTCCATTTGGATCTCTGCGGGGACTTTGCCACTCTTTGCCATGCTCTATGACTTTGATTTTTCTTGGTCATTCGATTTGCTCACTTTGGAGGACGTCTTCTTATGACGGAGGTGCTTTGGGTTGGTTGCCTTGCCCAGACTACCTCTGCTACCCATATTTTGGCATAGTAAGAGGATAAATAGACTTTTGTGCCTTTCAGGCGTGGCTGTGATGGTGACGATGTCTACCGGGAATAATCGGCTTAGGGCGCCGTGAAGTGTGTGCAGGTGTCCATGCTAAGGGCAAACCTTAATGACCCAGGAGGGAATTTTGGACTTCTGGCGCGGAATTCTTATAACAGAAATGCTACGACAGCATGGCAATGCTAAATATTCATTTTTTTGGATTTTTTTTTGACATTGTAGCAAATTCTTAACATAAGATTTTTGGAAGGTAAAAGGAGGACGAATGCCCTGCGCTGGGGCGAGACTCGGGGTCTACAAGAATTTACATTTTTTGTTTGGAATTAAAATGATGAGAAAACCCTGAAAACAATACGAGAAGGGTTGAAGGACCCGATTAAATGCGGCAAGGAGAGAGTGGAGGAAAGATTTTGGAGACTTCGGCGGGGCCGGAGGGGTTTGTAGAAGAAGGTGGGCGTGGTGCCCTGAAAGAAGAAAAGAATCCGGCGGGGTCGGAGGGGAGAAAGGAAAAAGTGGGCTGCGAGGGGCCAGAAAGAAGGACGCGCAACGTAGGGTGCAAGATGGAGAGGTTCCGCATGGGGCATGGGATGGAGATGTGCCACGTGGGGCACGGGAAGGAGATGTGCCACTTGGGGCACTGGAGGGAGAGCAAGGAGTACAAAAAGGGGCGCGATGCCCAGTGCAAGAGGATGGATTGTACAACAAATGAAAATAAAATGTCTCCCGTGGGGAGGGAATGTGGAGAACCCACGGGAAGGTGATGAGAAGCACAAACGATGATTGGAAAGGAAATGAAAAAGATGGAGAAGATCCCCTGGTCTTTTGCCTTGCCCGGCGTTCAGGCTTCCGCTTGGGAATCGACGTTCTGATCCTCAGGTATTTCCTCATAAATTTTGCCCAGCGGGCAGATGGTCTTGCTCTTCTCTGAGGGATTGAGCGGCTCTCAATGATTGGAGGGCTGTTGACTTCCGTCGGAGTTTCAAGCAACAGTGGTAACTCCCTTGGAATGTAGTTTAATGAAACAGTAGGGAGTTCCACTGGTAGAGTGGAAGCAACAAAGAGGGGACCTTGCCCAAAGATTGTAAATTGTTTGATATAGAATGGGGCACAACCCCTTGAACAATAGATTGTGCCAATGATCTGGCGTTGGAGTACGTGAGCACAATCTGAGAAGCTGACCCCTTCACTAGAGTGGGAAGGTTCACAATAATGGTGTGAAGGGTCATGAGAGCTTGGAGGGAGAGATTCCCTATGAGTATTTTAAAATAAACCCAGTTGGCAACGGGTATGATTGGTATTGATTTAGAAGGCCTCTTGACGGCCATGATTGGAGGGGAGGACTCCGCTTGGTAAATGTGCCCGGTATATTGACAATGACTGGCATGCGAGGAATACAATCTTGGAGTTTGAAATGCATGCCCGGTCCCGAGTCTTCTTTCTTTTGCTGACGCTTGTTGCTCCTTAAAAACTTGCGCCTGCTCCGTTGGATGGGGGTAGATGTGGTGGGTGTAATGGGGGGCTGTATGGCCGGTGGAAGTGTAGTGGGTATGAAGGAGAAGATTTGCTCGGGTTCGGTTGCCAATGGTGTTGGCGCAATGGGAGGTGTAATGATTGGTGTAATGGTGGGTGGAGGCTCAATTATGGAAGGTTTAATGACAATGGAGGGTAATGTGGAAGATGTAGGTAAATGGCGTACAAACATGACCTCGGAAGGTTCATCATCGTAGCACCAAGTGGTTTCCTAGATGGGTTCGGCATTGGCAACTTCAGCCCGAGCAACAGGCTGTGATGGAGGTGGAGGTTGTTGTGGGGGCAGTTGTGGTGGGGGTACGAGAATCTTTATGGGAGCCAGAGCAAGTGCAACGTAGGGCACGAAAGCTTCTTCATTAAAAATAGGGGCATCGTGGGCCCAATTGGAGGTTGCTGAGTCTGAAAAGGACGAATTAGTGGATGCCTGGGTGGCGGCATGTTGTGGTAAATGGGAGTTTGTGGAGGTGTATATGCAGGGTATGGTGGTGAAGGGGATGGTGGATGGCATCCACTGATCCGTTCTTTCTCGGTTTAATTTGATCAAATAGATCTACGATCGGGGAGTCTATTAAATTGGCTTGAATGTAACGTCCCTGCTCGTAGAGCTCTTCCATCGTTTTGATTTGGTTCATGGCCAGGACATGCCTAAACCTCGGAGTAGAGTTGGAAATGATTATTTTAACTTGCTCTGACTCCGAGAGCTCATGCTGTATTCTCGTGGCCATTGACCTCCAATGGTCAGCAAATTGTACAAAGGCCTCATTGGCCCCCATCTTCTCGGATGCTAGATCTGTGATAGACAGATACGGGCTAACGCGATCTTTGTACCTCTAAAGGAATTTTTCGTGCAGGGGGCGGAAGTCTCCTGCCTCACTTGGTTCTAGGGAGTAGAACCATTCGAGCGCAGGGTCGTCAAGAGATTTTCTAAATAAATATGCCAAAGTAATGGGGTCTTGCTGCCAACGCGAAGACTCATAAAGGAATTCCTTGACATGAAGATAGGGGTTACCCGTGCCATTGTACAATCAGTACGTTGGCATCTCCAAAGGATGTATATACATTTGAGGGAGAGCTAGCATGGCGGCAACGGGGTCACCCGTGGACTTTGAAAGCTTATTTATTTGATTCTCCAAATTATTCAATTTCTGGAGAAGAGCACTTTGGAGTGGAGTAGGCTGCTGCTGGGCATGTGAGAGAGTACATGGGGGTGGCCTTGAATTAATGGGCCTTCCCAAGGGGCAGTCTATTTAGACTGGAGCACGGGAGTGCAAATGGCCAGGGGGCCGAAGCGATGGAGAATGTATAGGGGTACGCGGTGAAACTGTCAGAATGTACAAAGATGGGTGCCTAGGGGAAGGAGAAGAAGAAGGAGAAGGCGTCACCCCCTCACTAAGGTTGGATCAGATTGAGTTGTTGAGGTATGAGCTGATCAATGGCATGCAAAACATGCTGGACAGTGGAATCATGGTGGAGGACAGGCTCTCGCTGGGTTTTAATCGGAGGTAGATATGGAGGGACATCAGAGTGGCTAGTGCGCAGCATGCGCACATAACCATAGGAAGTGGATGCTTGTCCCTCATGGTGGTGAGATGGACCGACATGGGACTAGAAAGACGGGGATGTAACATTATCCTCATAGTTCTCATAATAAAAATCGGCATGATAATATGGGTCCATTTTTAACAAGCAAGCAAACAAACAGGTTGAACAAAATTAAGTCAAGCAATGTAGTTCAAACAAGTTATGATGCTTAGCGCTTGTTTTAGGAGTTTCACAAATAATTAGATGGATTGATAAATATGGTGTCACTCCAGGTGGGATCCTATTTGGGTAGAGTATAGACTTCGGGGTACAACTAGGATCTCACCCTCACCACGCAATAGGATAGCTAACCGGGGTCATCAGAAGGGTACCTCCAGCTCGGTCCACCGTGAGGGAATCCACGAGGTGCAGAGTCTTACGGGGTTCTTGGAAAAGGTTCCCTAGTCCAATGAGATAGAATGCCCAAAGGAGAGGTTGCCCTTACCAAGAAAGGTGTGTGGAGCCTAGGATATGAGGGAAGGAGGTTCACCGACCAATGCAATATGCCATGCATGCACAATTTATAGCAAACAAATGGCAGAACGGCGTGTTTCTGTCAGCAGTTTAAATCGCGTCAGTTGCAGACGTCGCGACTCAAACTAAATCACGTCCAGTCACCTGGACGCAGATCTGCAAGCCACTGAAGGCTGTCAGAGCCATGAACAGGTCCCTGTGGACGATCAATGTCACGTAGAAACGCGTCGGCTCTGGTCGTCGTGAAAATAACAATATAAACAGAAACGCATCGGGTTCGGCCGCCGCGACAATAGAAACGCGTCGCCTAAAGTCGACGCGATAACAAAATAGAGACGCGTCCGATATGCCGACCGCGTTCTCAAAAGTGAATCGCGTCCACTGTGTTGGACGCGATTCCAAACAGGCACCCGAGAACAAAGAAGGAAGGCAGGAAAGAGGATATATGTACAATAAAAAGGGAAAGACAAAGAATTAAACACACAATATGCTTGCAGAGTATAAAATAAATACAAAAGAAGAGTGCAACGTGGGGCACAAAGTAGGAGGGTAATCAAAAGGGAAACGCGAAAATAGGTCCCACCGTTATCGCCAATCTATGGACACCGCCGTGGGTCCGTCGGGAACCCCGGGGCGTATAATCCACAAAGAAGGGGGGATGAGGTGAGATGGATCGGTGGAAAATGAAAGGAAAATGCGGAAAATAAAAAAGATCGTGATCACCAAGTACGTGAGGGTATCAGATGGAGAAGCACGGCGAGGGGTGCGAGATGGGAGAAGTGATCACGAGCGTACCTTTTAGCGGGGAGATTGTGCGGGGGATGATGTGGGTCTTTTCTTCCTCTACAAACACGGCCGGACGCGGTAGAGGGCGTTTTCCTCGTTTGATTACTCTGACAAAAGATAAAGAAAATAAGGGGATTAGCCAAATAAGACGTGTAGTATCGAATCCCGAACGAATAAATGAAATGAATAAAATGGGGAGGACTCACCGGATGGTGGTTTTTAAACCCCTAAAAATGTAGGTGTGTGTGTATGCATGCATGTGTCTGTGTAAAAGAAGTAAAATGGGCCACGTGGGGCCCGGAGGAGATAAATGAAAAGGGAAGAAAGGGGAAGGGGGGGGGTGCTTCCCCAAATGTTGGTGCGGCATGATGGGCCGTTGCCGGAATTGATGGAGGATGTGGAGGAAGACTCTCCCGCCTCACGCGTGGAATGGAAGGAGACGACGGCGCTGGACTCCGAGGAAGAAGGACAGATCGACGTGGATGATGCTCCTAGGGCCGGAGGTTGAGGTGAGAATCCGATAGGGCTTCACCACTTCTTGGAAACCCCCCTCTACAAATGACCATCGGGGGTCAATTTATAGAGGCAAATCTTTGAATCGCGTCGGGTACAGCCGCCGCGAAAAAAAACTGAATCGCGTCTGGGTGGCAGGCCGCGACTTGAAACACGTCGGTCTGGAGCACCGCGACATGGATTGCATTGCGTCCGGGCGGTAGGCCGCGATTTGCAAGGTCAAATTGATGAGACATGTGCATGATTGTCGTCGTGTCTCTGAATCGCGTCCTGTCAGGACTCCGTGATAAGGTGGGGAATTGCATTTCCCAGGGCTGCCGCAACTTGAAACGCGGCGGCCATGGCCGATGCGATTACCTTAGGGGAAATTTCCATGGCAATCGACTCATAAATGCATTGTCTGCTAACGGGGAATTATGATTTGACCTTTTGAATCGCGTCTGCTGACAAGGACGCGATTACAGGATTTTCTCATGATTGCGGGCCTACGCGCGACGACTTTCTAGACCATAGCCTTTTTTGACCTTCAAGTAGCGTCCATAAGATTGGACGCAATTCGCTTTAGGCACGTGCTGATAAACGCGTCCGGCATGCATGACGCAACTTTCATGGTTGCGCCCTACATGGCCTTCGTGTTAAGGTCGCGCCCCCTGAAGCCGTCGCGTTAAGGTCGCGCCTGTTAGAGCTGTCATATTGTCATGCAATTACTATCCCTCTCAAAAAGTACTTCTAACTCCCCTTTTGAACACAATCTCTCCTCCAAACCAAGAATACAAAATTAACATATGCTCCCCCCTTTTTTGACAGCATCAAAAAGTGGGTGGTAATAGGAATAAGAAATGCAATTGGCTCAATGACAAGGTATGAATATTAAGAATTTACTATGGGGAGGTTAAGGGAGTGCATGCACTAAGAATTAGCAATGTTATAACCCATGTATTTAATCAAGTTCTCAAAACACACATTAAATTAAAACCATGAAAAGTGATGCGAGAGACATAATTAAAAGTGCATCATACATGAGATTGGACAGAAATTTGGATTAACACTAACGGATATTCCAAAACCAACCTATGTGTGATCGATCCTCGATTTTTGGAAGCTATCACTCTGTCTTTTTTTTTTTAATTCAGAACCAATTGATGTCAATTTATTTGTTTCTAATTTATTTTCTTTCACTTTTGAGGAAAGTATTGCTGTTTGATGCGAGACTTCTCACTTGTTCAGTGAAAAAACTCAGTTACTAAGCTCAGTTCTTCTTTCACTTGGGACATGTAGCTTTTTCCTCACGAGTTACTACAAATCAGGTGAATTTTAAGCATTGCAGAAGTGTTAAGAAAAATTTCCATCTATCATCAAAGTGATATCCAATAATCATAATCATGTGCATTAGTGTGTTGGCATCAATTTCAGATGTATTTTGAGAAGCAAGTTAAATGCATAACTATTTGGCTCCCCCTTAATGTATGAACACACCAAATGCAGAATTCTCCCTTTAGTGGCTGAATGTGTGCATACTAAGTCTCAAGCCAGTGCAATAGAAATAATAAGTGAGTATTAGGCCATAGAAAGAGTCAAGGAAGGTGTCTTTACATATACTTTACAAGTAAGCACACAATGGATAAACATGCAAACACAAGCATGTAGTAAGCACTAAAACCTATGACCCTTTTTGTGTTTTTTATTTTTCATTCATTTTTTTTTGTGTTTTCCTAATGGAAAGAAATCAAGAACACATCCTACAATCAAAATCTAAATAGTAGACAATGAAGTATACATGAGTATTCATGTCTTACCTTGATATCTTAGAAACATAAGTGCATGATACTCACAAATCAACTTTGGCATCTTGAATTCCACATTGATGCTCCAACTCCGATTTCAGATGTATCCAATAATCATAATCATGTGCATTAGTTCATTAGTGTGTTGGCATTAGTGTGTTGACATTAGTGTATTGGCATAATCATAATCATGTGCATTAGTGTGTTGACATCAATTTCAGATGTATTAGGCCCCCTTAGTGGCTGAATTAGTGCACACTAAGTCTCAAGCCAATGCAATAGAAATAACAAGGAAGTATTAGGCCATAGAAAGAGTCAAGGAGGGTGTCTTTACATATACTTTACAAGCAAGAACACAATGGATAAGCATGCAAACAAAAGCATGTAGTAAACACTAAAACCTATGACCCTTTTTGTGTTTTTTATTTTTCATTCATTTTTTTTGTGTTTTTCTGATGGAAAGAAATCAAGAACACATCTTGTAATCAAAATCTAAATAGTAGATAATGAAGTATACATGAATATTCATGTCTTACCTTGATAGCTCAGAAACAGAAGTGCATGATACTTACAAATCAACTTTGGTGTCTTGAATTCCATATTGATGCTCCAATTTCGATTTGTCAAGACACTTGCAAACACGAATCTCAAGTGGATATCTTTTGTGCCCAAATGGTTGTGGGTCTATCACTGTTACTCCTGGAAGGCAACAAATCCTTCCTAATCCACACCAAATTCATTTTCTGTATGTTTTTTTTTAGAGAACAATTGTAGTTCGCTTGACCATGTCCACCATAGAAATAACATATGACATTAGAAGTGCTTGGTGTGGATTGTGGTTTGTGACTTACATGATGATTAACGTGCTTGAGTTCATTTTATTGTGCATGCTTCTTAGCCTTCACAAAGTGTTTATCATTTACATATTTTTTGGCTTTCACAATTTTTTTGGCATGAGAATTTAGTTTTTTATATTTTGACTTAACATGAGATGTGCTTGGAATGATGGAAACATGAACAAAAGATGTTCACTTTAGACTTAATGGACTTAGTCTTATTAGATGAATAACCTAGACCATGTCTATTTGTGTTCACCTTGACATTAAGCACTTTATCTAACTTTTGCTTTCCATTCATGAGTATGGAAATAGTGAATTTCAAATTATCAATTGTTTCATGCAATTTCTTGACTGAATTTTCGTAACCTTTAGCATTTTCTTCAAGCACATTCAACTTATTTTTCAGTTCTTCATTTTTAGATTTCAGAAAACTATTTTCCTTTTCATGCATGCTTAACTTTTCAAAAAAAAACCATTATCATGTTCTAAGCATTCAAGTTCATCTTCATATAATGAAATTTTACTTTGCATGACCTCATTTTCATCTTGAAGAACATTGTATTGTAAATTTAACAAATCACATGATTCACAGGGATATTCATTATGCATGTCACGTCACGACATTTAATATGTCTATAAATGTCGGAACGTGAACGAACGAGAAATCGAGAGTAAAATTTAAACTATCTGAGTAGTAAATTGCTCGGGAGCTCTACTAAATAAAAATTTAATAGTTGTCATTCCATGAATATTACAAGATTTCCAATTTACAATCTCAAAAGTAAAATGCCGCCAAGGTTGATCACTCTACACACAAATCCCGAAGTCCCGCCTTCTAGAACTGTAGATTACCTAAAAAAGTAGGATTTGGTGAGCTAACTAGCCCAGTAGGATTCAAATGTATAATCTCGAGATAGGAACATGAACATTGTTAACACTGAGTGTTCAAGGCTATGAACGAATGAGTCAATTCAATAACACATATAGAACAAGAATAGTATAGAAGAATGATCAATAACTCAAGATGATATTTAAGTTCAAAATCAAGCACGTATTCACACACACATGTATGAGATGATGAATAATCAAGTACGAAATGATGTATGCCACATCCACAAGTCCTCATTGCCCCCGTGCGGCCACTGACAAATTCGGGTGCTCCTCCCAGAACTGAACCAGCCCCATTTGCACAGGCATAATACTCAATTGAGCCCAAAGACTCACAACTTATCATCATAACACACTTAGTCTTACATTGGATCAAGGATTCACAGGTATTCAATCACATCTCACTCACAAGAACTTGGAAACTTAATAATTTCTCAGATTACAGAAGTTGATAACTTCATAAACACCAATTGACTTGGAACTTCTAAGAGATGATTTCAGATAAAGTTAGGAGATACTTGAGTCATTTTAGCAGATGTTTAGGTGGTATAAACAACAAAGAATAAGTAGGCAAAAGATTAGATTAATTGAGTGTTGTTTCAGCAAGGATTGAAACCAAGTAAGTGCTGGAAACACGGTTCTGGCAGTGCCTGTCGACAGCCAGAAAGTGCCTGTCGACAGGTGCTGTTTTCCCAGAAGCAGAAATGCAATTCTGACAGAGCCTGTCGACAGCCAAGAGGTGCCTGTCGACAGCCACTATCAGGTAACCCCTCCTGGGTTCTGGAAACATGGCCCTGTCGACAGCTAGAAGCATGGCTGTCGACATGTGCTGTGTTGACTTTCAGAAAATGATTAAAACCATCTAAAAATTGTGCTACCAAGCTCTTCTACCACTCCTACCATGTTTAAGACTTTACATAGGTATAATTTCAACTTCAAGGATCAGAGCAAGGATACAAAGAAGTGAAAGAGAAATGGTGTAACATGGTGTATATGAATGATCCAAACGGAAAAACAATTCAAGGACCAAGATTATTGGAACCTCTTCTTGTCCCTTAGCTATAGTTTATCAAGATACACACTTAAGACTCACATGGTCTCTCAATGAATCACTTTACGAAGGTAGAAAGAACTACCACCAACAATATACTCTTGCACAGTGGATCATCATGGTTTCAATTTAACACAAGTTGAGATGATAAAAGAAATGTTGTATTGATTCCCATGACTAATTATTAACTTGAACATAGGGGGGGGTTAGTTCCTATCATGGAACTACTTCTCATATTTGAAGAATAGCATGCTTAGGATGCTAAATATCTTTAAACCAGTATTCCAAGGATGAAGAGTAGGAAGAAGAAGAAGAAACGGGAAGTGAATTCTACACAACAAGGCACTTGGAGATTATCCTTTCCAAAGCAGTGACTACTTGAACTCAAGGGAAACTTCTACAACAATACATGATGCACATACCATTCTAAATATACTTATGGAATTAAAACATGAGCTTGAAAGCTTGAACACCTAGTCAGTAAGTTCCATAGCATGTTCAAGGGTAAGAGTAAGAGAGGAAGGGAAGAATTGAATCCTACCTATTTTGATTAGTACAAATCCTTTCCTGGCGTTGAATTCCCCCAAGAACACAATGTGTAGCAGATGAAGAAGTAACCACAAATAGGGAAAGAAACAGGTGAAGCTTGTTGTCGTTGCTGCAACGACCTCCAAAGTCTGCTTCATAGCCACACCTTGTAGCAGCTCCAGCAACAGTTCGAGCAGGTACCCAAGGTGCATAAAAGTAGAACTATCACTCACCAACTACTCTCTCAGTATGAGGTCTTACAGTCACAGTTGCAGCATAGTAGGGGAAAGAGTTGGAAAGGTGGGTACGCCGCTTGATGGGGGTTATTTATAACCCAATGATCTTTCCATGCACAATGACACATTGCTTGCCAATGTGTCATGGTAAAAACCATTTGACACGTTACCTCGACACATAGCCCATGCAAGCAATTTCGTGGTTACACACAGGTAACAAACGTGTTACCTTCCCCTGTAGGTGCGCTGGCTTTTCCCAAGCTTCACACGTAAGCAATCAGGAATTCCCAGAAAAATGGCCACCGTAATTAGCCTAAAATTCAACTGACCCATTAAACTTGATGTAAACATGTTCAAATGGTATCCATTTGTATTAAAATTTCAACCATAGGCTAATGTAATGATTTTACAAATTATGGTGATTTTAGTTTATTTTTTAGAATTTATTTTCCACTGGGTGAAAAATCACCCGAGAAATAGTTGCGTCGGCTTAATCTCGAAATCCGAACGTCAACAAATTCGGATATTCACATTTTTGATACCATCATATTTTTTTGAAAATTATGGTACTCTCAGATTTCTATTTTGTTATAGTTTTTCGGTGTCGCCCTGTCGGAGCGCGCACCTCCGCGTACGACACTGGGGTAACATTTATTAGCACTAATTAATCTCAGATTCTAATTATTTAAATCTAACGATAATAATAATGTGTAATAATCACATTATTCACATTTCTCTAACAATTAAAATTTTAGGGGCGTTACAATGCAGGATATCATTAATTTTGTTTTTTAGTCCCTTATTTTCCTTTTTAGCTTTCTTATATTTCTCATGCAAGACAAAGTACATTTATTCCATCTCCTCAATGGTAAAAGATTCACGTTCAGAATTTATCTCAGAAGGTTCATCCTCAATAGCTATGAGACGGCAGTCCTCCTTCTTGGATTATTTGACCTCTTCGACTCCGGAGGATGATAGGTCAGAGTCGCTTCATGTGGCGACCATGGCTTTAGGCTTCTTTGCCTTGACTTTGCTCTACTTTTTCAAAACACTGGGCATTCTGATCTCATGTGTCCAATACCTTGACACTCATAGCAGATCATTTTTATTTTTCTGCTGGAGTCTTCTTTCTTATTTTTGCCCTTGTAGTCTTTATGGGATGTTTGTATGTTGTGGTCTTTACTTCCACAAAAATTTCCTAAAGTTTCGGGCTAGCTGTGCCACTTCCTCCACATATTCACTTGAAGAATTTTCTTCAGAATTATATGCTTTGGATTTCCTTGCCTTGAGTGCTACATCCTTTTGCTTAAGCATGGATTGCTCAGTCTCCTCTCGTTTCAGATTGTTCTCATAAGTCATGAGACTCCCAATCAATTTCTCTATAGTGAGGCTTGGAAAATTCTTGGAGTCCTCAATGACCGTGGCCTTGGTGTGCCATGCCCGTGGGAGAGATCTTAGAATTTTACAGACTATCTCCATGTCCTTTTAGTTCTTTCTGAGTGCCTTCAGTCCATTTGTGATCTTTGAGAGCCGTGCAAACATGTTAGAAATTGACTCCACCGGGCTCATCTTGAACATCTCATGCTCATGGACTAGGATGTTGGCTTTGGTCTCTTTAACTTTTGACGTGCCTTCATATATCAACTTCAGTTTGCCTCACATTTCTTTCACTGAGCTGCACATAGAGATGCGAGAGTATTCATTAGGATGCATAACACATTGCATAATATTCATAACACTGAAATTAATCTTATGTTATCCTCCATCCACTTTCCCTCATCCTCTGGCAGTGTGTATGGACCGTTACTCACAACTTTCCAGGTCTCATAGTCTTGAGCTCTGAGAAAGACGTGCATACAGTTTTTCCAATAAGAGTAATTACTGCCATCAAAGTATGGTGGTGGTTGATAGAATGACCCTCAGGCACATATCCTTTCCTGGCCATCGCACATAGGATCACTCTAATATCAAGAGCCCTGCTCTGATACCAATTGAAGATAGAAATACGTGCGATGAACAATCAAGAGAGGAGGGGGTTATCGCCTAAATAAAAATTATTTTACACAGAATGGATTAAACTCAATTGAGCAAATCTACTAAGCGAGATGCACAATGGAAAAAATAATTAAACAACGATACCAACTATCCTAACATGCATAGACTGGAGATGAAAAGAGTGATATCAAATCACAGTTGCACGCAGGATTTAGAGTGGTTCGACAAACACACCCCCGTGTGCGCCTACGTCCACTTCCTCACACCCCCGTAAGGATTTTCACTAAATGGTTTCCTTGGTACAAGCGTAAGCCCCCCCCCCCCCCCCCCCCCCCCCCCCCCCCACACACACACACATCATTGTTTCCTAGAACAACACCAACCCTACCTGATTTCCGAGGATGAGACAACCCAATGTGTACACACAACACACACTACACAACAGTCACATGCTCACAAACCGAGCACACACACATACACGATGATGTTGTGTAAACAAGTTTTAAGTACAGTTCCCAACCCAAGAATAAGAGAAGAAAGATGAAATTCGGAGCTCAGAAATCTCTCGTTTGGTGTGGTTGAGAAATGTTGGAGAAGAGCACGGATGCTTGCATAGGCCTTCCTCGACGTGGTACAAAAGATGCACGATCTTCTGAATGTCTAACACCTTGAACTCGCATAGGAAACCTTGAAGAAATTGCTTAGAAGAAGCTCTAGTTCGCTGGTTCATCCTTTGACCTAGCCAGGGGCAAAGCTTGTTCTCCAAAGGATGTGTGTGGTACAACACACATGGAAAGGCCTCCTTTTATATACCCACTTGCCAAAGACTTGATCTTGGCGGTAGATCTCAAATAAATATACCCGGAATCCAAATAAGGGAAGAGACCTATCCATATATGGAAACTACGTTTTCATAATCGGTCGATCGATATTACCAAGTCTGTCGTCCGATTTTGAACTTAGCTTTGGTGCCAGCCTGCTTCTTCTTTTGCATCGACACCCTGCTCCAAGTCGGTCGTCCGATTCCATAGAGTCGGTCGTCCGATTCTTGGACTGTCCCAGTTCCAGTCAGCATTGGCTACGTTGGTCATCCGACTTCTTTAGATCGGTTGATCGACTCCTGTACTGCTTGATAGATCGTCCTATTTTACACAATCAGTCATCTAATTTTGTTAGTTTTGCACAGTCAAAAAATCTGTCTTGTTTTGGGTCTTGGCCTTTGTGAAGTCCACTTCAAGTGTGACTTTTGTACTATTTTCCTGCACACTTAACATATAAATTAGACTTTCAAATTACATGAACATGAATCTTACGCTTGGGTCAATAAATTAGTGTTTGTGACACTTGTCAACGTGAAATAGAAATAATACTTTTGTGATCTAGAACATCTTATTGACTATATTGCATTTCGAAGATCAAGTTTTGTTTCTCTTGCTCAAACATGTTCATGTAGTTTGCCCAAATCATGTTAAATCCTTATAATCTTCATGTTGATTAACCCCGAATGTAGGTTTTAGAAGCATGTCTCATGCATTTCCCTCTTTTTAAACCATCGTACATCTAGTTTTTGGAGTTCTAAATCAAAATATTATTGAAAATCGGGTCACTACAATGAAATGCGGTGAGTCTCTAGACCATGATCATGAATGCCCCCACACGATATGGTGCGTTCAAAAAGCACCTGCATAGACCGACATGTTCTCTTAAACTGAATGCGCCACACGTCTAAATTGATAACACGCTTGCCAACCTCGACGTGTTCAAATTGTCAATTTTAAAGTTTCATTTTTACTTAAACAATGCCATGTAATCAGAAATTCATGCTATTTAATTATTGTTCAACCTTAAAAATGCTAGAGTAGCAATGCATGTAAAGTAAAGATGATTAAGGCCCTTTAATCATATAAGTTTGATTCTATCATGTATCTATCCCTTGATTATCTTATGCGTACTTGATCTATATTCATATCTTACTATTCAGTTAATCCCTCCTACTATGTCATCATGTTAATCTCCCTATACCTTTAATTATGTCCTTTTTTAATTACATGATAATCGTGTTTTAAAAACT
This sequence comes from Colocasia esculenta, assembly GCA_014218235.1. Taxonomy (NCBI): domain Eukaryota; kingdom Viridiplantae; phylum Streptophyta; class Magnoliopsida; order Alismatales; family Araceae; genus Colocasia; species Colocasia esculenta. The sequence continues at coordinate 154,143,361 of CM024754.1, forward strand.
CTCATCGACTTTGTAGCTCTGCTAATCATGGTTTCTAGATGGTCGTTGAACAAACTTTTACAATACATCCCCTTGATGAAATTAGGACCCTTTGTCTGGTAGTTCTCCTTGTCAAACTAGAATTGCTTTACTAAAGACCTTCATCAGTCTCCACTGGCTATCGATTCCTACATAGTCGCCAAGCAGGTTGAACCACTAACACCTAGAAACCCTTCTTGAAACCTTTTCTGACAGTTATAATGTGTTTCAATTGGCATTTCTGTGAAAACTGTACACTGTGTGTGAACGCTCTTGTCTTCATAGCCTCGTTCATAACGCCTATTACCCCAAGCGCATCTTCATCTTAAACAGGCCCTTAACCTGACCGCGTTATGGTTGGGGTCATGGTTGTGACAACATTCAGCCTTGTGCTGCCAAGAGCCTATATATATTGTGTAGATGTTGCTTCTCGTGCATTTTATGTACTCATTTCATGAATAGTCCTTCTATAAAGTCTCGGGAAAGTCAGAAACTATATTTTCCTTAGTGTCCGATATAATCTTAGTTCATCTATCTTAATTACTAACCTTATTCCTTAGAACTCATTAGTCATTAAATGATTATCTAGATAATACATGAGATCTTGCATCCGTGACCTAATGCTTGTGCATATAGGGCCCAGTCTAGTCCTGGGAGGAGCACTTGAAGGTACTTGAGCTTGCAGAAGTTAAATGACACAGTGTGGCATTGCACCAAAAGACTTGCGTTCTTTATTAATCTATGACAATCAACTTGTGTTTAATTACTTGAAATGTTCATTACTTGACTTGGACTTGTTACATACCCTTACGGATGTTATGTCGTATTGTGGCCAATTCTACATCATTATGCTTGCTAAATGTTATTGTTATACTTGCACCTGAACTCTTGATATTGTCTTTTATTTGATAGTTCAGTGCTCATTCCTATTCTCTCATCATCTTGTTATCATTTACCAATTTTGATTTATGTCTCTATCTTGTCGTTAGTGAATTCTAGCCTATTAAAATGTTAATCACATTAAGTATGTCTAGTAAAGAGATATAAATCCTACTGTGCGTCTCGCTCACCTTGTTTATATTTGTGATTTTCAGGTGAGTGAGATAATGATATGCACAACAATAGGGATGGGGGAAAGTGATGAGCGTCCAAGTTATCTAAAGGCTATAGTGGAGTTTCTTATTTCCTGCAAGTTAATGTAACATGATGGGCCCTATGTATTAGTTTTGAATTAGTGATTGTAATAGAATTTAGTGATTGAACATCAATAAAATTAACCGTTTAGTATTACGTTCAATGTTGTGTCTTGGAATTTAAATATACTTTAGTGTTTGCTCTGAATTATACGACTGATTGATATGTATTTACACGTCCCGATGTTCTGCATTGGGACATGACATCGCCCCTCCTAGCCACGTTCAGATGCGATCAGCTTGGCAACCACGTTCAAGAACCCACGAAGAAACTCATGGCCTCACAAGATCTTAATATCTCAACAAGGGTCATATAGTAGTCTCCAGCCTTCCAAAGGGTCGGGCCATCCCCAATGCCTACAGATCAAGATATGAAAAACCCAAGATGCTACAAATGCGATCAAGATACATGATTATGAACACATCCGTACGTCACGACGCATTCATGTAATTCGTGCATGGGCTTTAAATGACATGGACTTTTTTGGATTTCAAGGCCATATCGGGCTAGAAAATGAGGCATATTGGTCTCATAATTAATGGGCCAAGGATGAGTTTAATGAGGATGACCAACTTGGGGCATCATTAAGATGAACAAGAAAATTGACTCAACTTATAAATTAAAAAGAGATCTTTACACTCCCTTGTGTAGGCCTGCAAGTCTAAAGATTTGTTCCTTAGTTGGGCTTCGTAATTTTTTGGTCCTCTTTTAAATGGGGCCCTTTCTCTCTCCCCAGATTGTATAGTCTAACCATATGAGGTAGATAAGGGTGCATTGCATATATGGCTTCATGTGAGCTCCATCTCACTTTGCCTATGAAGCTCGGTCACAACCATGCTACTATTGTTGGTCACCGAAAATGAGTGAGAGAGGGCACAGTGGGTGGGAAGGGGAATGCCGAGAGGCTTTATCTTGTCACTGCAATCGCGCATGTTTGCTTATGGGAGTGTGGAGCCTTACTTACTATGACTTGGAGGTCGAGGGTGAGAATTTGAGGACTAAATAATATGTGCTTGCGGGGCCGCTTCCGTCTATATATTCTGTATGAGCCGGTGCTAGATGATGAGCAGGACGTACTAATTAAAAGGGTGGGACGACTCTAACCTTCCATTCAAAAGAATTTTAGATAACATATAAAAGTTACGATCCATGTAAAATTACTGTTTGTTTTATCTTATTTCTTACCATTTTTATATTAATATATATGCTAATCACATCAATCACTCGCTTGAGCTTTGGCCCCTGCAGCCACTCAGTGCACTAAAACTAAAGACATGCCAACTGCGGGTTGATGACCTTCCCTGCGGGCATATTAATCAGATGAAAATGTCGGTACGTATAGTAATCCTTGCAGACAAGATCCTCATTTTATCAACACTGCTCAGACATATGTCTTTGATAAACATGTAGCGTGATCTGAGTTAAGATAAGGTCAAATAAGATAATTTCATATTTTTCACTCATATATTTTGGTAGATATTATTCTTATTCTAGTGCTATATCTAATTATTATAGTGAAACGTTAAAATTAGTTAATATACTCTTATTCCGGGTGATCTAGACTTTTCTCAATTGACTTATCAAAATAAATTTAAATTTATCTTAATTATGAATGAAAGACATATCTTACTTAACACAACAATACATCACAGTGAAAGAATGATCGTAAATTATTCAAAATCCTGGCCAACAAACACAGGATTAATATATAAGAAGCCGTCTCATCGCAGATTAATGCGTAAAACCTCCATCCATCTTTGCAGGCATGGACAAAATTGAAATATCCATTGAAGCTGCAAGTTTTTGAAATTTTTTATAAAAGGGTGACCCCACTCAAATTATTCGGAGTGACATGATCTCACTGTTGGCCGTGCCATGGTTGTTCGGTTCTTCCATTTCTTCTTTTTTTATTTTTCCCACATCTTATATATTTAAGGGGTCTAAATAACATTTAATTAATTGAGATAAAATTTAAACATAAATTAATTAAGAGATGATATAAATTATAATAATTTTAATTTAATTTTTTAAATTGATTTTTCATCTAGTAAAAATTATCTTAAAAAACTATTAAGTCGATTTAATCTCAATATCTATACATCAATAATTTTTTATATTTATATTTTTAAAATCAATATATTTTTATAATAATTATAATGATTTTAAATTTAATTTAATTTTTTAAAATTAAATGACATCTTATCAAAGTGTATAGAATCAAAGTAGTATGATTGGTTGTACCGCCATATATTATGACGGTATAGTTGATTTATACCGCCGCATAGCATGGCAATATGGTCGATCTATACTGTGCCACGGTCGATTATCCTCTCTTTTTTTTAAAAAAAATTCTCCCCACATCTGTAGAATCGTCACATACAATTGTAAGAAGAAAAAAAATGATCGTAATAAATTGTCTCATTTTTATTATTATATTTTTAATATATATTTAAAATTATTTATTTATATTATATATAATATATAAATATTATAATAAAAAAAAAATAATCAAAATCACCCCCACTAAACAAAATCTCTCCGTCCGTCACTGTTTGCAGGCTTTCACATTATAAGCTATCCAGATTCGTCACCAGATGTCTCTAATACGTCACCAATGCAATGATCACACAGTGCTGCTAATTACAACACCACCCTCTCTTAAACCGTGGTTGTTTGCGATGTTGAAAGCGGCTTGACCATGCACTCAAAACAAGAAAGAGAGGGGGAAGAAAGATGGCGATACGAAGGCCAAAGACGTGGACGTGGCCAGGATATAAAATGGTGACGTCGATCTTATCGTGGCTCCAGCCAAGACTGACGGCCGATTGGGCGAGCTCTACAACGGGGATTGCGGATATCCCCATCATTTCAAGTGTGGTCCCCCCCCCCCCCCCCCCCACCCGCGCCCATTCTAGGCTGATACTTTGAGTTGATGTCCAAAATATCCCACCCTGTCTTTCTTATAAATGTAATATTTTTTTTTAAGGGAAAGATTTATTATATTTGTCCATTACATTTTAAATATACTGTGATTAAGCAACAAGTCTATGTGACATTCAATAATTGGATTGTCACTTTATCACCTCTCATGTGAAGGGTGCCACATAGATTATTATCTAGTTACATTGCACTTAAAATGTAATAGACAAGTACAATAAATCTTTCTCTTCTTTCAACATTTGACGAGCTAAAATATCTTTTTGTTTAATTTCATCAATTTGCATGTTTTAAATATTTCAGGTATGACGTGCAAAAATCCCCTTATTATCTTCCTCTCACTCAGACACTTTAGTTACAATTATTCTCCGACCGCCGCATTAGAGTTACTAATAGGACATGTTTATATAGCAATTAAACACACAAGTTATAATTAGCAGTGACAAATTTTGGTGTTGTTAATATTGATAATAAGTACATAATAAATATTTAAATAGCGATTCAGTAGTGAAAACCATTCATCTACATTTAAATGACTAGCTAGCTAGTATTCAAAATCCCACACCATATTTTAAAGAAATTGTACGTAATTATATTAAAAATTGACATTTGTATGTGTCAAGTATTCTATAAACCATATTAGAAGGCTATTTCTTCTCCTTGGCACATAATATAAAGATTAGACGGGAACAGAGCAATCTTTATTGCAGTTACTTTGAGGAGATGATTGAAAGTGACCTGCCTAGTTTGTTTATTCTCCCTCCAGCAAAGGCAAGTCTTTTCCTATATATATATATATATATATATATATATATATATATGCATGTACACCTAATATGATATGTTTAGTGGGAATGCCAATATGAAGAGGGAGAGATAAGAAATGGATCCTACAAGTCAAGGATCGTCACAGGCCTTCAACCCAACCCAAAGTCAGCAGATCTGATCGTGGTGTTATGATCGGGTTGAAGACATCATGCTCCCATCCATAATGGGTAATGTTGCCACAAATAAAATAGGAAGAATTAATTATTAGTTCCGGCAAGGATCTGATATTATTTTTAGATCCCTGTCAGATTTTTTCGCGCCTTCTAATCTTCGATTTATGCATGATTTATTTTTAAATCCCTATTGTTAACCCCCGTTATCTCAAAATGGTGTAACCGTTATTCCAAAAATATATAACTGCGTAAGTACGTACTTACACAGTTACATGTGTAACTGCGTAAGTATGTAAATCATGTAACCGTATAAGTATTACATACTTATACAATTACATATATAACTCTATAAGTACATAAAAATTTTATAAGTTTGTAACTCTGTAATTAGGACTTACCTAGTTATATACTTACATAGTTTCAGAAGAATTTACCTAGTTATCAAGGCTTACCTAGTTACCAAAGGTTACCTAAGGCTTACCTAATTACAAAGTTACATATGTAATTCCTGTAACTGCGTAAGTATGTAGTTACAGAGTTACATGTGTAACTCTGTAACTACATGTAAATGTGTAATTACATATGTACATACTATGTAACTACACATACACATGTAACTCTGTAAGTATGTAAGTACATAGTTTTTTACGCCTTAAGTTTGTAATTATTTCTTAGTTTTTTACGCCTTAAGTTTGTAATTATTTCTTCATGTAACTATATAATAAGGTATGAAGTAGTTACATAGTTAATTAAATATGTAACTACGTAAGTATATATTTATAGAGTTACATGTATAATTGCATAAGTATATAAATCCTGTAACTGTGTAAGTATGTAATTACATACTTATACAGTTACACATGTAACTCTGTAACTACATAGAAATTTTATAAGTTTGTAACTATGTAATTAAGGCTTACCTAGTTACATACTTACATAGTTTCAGAAGGATTTACCTAGTTATCACGGCTTACCTAATTACCAAAAGTTACCTAGGGCTTACCTAGTTACAGAGTTACATATGTAATTCCTGTAACTGCGTAAGTATGTAACTACAGAGTTACATGTGTAACTCTGTAACTACATGTAAGTGTGTAATTACACATGTACATACTATGTAACTACACATACACCATGTAACTCTATAAGTATGTAAGTACATAGTTTTTTACGCCTTAAGTTTGTAATTATTTTTTCTTGTAACTATGAAACAAGGTATGAAGTAGTTACACAGTTAAATATGTAATTGTGTAAGTATATATTTACAGAGTTACATATATAATTGCATAAGTATGTAATTCCTATAACTACGTAAGTATATAATTACATACTTATGCAGTTACAAATGTAACTCTGTAACTACATAGAGATTTTATAAGTTTGTAACTATGTAATTAGGGCTTACCTAGTTACATACTTACATAGTTTCAGAAAGACTTACCTAGTTATCATGGATTATTTAGTTACCAAATGTTACTTAGGGCTTACCTAGTTACAGAGTTACATGTGTAATTCTTGTAACTGCGTAAGTATGTAATTCCTGTAACTGCGTAAGTATGTAGTTACATGTGTAACTCTGTAACTGCATGTAATTGTGTAATTACACATGTACATACTATGTAACTACAAATGTAATTATGTAACTATACATGTAATTACAGAGTTACATAGTATGTAACTCAGGGACTCTGTAATTAGGTAAGTCTTTGGTAACTAGGTAATTACAGTACAGAAGGGCTTACCTGCGTAAGTGTGTAATTGCACATGCAACTATGTAACTAGGTAAGTCCTTGGTAACTAGGTAAGCCCTTCTGAAATTATGTAAGTCCCTTCTTCTATAATTATGTACTAAAAATAAATCTCCCAAAATTAGGGATTGATTGGTAATTCTTCCAGTAAGTAAGTAAATATTTATTTCTGTAAATTATTAAGTATTTACAAAGTTACATGTGTAACTACATAAGTATGTAATTACATACTTACACAGTTACAAGATTTGAATACTTACGCAATTACACATGTAATTGTGTAAGTACGTACTTACGTAGTTACACACTTTTGGGTTAACGTTTACACACTTTTGAGATAACGGGGAAGGATAACGGAGGTTAACATCAGAGACTTAAAAATAAATCCTGCATAAATCAAGGATCGGAAGGCGCAAGAAAACCTGACAGGGACCTGAAAATAATGTCAGATCCTTGCCATGGACCAACAATTAATTCTCCCAATAAATATTTAGTTCTGTACACAATTAGGAGTGGTTTTACGGTTCACATAATTTTAGTTTACTAATTAGTTATTGATAATTTATGTTTAATATAGTGAATAAAATTTTTCACATAATTTAAGTTAACTAATATGTTATTGACAATTTATACCTAGTATGTTTCTTATTAATAAATATGTATTTTATACATGTTTAGAAGTACATTCTTATTTAAATATACATATAAGTACATACAATACTTTTACATCATACATACTTATAAGTACATACTTATGTATATTTATATATTTAACATTACTAAAAAGTATTTTTTATTTATATTGGTTATCAGTTATATTCAATTTAGAAAGTTTTATTAGTGCTAAAAAATATTATATTATTAGCTAATGTTTATTAATCCAATATCAATTTACAAATATTAATAAATATGTATTTTAAATATGTATGGAAGTACATACTTATTTAAATGTACAAGTATATAAGTATGTATAAGTATATACAATAATATTTGTTTATATATATATATTTATATATATCTATCTAATTAGCTACAAAAGCTTTCCATAGCTAAATCCGTAGCTCATTAGCTACAGATTAGCGACGGAATTATTTTATTCCTAATCTATAGCTAATTCGTTGCGGATTTAGCTATGGAATGAGCGCGTAGCTGATCCGTAACTAATTAGCTACGAATTAACGACAAATTATTTCCATCGTAAATCTGTAGCTAAGTTATAAATTTTACGACGACTATATATCCGTCGCTAAACAGTAGCAAATTAGTTATGGATTAACTACAAATATTTCTGTAACTAAATTCTGTAACTAAACTGTATTATTCTTATAGTGAAGTGATAATTAATGAGAGGATTGCACCTAGAAACAAGGGGGGGGGAATTAATTAAGAAGGCCAAGAGGGCCATGTCTGACCCTCTCCTCCTTCACCATATAAACTTTTTCCAATCTGGCTCCTCCTAAAATATTATCATGCATATATGCAATACTATGTCAACGAAAAACTCTTGTTTTGGGAGGCTCCTCTATCTTAGATATAAGTGGGATGAGTCCTACAACTATCAAAGCGCATGCAGTACTCTTTATATCTGAGGTGGACGGCGTCCCCTTATGCCTAAGATGGACGAGGGACAGGTGCTATATATGCAGTGGACAACAAGTCTTTTCTATGTCGGTTAATTTCTTATAAATTTTGTTTCAGATTTGCATGTGAGGAGCCTTCATAAATAAGTGATTATTATAACAGGCCCTTAAGGGCCCCCTTGGAAAAGGATTAGGATCCTGAGTTATGTCAAAAAATAATTTGAAAAGTCATAAATTTTAACCCGAGTCAAAATAAATTAGATTGGATCTAAACTGAGTTAACCTGGGTTACCCTAATCCACCTCTAGAGGAGAAGTGGAGTTAACCTATTTTAACTCTTTTTTATTATCCTTTTGCCCCCACTTTTTATACCCTATTTACACCTTTTCTTCCTCCTCTATTATACCGTCCACCCACATTTTCTTCCTGCATAAGATATAAACAAATAATGTTGAATATTACATATGATAATCTCAATATATTGCTATAATTTATTTATAATATATTTTATATAATCTTAATATGTATCCAAATAGCATAAGAAAGATAGTAGCACATAATACAATAAAAAAGTAATAGAAGGTATATAATAAGGGTATTATATTATATATGATAATCTCAATATATTGCTACAATTTATTTATAATATATTTTATATAATCATAATATGCATCTAGATAGCATAAGGAAAATAGTAACACATAGTACAATAAAAAAGTAATTAAAAAGTAATAGAGGATATAGGATAAGGGTATTAGTTATATTATATATGATAATCTCATATATTACTACAATTTATTTATAATATATTTTATATGATCTTAATATGCATCTAGATAGCATAAGAAATATAGTAGCACATAATATAATAAAAAAGTAATAGAAAGTATATGATAAGGGTATTTAAGAAAAATAATATAAAAGTAGATGAGCTAGTCACTTTGACCTTTCAAACCACTAAGAAAAAAAATAAGTTAACATTCTTTAACACATAGGATTAACTCTTACATTACCAAAACAAATTGTACTTTAACCCAATTTAAAGTTATACTTAGGGTTAAATTGGATTAACCTCAACCCTTTTCCAAACAAGAAGCGTTTAGCTTGGCTACAGCTATGGAACAAACATATTTAATTGTTCATGTAGAATTTAGAACATTTTTTTTTTAACGAGAAAGTCGAGAGCATTCTAAAAACATACCCATACCTATAGTGAAAGCTTGAAATGGTACTGATTAATTAACTTTGATACACAAAGTGAAACAAAAGTACCCATTATATGCATGAAAATATTCAAAACACTACGAGATTTTGTTGAAGCTTATCTCCTCTTATCTCTTTGATAATTTGATAAACTCTGATCATAATTCTTGATTATCAAGTTTTTTAATTAAAAAGTGATTTGATAAGGTAGATAATTATCATGATTTTATTTCTAACAAGCACTTATAAGTCTCAATAAACCATCTTGAGAGAGAGTTTTATTTGTCAAATCAAAGACCTTGAAATATGAGATATTTATTTGTAAATTTGATTATCGAAGAGGCCAATTTAAATATAGGAATGAGGGGTTTAGGATGCACATTTTTAATCACAAACTATATATCATCACAGGTTATTTACGATGATAATATAATGAGCACCAAGACTCAACTTATTATTATTTTTAAATTAACTACATTAACGTATTTATGCAACATTGTTTTAACATTTAAAAAAAAACTTGATCTTGCTGGGTTTGGAATAAGATCTCTTAAATCTTGATGTATATGGAGGACCTCATCCAACAAGCACTCTTCAGAGTACAATTCTCTGGCTCCATTACACATTAAATCTATCTTATTTTGATGATGTTAAGATGATTCAAGTATTTTTTATTTAAGGATATATATATATATATATCCCTAAAATATATTGTATTAGGATATATACTCTTAAAATTTACATATTATATCTTATACCCTTACTGATACTACCGCCGACATGAACCCTAGTATGGCCCACGAATAATACCGTCAACCAAGTCGTCAGACTTGACGACGAGGTCCTGGCTAAAAACCTTTTCGTCCCCATGTAAGGAAACCCGAACTATCGTTACCTTCTTCAAAACCAAGCAAGGAAGGACTCTGAAATCCCGGATCGCGACAGCTCCTTCATCTCCAGCCGGCAATCGCCAGTTGCACTCCAAAAATAGCATCCGTTGATCACGCCCCTTACCTTGGGGCGACAGCTTTACAAAGAAAGAGTATGGCCAATTAAGGCAGGGGAAAGGCTTATCTGACCGAGCCCCCACCCTCCTATAAAAGCAAGGGAGACGCTTCAGACCAAGGTATGCTACTCGTGGCATAAAAAATCTTCTTACCTTCTTCTTCCTTTTTACTTGACTTGGGCGTCGGAGTGTTTCCCCACTGAGGCAGCTCGGTGGTCTTTGCAGGTCCGAGTTGAAGCTGCTTGGATAGCAACGCCTCGCCATCGCCTCGGGGCCCACTCGGGTTGACTCCGGTCTTCTCCCTCTTTGCTTGTGCAGCAACATTTGGCGCCGTCTGTGGGAATTTGCTTCGAGCAAAAAGCCACTCCTCATGGCCCCATAGGCGAAGGCAGTCGTTCGTTCGTCCGGCGATGAAATACTTCCCGCCACTGTGGTAGATGAGGTGGCTGGGGACAACTCAGGAGCAGGAGAGCAAGATTCAACTACATCATCACGCCTGGAATGCGTAGAGCAAATCTTGGCAAATGTCCAGCAAGTACTACTAAGGCTAGAGCAAGAGCGGCAGGCACCACCGGAGCATCGGGAGCCGGCCACTCAAGCGGCGGATACTCTCCCCAATCAAGTCCTTCCCGCGGCGTCAGTCAGCCGCGCCGACGATCAGCGCCCCCCTTCTGTTCCTTTAATGCAGGGACCCATCCAGGTCGACGCCCCACCACCTACCATCCCGGCGGTGCAAGTAGAGCTCTCTGCAAGAACCGATGTCGTCACCGATCACTTCTCAGCGGAGTCCAACCCTGCGGTCGACCCTAGGTGGAAAGATGACCTCCAAGAAATGAACAGAAAAATCGAGGCGCTGCAGCGAGGAACACGCGCCCCTTTGGTAGCCACGCTCTTGGCTACCTCACCCTTTGTCGAGGAAATCACGTCGGCCACCGTATCGGACAAATTGCAACTACCAAAATTCAGGCGATACAACGGGACGACGAATCCCGTCCACCACCTGGACCACTTCCAAGGGCAGATAGAAATGGTAAATATCAATGATGCCCTAAAATGTCGTGCCTTTATGTCCACTCTGGATGATGCAGCTCCGCAGTGGTTCAAGTCGCTCCCCCCCAGATCAATAGTCGACTTCACCGACCTGGCACAACGGTTCCTCGACCACTTCTACCACACGGTGCAGCACTCCCTTTGCACCGACGACCTCTGGCTCGTTGCGCAAAAAGAAGGGGAGATGTTCCGAGATTTCGCGAAAAAATTTCAGCTGGAAATCATGAAGGTGGTGGACTTGGACTTGAGGACCGTGGTCAATATTCTAACAAGAGTGTGCTCGAACGCCCCGTTCGTTGCTTCCATCGCCAAGAAACCCTCGGTGAGCCTATCCGACCTGCTCTCCAGAATGCAGAAGTACGTGCGGCTGGAGTCAACGCTTGGAGCGGCAGGCCGGATCAGTCGACCATCCGAGCATGGACCTACGAGCTCCGAACATAGTTTGAAGAAAGCGAAAAGAGAGGAAGCCCGCGACGAGAAGCGCCGCGATATAGGCCGACGAGAGGGGGACCGACGCACGGAGACAGATCGCCGACCCGATGAATACCGACGCGTCAGGGACCTCCCACGTTTCGGGAGGTTGCCCTCCGAGATCCTCCAAGTAATCAAAAGGCTCCCAGAATTCAGACGGCCAGAGCCGCTGACGAGACCGCCAACAGGTCGAGGAGCCGACCTGTATTGTGAGTAACACAAAGGGTTTGGACACTTCACTGACCAATGCAGGAGCTTAAAAATGGAGATCGCCGAGATGCTCAAGAGGGGGCTTATCGGCAAAGACACCGTCGACAGGCATAAGAAGGAGCGCACTCCCGAAGATGATCGAGAGGTGCACAAGGGCAAGGGGGCCGTCTTGGTCCTATCCGGAGGACCAGCGGGTGGCGGTGATAGCGGAAGAAAGAGGAAGGCGTACGCTGCAGCCGCTGGTGGAACAGCAAGCCAGCCCAACCTCAAAGAAGGAGGCGTCATCACCTTCTCCGACGCGGACATCATCGGGGTCACCTTTCCCCACGACGACGCGTTGGTAGTACAGGCCGACGTCGACGGATATAATGTACACCGTATCCTTGTTGATAATGGAGCAGCCCCGGACATCTTATTTTATGACTGCTTTGTTAAAATGACTAATTTGAGCACCAACCTCAAACTGGTCGCGACCCCCCTGTTCGGTTTTAACGGGACTCCCGTCAACGCCGAGGGGTCGATAAAATTGAAAGTCACCCTGGGCACCCGACCTCGTCTTGTAACAGTTGAGGCTGACTTCCTTGTGGTAAAGGTAAAGTCAGCGTACAACGCTATCTTTGGCCGGGGCCTTTTGGGAAAGTTAGGTGGCGTCCCATCGACTTATCATCAAAAAATGAAATTCCCACCCCCGGGAGAATAGGCGAGGTCCTGGGAAACCAGTCCGAGGCAAGGCGGTGTTATGTCAATTCAATAAAAGCAAAAGCAATAGCTGATTCTGAGTACTTACATTCTTCTGATGAAAATGTTGCAAGGCACAAACCGGCCGAACAAACCCAACTCTTAACCGTCGCCAACGGGAATCTGGTGGTCGGCTGCGAACTTGGGGACCTAGATGAGGAAATCGTCGGCTTCCTCCAAGCGAACACCGACATCTTCGCTTGGTCAGACGACGACCTCACCGGCATCGATCCTAACATCATCCAACACCACTTGAACGTTAGCGCAAAGGCAAAGCCAGTCCGTCAGAAGAAGAGGCCACTGTCAGGGGACCGACAAAAGGCTGTTGACGACAACCTCACGAAATATCTACGCACAGGAACGGTGAGAAACACGTTTTACCCCGAAATGGGTCGCTAATGTTGTCCTCGTACGCAAGGCCAACGGGAAGTGGAGGATGTGCGTAGACTTCACCGACCTGAACAAAGCATGCCCTAAGGACAGCTACCCCTTGCCTAGAATCGATCAACTCGTCGATTCCACGGCGGGGCACAAGCTCCTTAGCTTCCTCGACGCATACTCAGGGTATCACCAAATCAGGATGGCGCCCGACGACAAAGAGAAGACCTCATTCATCACCGAAAAAGGTTTATACTGCTTTACTCGCATGCCGTTTGGATTAAAAAATGCAGGTGCAACATACCAGCGACTCGTCAACACAATGTTCGAGCAACAAATTGGGAGAACAATGGAAATCTATATCGACGATATGCTGGTAAAAAGTCGGCGCGCTGAGGACCACATCAAAGACCTTGCCGAGACATTCAAGGTACTTAGGCGATTCGGGATGAAGCTCAACCCCGAGAAGTGCGTCTTCGGCGTACGCGCGGGAAAATTCCTCGGCTACCTCGTCTCCAACAGAGGAATCGACGTCAACCCCGACAAGATACAAGCCATCTTAAACATGACACCACCGAGGACGGTTAAAGAGGTACAACGTCTCAATGGTCGTCATCACTGCATTGAGTAGATTCATGTCCAGGTCAGCGGAGCGGTGCCGGCCCTTCTTCGAGGTATTACGTAAATGATGATTCGAATGGACCGAGGAGTGCCAACAGGCTTTCAACGACCTAAAAACACACCTAGCGCATGTACCAACTTTGAGTAAGCCCATTGCCGAAGAAGAACTGTTATTATACCTTTCGGCAACAACCCACTCTATCAGCTCGGTGCTCGTACGAGAGGAAAACCGCAACCACCTCCCAGTGTACTACACCAGCAAAGCACTGCGCGGAGCCGAGCAGCGTTATACCGACATCGAAAGGATCGCGTATGCTCTCGTGATGGCAGCAAGAAGGCTACGACCATACTTTCAAGCGCATAAAATCGTCGTCCTCACCGACGTCCCAATAAAGCAGGTCCTCACTCGACCCGAGGTCTCGGGAAGGTTGGTGAAGTGGGCTATAGAGCTCGGTGAATTCGACATCGACTATAAACCTCGAGTCGCGATAAAGGCGCAGGCTCTAGCGGACTTCATCTCCGAAGGAACGACGAGGGAGCCCGAGAAAGAAGAAGAAAAAGACAACAATCGCTGGAAAGTGTTCGTTGACGGAGCATCAAACGCCCAAGGGAGCGGCGCAGGAGTGGTTCTCCATTCCCCAGATGGGCTAACCCTAAGGTACGCCGTTCATTTCGGTTTCGAAGCCTCTAATAATGTAGCCGAGTACGAGGCTGTAATCTCAGGACTAAAGCGGGCGAAATCCCTCGGAGCGGAAAGAGTCTCCGTTTTCAGCGACTCTCAGCTGGTTGTAAGCCAAGTGGCGAATGAGTTCGAGGTGAAAGAGGCAAAGCTAGCTTCATACCAAACCAAGGTCAACTGATTGCTTGCTGAATTCGATTCAGCCGAGCTAGTAAAAATCCCGTGAACAGAAAACTCGCAGGCGGACGCGCTGTCTAAGTTCGCTTCATCATCAGAAGGACGGTCTTCTGTGCTAATCGAAGAGCTCGTCGAGCCATCCACATCGGCTAAAGAGGTTATGTGCGTCGACACCCGGCCGGCAACGTGGATGACTCCTTGATAGAATTCATCAAAGCGCGCCTCCTCCCCGACGACAAAGTGGAAGCCGACAAGACCAGGAGACGAGCAGCTAGGTTCTTCCTCGTCGGGGAAGATCTATACAGAAAAGGGTAGCTACCCACACCTCCGTTGCATCTCCACAAATTTGGGCGAGGATATCATACAAGAAGTGCACGAGGGAACCTGCGGAAGCCATGCGGGGGCGCGTTCCCTCATCAGAAGGATCACACGACAAGGTTTTTGGTGGCCCACCATGCTAAAAGACGCCGAGAGGTACGTTCAAAAATGTCACAAATGCCAACTCTTCGGTAAGTTTCACCGACGACCTCCAGCAGAACTCACCCAGCTCGTCTCGCCTTGGCCTTTCGCTCAATGGGGTATGGACATCCTCGGCCCATTCCCGCCAGCAACCGGCCAAAGAAAATTCATCATAGTAGCCGTAGACTATTTCACCAAATGGGTAGAAGCCGAATCGCTGGCGAAAATCACCGACGCCAACGCCTGGGTTTTGTTTGGAAGAATGTCATATGCAGATTCGGCGGCGTCCCCAGGACGATTGTGACCGACAATGGCAGGCAGTTCGATAACGCCCGCTTTCGCAGGAACTGCTCGGCTTTGGGAATAGATCACCGGTTCTCCTCGGTAGCACACCCACAATCCAACGGGCTCGCCAAGGTAACGAACCGAACAATTCTGGACGGACTAAAGCGAAGATTAGAAGACCACAGGGGTTGGTGGGTGGAAGAGCTCCTCCACGTCTTGTGGGCATATCGAACAACACCCCGGAAAGCAACCCAAGAGTCTCCTTACGCCCTCGCCTTCGGAGTAGAAGCCGTGACACCGGTGGAGATGCTCGCACCTTCGGGAAGAGTCGTCGGCTTTCATCACGACTTAAACGAAGCTTCACTACGCACCGAGCTTGACCTGATCGAAGAAAAGTGAGGAAAAGCGTCGGCAAGAATGGAAGCGTATCGTAGAAAAGTGAAGAGAAGCTTTGACAGAAACGTCAAGGAAAGAAGCTTCAACGTCGGCAGTTTGGTCCTAAGAAAACTGTCGGTATCGAACCCCGGGTCAGCGGTTGGGAAATTATCAGCCGCCTGGGAAGGACCCTATCGCGTAACGGAAAACCTCGGCCAAGGCGCCTATAGGCTCGAGAACCTCGAAGGATCTGCCATTTCAAGGACGTGGAACGCAGAGCACCTGCGCAAATACTATGCTTGACCAAGGTGCCAGGCAAGTCGTGTAAACGAGGTCGCTTCGGCACTCTAAAGTAATCAAGGTCGCTTCGGCACTCTAAAGTAATCAAGGTCGCTTCGGCACTCTAAAGTAATCGAGGTCACTTCGGCACTCTAAAGTAAACGAGGTCACTTCGGCACTCTAAAGCAATCGAGGTCGCTTCGGCACTCTAAAGTAATCGAGGTAGCTTCGCACTCTAAAGTAAACGAGGTCGCTTCGGCACTCTAAAGTAATCGAGGTCGCTTCGGCACTCTAAAGTAAACGAGGTCGCTTCGGCACTCTAAAGTAATCAAGGTCGCTTCGGCACTCTAAAGTAAACGGGATCGCGTCGGCACTCTTCTAAACAAACAAGGTCGTATAACGGTCCGACACTTTGTCGTCGGGTGAGGTCACACATGCAAAGTCATTCATAATCAATTAAAAGTAAGCGCATCAGCGCAAAGTTCGACAAAAGAGAAGAATTACGACAACTCAAGTTTCCTCGGCCACCACCTTCTCGGCCGCCTCAACATAAATCTCGTCAGCCGCCTTTGACACAGCATCATCAACGATAACAGCGGCCGCCTCCTCACATCCTGCTCTACCCCGCGAACGGCCGAAAGATCGAGATCGGGAAACTGCTCCGCACACACGCTAAGCAGTCATTATAACCCTCTTGATATAGTCCGGCTATCTCCTCGGCAAGCTCCTCGGAAGAGCGATACTCCTGTATCGCCGCGTCACGTTCATCCGACACGAGCTGCGTGGTCTTCTCGCGGTACACTCTGAACGACTCGCTCTCAGTAGCGAGGGTCAACTTCACCGTCTGAAGCGCCTCTTTCTCGGCATTGAGGGCCTTGTTCGCAGAATCAAGTTGCGCCCTGACCTCGCCCTCGATCTTCTTCGCTTCCTCGACATCCTTCTGACGAAGAGCCTTCTCAGAAGCAATCGCCGCCTCCACCTCGGTGACCCGCTTGCTTAAAGATTTGGCCTTTACCTCGGCTCGGTAGACGAAGGCATCGTAATTCGCCATTTGCGCCAAGACCATTGCGTAAAACTCGCCGACTAGCCTCCGCGGCGACTTCGCCAAGGTCTCCGCTTTCAGCTCAGCGGGGACCGACGTCTGGCCCCAATTGACGGGGTCAAAAGCTATCTTGGGCATGGTAGGCTCCCGCGGGAGGGCCAAAGGGGATGGCGTCAAAGTGTGGAGACGTTTCGCTGACCTCTCCTCTGCGGCTTGAGGAGAAGCAATTGCTTCCGAGCTCCCCTCCATCTCCTTCCTCGCGACGACGACCGGAACCTTGGTACCTTCCAAGGAACGCTTCTCGACCTGTTGCCGATCCTTCTGAGCACGTACCATCTCGGCCAAAGAAGGACCGGGCCTTGCCTTGCGCGTCGGAGATGTTATCTCGGCCATCGCTATTTAAAGGAAAAAACCAAACAAGCTGTCAGAAAAACACCAAAGAAGCTATGAGAGAAAGCAGGAATAATGCGCAACGACCTTCTAAGCCTTCAGAAATTAGCTTCAGCAACTCGTCGGATGGTTCGGTCAGGTCAGGTTTCTCCATCTCACGGAGGTATGAGAAGTCCACAAGCTCGGATTTGCTTAGCCTGGGGGGCCCAAACGCCTTAAGATGAACGTTGTCCTCGACCATTCGGTCGAAAAGGCCAACCAGAGGGAGAATATATAAAAACAAATCCCCTCTTCCACCCATGCACGGATGATGGGAGATTCTTGAAGAGCTGACGCCCCGACCGAGCCGCGAAATACAGCCAGTCGCCAACGGTTTCACGGAGAAACAATGGAAAAAAGGCGGAGCGTCGGGGGACAGCAGCAGACACCATAAGGCCAAGAACTCGACGACCGACCGCCATGCATTGGGCGTCAACTGTGTAGGGGCGGCCCCAAGCTCGAAAAGCAGAGCTATGACGAACGGATGAAGAGGGAAACGCAAACCGCCGCGAACCGCCTCATTGTAAACATATACCCCCCCCCCCCCCCCCCCCTCCTGGACGTAATGGGCTCTAAACTGCTTGTTGGCAAAGAACACTACATCGGCGGGAAGCGTAGGGCTCAAGCGCTTCCTAATCCATTTGAAAGCCTCAAAGTTTGTCTCGCACCAAGCATCATCGACATTATCGGCCAGACGGTGATCCCCGGAGGTATGTGCAGAAGGAGTATGAGGAACATACCTCCCAGGCTGGACTCTCAAAACGAAACCCTCCTATATCGGACCATAAATGAAGGTGCCAGTCCTAGGGTCATAATTGGAGGGGGCATCACTGTCTGTCCTAGAGGAGGACTCCTCATCAGAAGGCTGAGATGGCATTAGGCTCATTGCTTACCTCGTAGGAGAGCAAGCGAAGGTTGAGCCGACAACGCGCTTTTGAGCAAGAAAGGGAAATGACGCGACGTCGGAAGAGCACTCCGCGATCACCAAGAAGAAGAAGCAGGCGAAACCCTTTCTCGCGACGAAGCCTGCAACTTATAAGAGCAGCAGCCACGGCGAATCAGACGGTCGCAAGCAGGATTAAGGAATCGAGCGGAGGAGAAGCCGCCACATGTCAGAAGCCCGATGGTCAAGTACTGGTCACCGGGATCGGTAACGCTTGCCGCCTTTCGGGTTGCCATCATTAACAGAGAGATCGAGGCGATCGCGCGCCGATCAGTCTCTCAAATCATCCATTAATGCGCACGATTCCCGATGCCTCCCGTCAGAGCCGTCGCCTGCGAATGACAAGATCGTTCTCAGTGTTTGCATGCACAGATGCTCGGAAGATGCGACGGCGAAGGATTATTCCCGGTAGGCTTCTCCTCGGATCTCGTAGATCCGAAAAGAAGCCGGGGGGCCAATGATACTACTGCCGACATGAACCCTAGTAGGGCCCATGAATAATACCGTCAACCAAGTCGTCAGACTTGATGACGAGGTCCTCGGCTAAAAACCTTTTCGTCCCCATGTAAGGAAACCCGAACTATCGTTACCTTCTTCAAAACCAAGCAAGGAAGGACTCCGAAATCCCGGATCGCGACAGCTCCTTCATCTCCAGCCGGCAATCGCCAGTTGCACTCCAAAAATAGCATCCGTTGATCACGCCCCTTTCCTTGGGGCGACAGCTTTACAAAGAAAGAGGTATGACCAATTAAGGCAGGGGAAAGGCTTATCTGACCGAGCCCCCACCCTCCTATAAAAGCAAGGGAGACGCTCCAGACCAAGGTATGCTACTCGTGGCATAAAAAATCTTCTTACCTTCTTCTTCATTTTTACTTGACTTGGGTGTCGGAGTGTTTCCCCACCGAGGCAGCTCGGTGGTCTTTGCAGGTCCGAGTTGAAGCTGCTTGGATAGCAACGCCTCGCCATCGCCTCGGGCCCCACTCGGTTTGACTCCGGTCTTCTCCCTCTTTGCTTGTGCAGTAACACTTACAAATCAAAACATTAATCAATTATATACTTGTGATTAACTGGTCATCTAAATAACATTCATAAGATAAATTTATTAAAATATCCATCTTAAGAGAGAGTGGTGGGGAAGTGGGGTTTTTTTTTTTTTTTTTTTTTGGGGGGGGGGTCTCCCCATTCGGTGCTAATGAGAGAGAGAGAGAGAGAGAGAGAGAGAGAGAGAGAGAGAGAGAGAGAGAGAGAGAGAGAGAGAGAGAGAAAGATGTAAAAAAAAAAAATTACTTTTTGAGAGTTGTAGAGAGTAAATTAGTTTTGTTTTTACCTTCTTAACTTAGTTAGGTTATATAGATAGAATGAAACCGTAGAAACATACATGATTGAAATATATGGAAGTATAGAATACCAACATTTCAGGGGGTGGATTTATAATTTTCCCTTTATTTAATGGCACATAAACAAGATATATATATGGATACGTACGAACATAGAATATAAATTTAGTTAACCCTGCATGTTAACCCCGTTTTTCTGTGGTTAGGAAGTCCTATTTATCGGGAAGCACAGAGAAGACAAACCCGGCAGCCTTGTCCATTTGATCCACCATTATGCTATGGGAAAGGGACGCGGAATGGCGAGGAATGCTTGCTCTCAAGTGAGAACATGCCTTTGCGGCTTTTGCCAAACTAATAAGATTCTCCGCTAAGTCCATATATATCTGCACTACATATGTATACCTGCTTTTTTGTGTCCATGTGAACGCCCCGGGCGAAACGTCAAACAGCTACTCCTCAGCAAGCGCAAACTCCTCAACAAGCACAGGGCAAAGAAAGGAGTACTGGGGGGGCGGACCTCCATGTCCCCATTGTGGGCAGCACATGAGAATAGATGCAGTAACGGGCACAAGGGCAACCATCATGATATGCTGTTAAGACACCTGTGTTGTTGTTGAACACCTTCCAAATGTCCACCCCTTCTCCACATTAATTAAGTAGAGGCAGAGAGAGATGTTAATTATATGACCCCAACATCCTAGCTAGTATAAAGATGAAGCTTGTAAATAATAATAATAAAAAGGACAATATGTTGTCACATCATCTATATATATTGAGTTGATTTATAAGCCGATAGTAAAAAAAGTAAGATAATAATATCGTATCATACATGTTTATGATGAAAGATCAATATAGATAGAGAATTATTAAATAAACAAGTAAGAAACAACACCATAACCTGCAGGACTTATTTCAGAACTGCGTGATTAATTAGTATTTGGATGAAAAAACTAAAAATCTTATACAAGGTCTGAAACTAATTAATGATCACCTGCTGTTTGATCCGTTGCCCACATATATAAATCCCTATTATCTGATAATTAAGTACCAACGCAAACACGAAGGGGAGGTTCTCCTTTTTAAAACGCCCACATTACTTGGTTCGGACAAGGCTGCTGTCATGAGCTTTACTTGGCCTTCACAGCGCCAATATATAGTGGATCCAATCAACGAATATAAGAAGGAAACGCGGACATGAAAGTTTCCTACCCAGGTTGACTTGTTTAATCCTCCATGTCGCCATCAAATTTAGCGCCGGAGGTGGGTGTCCTTGTCGCGAGGAGAGGATATGTTCGGGGGTTTCGTGGTGCTTGGCCACGGATATTTTGTAGTTTTAGAGAAATATTTTGTGCATGTTTGTACGGTTAAAAACGTTACGTTAGAATTATTGGATCGTTGATCATTAGTTCACGTGTAATTCGTCCACGTCAGCTGTCCTTACACCTCGTCGCCTGCTACGCAGTTTTTCGAGACGTTTCATCATGAAACTACTACAGTCACGAAACCGCAATTGTGTGAGATTTTTTAAACTCAATTTTGCTCTTCCCGTCTTTTGTGTCCTCTATTGCAACATCTAAATGGAGTATTGAGTCTTTGTCATTTGAATCTTTTTATTTATTACAAATAGAAAATTTTCAGTGACAAATAGAAAGATTCCACTTTACACAGATTTACGAATTGTAGTGACAAATAAAAAAATTTCAGTGACAAATATATTTATTGTAGTGATAAATATAAAGATTTCAGTGACAAATAGAAAATTTTCAATTTACATAGACTTAAGAATTGTAATGACAAATAGAAAAATTCCAGTGACAAATAGAAATATTTTACTTTACATAGACTTAAGAATTGTAGTGACAAATACATTCTTTTCAGTGACAAATAGAAAGATTCTAGTGATAAATACAAAGATTTTAGTGAAAAATATATTCATTTCAATGACAAATAGATAGATTCTAATGACAAAAAGAAATATTCCACTTTAAATAGACTTACGAATTGTAGTGACAAATAGAAAAATTTTAGTGACAAATACATTTATTGTAGTGACAAATAGAAAGATTCCAGTTACAAATAGAAAGATTCCACTTTACATAGACTTACAAATTATAGTGACAAATAGAATGATTTTAGTGACAAATACATTTATTTCAGTGACAAATAGAAAGATTCTACTGACAAATTTTTTTTTTTCAATGACAAATAAAAATATTTCAGTGACAAATAAAAAGATTTCAATGACAAATACAAAGATTCCAATTTACATAGACTTACAAATTGTAGTGGAGGAGGCTCTTCTCAGATTATTTTGGCACAAAAGGCGGAAGGGCAAAATTGAGTTTAAAAAATATCTCACACAATTGCGGTGTCTTGACTGTGGTAGTTTCATGATGAAAACGCCTCGGGAAGCTGCGTAGCAGGCGGCGAGGTGTAAGGGCGGCTGACGTGGACGGGTTATATGTGGACCAATGACCAGCGGCTCGGTGATTCCAACTTGATATTTTTGACCGTGTAAATGTGCACAAAGTATTTCTCTTATAGTTATGCACTGCGACTGAGGTGGTGGGATTGTTAATAGTCTAGTTGGATTTGATAACACTTAATTAAAATATTTAAATTTAATTTTTATTTATTTTTTAAATTTAAATTTTAAAAAATAATAGATATAAAATATAAATATTGATAACTAATTTAATAATATATGAAGTGTAACATAATGGTTAAGATATTACATTATTAATAAATAGGTCTTGAATTCAAAATTTAAAATCTTTAAAAATATTTTTTTAGAATCGATTTATAAACTTTGCCGATCATAAATTTTAATGGCCGACGAATATTTTAACTGTCCGAGTTCGTATCCTAGGTCCGTCCTTTCTACCGCACTCGGTGTCCAACCCGTTTTATAGACGGGACAGTTGGTATTCGTTTCCCACCTCATTCCCAAATCCCAAGAGGGGAGGCAAAGGACTTTTAGCTCTGGATCCCTATACCTTTCTATATCTATAGACTTGTCTTTGAATACTTAGCCATTTATTTAAAACTCCTCAAAATCTCTGTAATTAAAACCCCGAGGCCTCAAAATCTCCCAAGTCGCCATGACCTGCTCGGCCTCCGAGTCTCTCAGGATCACCGCTATCACACCACACGAAAAGATAAAAGGGCTGTAGTCTCAAAAGTCATTGGACAGTATATTGTAACTGATATCCGAAGTGCTCACATAGTATATAGGAGGAGAAAGATTTTTTTTTGCAGAAAGTGCAGTTTTATCATATGTGTCACATGAGTTCTATCTTTTTTTTTTTGGTAACGAGGAACCCGCCCCGTGTGGTTTTGTGGGCTCAGGGATTGGTGTTCGTGAACTCCAAGGTCAGGACTTGGCAGCTCTACTTCCGTGTACCCTATTACCCTTACCCCACTGCAGAAAACCCGGATCTACACACCTCGAGGATTGCGTATAAATCAGGTAAATCCCCCCAGGAATCGAACTCGGGACCTCTTGCTTTTAAGCAAGAGTTCTTACCGATCGACCCAACTGGAGTCCTCTCACATGAGTTCTATCTTATGTCACACTAAAAAAATATGTGCCACGTGAGATAAAATCCATATATCCTGCAAATCTTTCTCCGTAGGGAGACCAGACCCGAACCAGAGTATGCACCGCGGGGCACATCCATCCATCCATTGGCAACTCCATTCTTGTTGTTAAGACACGCGTGCATCATGGGGCTCATTGTAGATAATTGGCGAAGCATGTTCTATGCTCATCAACTGCCAAGTGCGGCCTCTTTATTGTGCCACCGTTTACACGGAGGATCGTGGGCGGGGACGAAGAAAATTCGTGGAAAAGACACTGGAGAGGGACAGAGTTAAAAGGTTGAGCGGCAACTGCGACTCTTGGAAAATAAAAAAGAGGTGGAGGGCGGAGAGGAACAGATGGGAAAAGCAGCAGGAAGAGGGAAAAGAAAAAAAAGAAAAGAGGACAGAAGAGAGAACAAAGACGGTAAACTGTAATAGGCAGTTAAAAACAGGCGGATAGAAAGGTTGACGTGGGCAAAAGTAACCGCGGGCCCTTTTCTTCCTTCCTAGTTCCTCCCCTTGTCCGTGCCATTCTGAGCTCCAAATCTCATTCCCTCTGCCACGATCAGTCCAGACCAACCGAAGCCTACCCACCCTTCTCTCTCTCTCTTTCCATCTGTATACGTACGCATAGGTAATCTAACCTTCCTCTTTCCCGTTGTTGTTGTTGTTCTTCTTCTTCTATCTGTCCGTCTCTCTCTCTCATGGAACCCAAGGGCTCCTCAAGGCGGCCCCAGGAGGTCCCCAAGCTGCAGGACGCTCTGGGCCTCCCCCAGCAGCCGCATAAAAGAGAACCCACCAGAGCTTCCCCCACAGCAGCTCAGGGCAGGGACCTGCCGATGGTGATGGCATCCCCCACGGAGCGAGATATGCAGATGATGGCAGTCACCCATGAGAAGGACCAAGGCAAGAAGCTCGCTCCCAAGAGGAGCTCCAACAAGGATAGGCACACCAAGGTCGACGGCAGGGGCCGCAGGATCCGGATGCCGGCTCTCTGCGCCGCTAGGATCTTCCAGCTCACCAGGGAGCTCGGCCACAAGTCCGACGGCGAGACCATCCAGTGGCTGCTCCAGCAGGCCGAGCCGGCCATCGTCGCCGCCACCGGCACCGGCACCATCCCGGCCTCCGCGCTCGCCGCCGCCGCCGGGAACGTATCCCACCAGGGGGCCTCCGTCTCCGCCGGCCCCCACTCCAAGCTCGACGAGATGGGCGCCGGAATCAACCCCGCCGCCCGGGGTAATTGGGTCATGCTGGGCGGGAACGTGGGCCGATCGCAGGTGACGGCAGGGTTGTGGCCCCAGCTCGGGGGGCTCGCGTCGGGGTTCGTCCACCCCGCGGCGGTCCCGTCGACGTCGAACTTGGGGAGTGGCGAGGGGTCCCCGGCGGCGGGATTCTTGCCGAGGATGGGAGTGCACGGCATGGAGCTGCCGGGGAGCGGCCTGGGAGCTGTGGGCTTCGCGTCGATGTTGGGAGGGTCGCAGCAGCTTCCGGGTCTGGAACTAGGGTTGTCACAGGATGGGCATATTGGAGTTCTAAGCCCTCAGGCCCTGAACCAGTTCTATCAGCAGCAGATGGTTCATGGAAGGGGAGGAGGGACCGGCGGCGGCGATGCTGGTGGCGGTGACAGCGCCGGGAGTGGTCAGCTGCAGCAGCAGCAACGACAACAACAACAGCACCACCACCAAACAACAGCAGCGGCCACAGCAGCAACCTCCCCCGGCGGTGGATGATTACTTCTCAAGGATCTGGACACCGGAGACTATGGGTATAAGAGCTCTAATGTGATTTTTTGGTGGGAGAAGGGGGGGGAGGGGGAAACTGCCAATTAGGGACGAGATGAAACGCAAAATCCTTTTGTTGATGGACTGGTTCTTCTGTAGTGTGTGTCAGAGAGACATCAAGGAGGAAAGAGGGATTGGAATCTTTGATTGATTGTTGGCATTGGGTCCCTTCACTCCTCAGGGGGTCAACAGAAATCCTTCATATGGGGTACTTGCTAATTATCCCCAGATATGGCGTTTTCATGCTCCTGCTACTCTCAGGTTGTGATGGTTGCCTCTGGTTCTACATTTCTTGCAAGGATCTGGTTGGCCTGGATGACAGGATATTCATATATATATATATATATATTTCTGTTATGAGGTGGATAAAAGTCTAAGCCATCTGTTGATTAATTCATTTTCAGATATAGAGTGGTGATTGGTTCGTTTGTGGACAATAAACTTTCAAGATTTTTATATGTACATATGACATTGTACTTGACATTGGTATGTGCTTTAAATGTGGCATTGTGCTGGGCATGGTCACATCTTTGACAGAGATGTTTTCTTTTTCTCAATGTATATTAATGCAAAACAATCCACCATTCTATTGGAACTTGCCTACCATGAGCATGAGGAGCTAATTGTAAGTTCTTTTGCAGCTATGTTCATAAAGGTTGTTATTTACATTATGGTGTCATCCTTGCCACATGAATTGTCTGTGTTCTTTACGAATGATAGTACATTTACTTTCTGGTCTATTATTGTAAACCTGTCTGCCATATTTGGTCACCTACATATGTTAGTGTTTCCCTCTTCGAGACCTTGGAATCGCTCCAATGTGAATGGAAATTAGTGATGAAGTTAAAGCTCATGCATAATTATATGGTTCAGAGCAGTAGCTTCTTCATTGCATCAAATAGCAAGTCTGACCTATATATACTAGTAGTGTATCATGCCAAATCCAAGGGTGAATATGAAAACAACTGTTCAGATAAAGAATGAGTGCCTGGTTCTCTTTTGCTTTGCATTCCTCACGGCCTGATTTATTATTATTATTATTTTTTAAACCTTGGATTGCTTTTCTTCTCTTCCTGAAACTCATCATCCTTCAATCTGTATTCAACTCAAATTTTGGTTTTAGGACTGGCTAGCTAGCAGTTCGATTTTAAGTTTGTGTGCAGGCAGCATTATCTTCTATGTAGAGCTAGGTAGTTGCCTCACATTTTTCATGAATCTTTTCTTTTTAAGGATCTCTCTCTTATGTGTCCTCGCTGAACATGAAGCAACTTTATACATGCAAAGTGATTGATCTCAACTAGCAAGGAAAACCTCTGGTCACCTTGGGAAGTGTCATGTACTATACGGTTCTGTATAGCTATGTTATTATGGGTTGACTTGACTTGTGTAGAAAGCTTCTTGTCCTCTTGTGTGAGCACAAGTATTTTCACCTAGACAACACACCTTCAACACCAGTTAACTGAGTATGGTTTTTTATTAGTCTACCATCGGATATCCGTGGTTATATGTGGAGGATTCCCTCAATGGTTGATGTCTTTGTTTTGGGTTTAGAATTTAGGCCTTTAACATAGCATCAGAGCCACATTTGGCATTTGCTTTTTGGGCTCCCCCCATGCTGTTTGACCATTACGGTTTCATGGCTTGTTGCCTCTGTTTTGTTAAGTATCTTCGCTCAGGAGGATATCAGGAAACAGTGATTTGATCCTAGGCTGATGAGCTGCTTACTACTTATTTCATTTCTGGGCCATTGGGAGATCCGTTTTTTAACATGGTATTGGATTTGGGTCTACCAATTGGATCATGCTCCATTCATTTGTGCCACTAACCATTCGGGTTTGGCATGACGGAGACTGTTGAGGTTTTGTCCCATATTAGATATCCATGGGCATATTCCCTCTTTATATGTGGAGAGGTTTTGACCTCACTTTCTTGGACAAGTAATACCTGTGAGAATTTTAACTGGTCACATTTTTGGACTTGTTTGTATCTGTATCCTGTACTGAATCCATGCAGTCATATAACTCTGTACTAGCGCCAGTTTCTACCATCACTTATTAATTTACAAGGTGTTGCAAGTACTCTAGATTCATGCAACTTCCTCAATAGGATGCCCTTTCTTGCTATTATTCTTCTTATTCTCAATGATGAAACCTGGCCCTACTTTTCTATATCACCTACGCCTTTGTTCACAGTAAATATGTATTGTTGAAGCAAGAGAAGTAGCCAACAAAGTTGGGCGTATTGTAAGTAGATCGGTGTGCTACGCTCGTATAAGCCTAGGCACGGGCGGCTCGTCGAATCCTTGGCTATTGGCCGAACCACACTGGTACATGCGGTTCGGTCCAATAAGGTACTGTATTGGATCCAAATTGTGCCGAACTGGTGCGGTTCAGATCTTCTTGATTTAAATCTAAAAGCCTGCACCATCTTCAAAGGCCGAACCAATCGAGGGTTTTGTCCATAGCCGTCAGCCAAAAATGGCCTATATATTTGGTCACCACCTCCCCATTTCCATTCATTTTGTTCTTTTTTATTTTTTTTTTGCAGATTTTTCTGAATGAAGTGGCTTAGGTCCATTTGAGGTTGCTTTCTCGCTCGATGTCACTCGGTTTTAGCCTCTTCAAGGTAAGGTTTAAACCCTGGATCTATATTTTTAGTTTAACTTTTGTTCTAGTTTCAAGCATGGAGTTGATGTTAAAACCTATTACAAGTGGTTAAAAACTAGTTGCAACAAGTTTTGCCATAGATCTAGGGTATTTTAAGTTAGATCTAGAGTGGGTTTTGAATAGAAATTAAAAAAAAAAATGTATTTTAATTTTTTCCCCTAATCTTAGAACTATTCTAATGTTGCTGAAACATGGTAGCAACTTAGACCTAATATTTTCATCCATGAACGTTAATTTTAAATTTTAATTGATTAGAAAATATAAATATTAGTTTTAGGTATTTAATGGGTTGGTAGATTTAAATGTTGTGGTTTGAAATATTGTACTTGTGGTTTGAAATATCTAGGGTGACACACTTAGTATAGCGATATGTAGACTCCATCTATGTCACCACCAATCCTCTACTCTCTCTTCTCGTCTAGAGCAGTCGTCGTTGATGTCAGATGATTCTTCCTAGAGTTCAACATCTGTGCTGATATAATTCATTCGCTTTTATTTGTGGACATGATCTATAATATTATCTATAGTCACAGCCCACTCGACTGAACATCGAACTCGGACAAAGTGAACTACGTACACAAGCATATTGTTTCAGATTAAACCTTTTATTTGACTTGGGTCAGACGATTAATAGACTGTTTGAGTTGTCGTGAACTTGGTTGCGATTGCCTTATATTACATTAAAATATTTAAAAGTGTACATATTTTTGTATGTTATTTTATAATTTAATAATAAAAAGGAGGATGGTTTTGTGCCTGTGATGCAGTCCGGTCGCAGCACAAGGTAACGGTGCCGCACGGTTCAATCGATCGTACAGCCAACCGTGGCAGTTAGATTCAAATTTTCGCTTTGGACTGTTATCTTTTTCCAATTTCCTCTTCGTTTTCTTGTTTGTCTGTTCATTTTGGATGTCTCAAGTGCATATTACATGGTCCAAAGCTATGTTGAATAATTTATATACAACGTCGAAGCTATATTTTCATGCTAATGCTCTGTAACATAGATCCAAAACTTTATCGGTTGTGATATTTTGCACCCGCACCTCCAAAAAAAGGGATCTTCTTGTGTTGGGCTTTTTCTTCTTAACAGTGGAGCATAAAAATACGTTTTCCCAATGTTGCTGCTTATATATGGACTAGAAGTCTATAATATCAGTTGATTGCACTTCCTGCTGAGGTCTGGAATCAGTCATCTCTCTCTCCTCTCTTGAAGAGGGATACTTTAGTATGTCACTCTTTATTTAAAGATTATGTTCACATATTAATAGAATATTCTTTCTGTTTTGACAGATTACTAACCACAAAGATATAATAACTGATGATTTTTTTTTTTCGATTTTGAGGATACAAAATTATATAATATGAGATTTCAGACATATGCATTTGAATATAATTAATAGATTTCAGTGATATATATATATATCTCTCTCTCTCTCTCTCTCTCTCTCTCTCTCTCTATATATATATATATATAACAATTTTCTCTAGTTCCTATTAAGTGTTACTGCTCAATTGTCCCAACACTAGGATAGGAGGTTGCTGCCGCCTTCATGTAGATAGAAAAATTTAGCAGATAGTTATTCATGCTAGCTCTCTTGATTTATGGACATTGGGGGACCCCATGCATGTTCTTTTGACTTATGAACATTGTCGAAACTCCCATGCACTGTCGAGAGTTTCCATGCTGTATAAAATGAGATGGATAGTTCATTTTGGAAAGAAATGGCAGCGGACATTATGGGTATACTCAGGAAGGGTCCATTCCCATTCTAAAAATGGGGTGATGATGTTATGTAGCGTCAATGTTGGCCGACATCCTCTCGAGATTGAGTGCTTTTTGAAGGTTTAGGGCAAGACTTCTTTTGCATAGTTATACTCGTTCTAACGACCATCTTCATATTAGTACGATTATATCAATCTTCATCGGGACGAAGAGTGCCATCATAAGTGAGACATATAC
Source organism: Colocasia esculenta (assembly GCA_014218235.1). Lineage (NCBI taxonomy): Eukaryota > Viridiplantae > Streptophyta > Magnoliopsida > Alismatales > Araceae > Colocasia > Colocasia esculenta. The sequence continues at coordinate 154,173,450 of CM024754.1, forward strand.
TTAACACTGTAAAGTAGGTAACGACGTACATAAATAACACAAGTAAATACAACAAAATAAATATAGATCTCATTCCATCACCATACATATATCCCATAGTCTATATAGCCATAAAATAAATGTAACATAGTCCACAAATATAACCAAGTCCATAATGTCCAAAGTACAACGAGTCTCACGTACTAAGCAAAAGAAAAGTAAACCAAAGCTCTAGATATAGCACTCCACTCCAAGAGCTACTCCTCACGCTAGGAGTCGTTCCTCGCTAGCTTCTCTGTCTCTAAAGCCTCTGTCTCACCTATAACATTTAACAAGAATGAGTCTATACAATAGACTCGATAAATAACCTATTGTCCATGAAAGGATCAAGACCATGACTAGCCCTAGAGGGGGGTGAATAGGGCTTTAAAACTTTGTCTTGAATGGACAACAGAAACTAATGCAGAAATGATAACGAAAGCAAAACAAAGAGAACTGAGAGGGAAGAAGGAAGCAAGCACACGAAGACACGCAGATTTATCCTGGTTCGGTAAGGCCCCCATTGGTCTACCTACGTCCAGTCCTCACCAACACGGTGAGATTTTCCTCACTAAGAGATGATCACAACCGCTGGTTGAAACGGTGCCCAGCTCACCAACAAACCGCTAGTTAGCACGGTGCCTAGCTCACCAATACACAGCTAGTTGATGCGGTGCCTAGCTCACCCAACACAATAAGGAACTGAAAGAGATAATGATAAACAAGCAAACTCAATGCCAAGCTCGGGAGGATGATCTTAAGATGTTGATGAAGCTCAGATGAAGCAAAAGATCTCCTCAAAAAGATGCCTTCTACAAGGATGCTGCAGCTGGAAGCTTTAGAAGGCTGAAAAAGCTTGGAGAAGAAGCTTGAGATGAAACTCTTGAAGGAGGCACACTTCTCCACGAAATTCCCTTGCCTAGGGTTTCCCCCAGGTGTCCTTTTTATACCCCTTCCACAAAGGTAGCCGTTTGAGAGAAGGTGGAAAGTGGTCTTGGTCAAAAAGGTGTTCAAAAAGCACTTTCCAGAAGTTCTGCAACCCGGGGTCGACTCCCACTTTAGCTGGGGTCGACTCCAGAACAAACTGGGGGTCGACTCCCTTTGGAGAAAACTGCTTTTGTTGAACTGAGGTCGACTCCCTTGAAGATCTGGGGTCGACTCTGAAAAATTGAGCATTTCTGGGGTCGACTCCTGCAAACACCAGGGTCGACTCCTTCACAATAGTAGAACAGACTTTTCTGAACTGGGGTCGACTCCCTTGAAAAACTGGGGTCGACTCTGCACTGTAGCACTTGCAGAACATTTGTATGGAGGTTGACTCCTTTAGAAATCCGGGGTCGACTCTGAAAAACTGCAACCTCTTGGGGTCTACGCCTTCACATTTGTGAGGTCGACTCCAGTAAACATGACTCAAGGTGAGCCTCTTTTAGGCCTTTTTACCCTTACAAAATGCCCTGTTTTCTGCATACAACTCGCAAACTTGTTAGCAAACATAACAAGTGTTTTGTGATCATCAAAAGACAAAAGAGTTCCAACAATCTCCCCCTTTTTGATGATGACAAAATACCCACACAGAAATAATCATTATGTCTAACTTATCAATGATACCAAAACATAATAAGGCACATAAGTCAAAGGCACAACTTCACACAAAATCCTTACACATTAAGACATATAAATTGAAACATCAATTCATTCAATTTGCTTAAGGATAGTCATGGTTTTCCATTCATAATTCAGAAGATTACACTTTTCATCTCCCAATCAACAAAAAGAAATAACTCCCCCTTACTATGAACACCCATTAAAAGACATTCACATCAAAAGAGAGTAAAGTTCTAATGCAACTCGTAACTAACATCAAAACACACAAGTTCTCCCCCTTTTTGTCATCGTCAAAAAGAGAGGAAGGAATGATGAAACAATTAATATGTGTTGTTTATGAAGATGAACACATTCCTAATTCATAGCGCAAAGATGTAAACCGGTCTTCACACAACGGTTTAGTAAAAATATCAGCTAATTGGTGTGTGGTATCAATAAAATTTAATTCAATATCACCCCTAGAGACATGATCTCTAATAAAATGATGGCGTACTTCAATGTGCTTAGTGCGAGAATGTTGAATAGGATTTTTTGATAAATTTATGGCACTTGTATTATCACAAAGCAACGGAATTTTAGACAAACATATCCCATAGTCTTCTACTTGGTGTTTAATCCAAAGTGCTTGTGTGCAACAACTCTCGACTGCAATATACTCGGCTTCAGCTGTCGAGAGAGCAACGAAATTTTGTTTCTTGGAGGACCACGAAATGAGGCAACCTCCCAAGAAATGACATGTTCCGCTTGTGCTCTTTCGATCAACCTTACACCCAGCATAATCAGCATCGGTGTAACCCACCAAGTTGAAAGAACATCCTTTGGGATACCACAAACCAAAATCAATCGATGAAGCAAGATACCGAAAGATTCGTTTAACAGCAATTAAGTGCGATTGTTTGGGCGAACTTTGAAATCTTGCACACATGCAAACACTGAATAATATATCGGGCCTACTTGCAGTTAAGTAAAGTAGTGATCCGATCATACCTCGATAAAGTTTAGAATTAATAGGCTTACCAAGCTCGTCATTATCCAATTTTGTTGTTGTAGACATAGGCGTTGGAAGAGGCTTGGTGTTGCTAAACCCATATTTCTTGAGCAATTCCTTTGTGTACTTTGATTGACTTACAAAGATGCCATCTTGACCTTGTTTTATCTGAAGTCCGAGAAAGAAGTTGAGCTCACCCATCATGCTCATCTCGAACTCCCCCTGCATCAACTCAGAAAAATCCTTGCACAATTTTTCTTTAGTAGAGCCAACACTATATCATCCACATATATTGAACAAGTAAGATATCTGAACCAACACATTTTATGAATAGAGTTAAGTCAACAAAACCATGCTTAAAATCATGTTGAATAAGAAATTGACTCAATCTCTCATACCATGCACGCGGTGCTTGCTTAAGACCATATAGAGCTTTATGAAGACAAAAAAATATGGTTTGAGAATTTTGGATCCTCAAACCCGAGAGGTTGCTCTACATAGACTTTCTCTTTAATGAAACCATTAAGAAACGTACTTTTAACATCCATTTGAAACAATTTAAAATTTCTGGAACATGCGAATGCTAATAGAATCCTAATGGCTTTAGTCTAGCAACCGGTGCAAAGGTCTCATCATAATCTATCCCTTCTTCTTGAGAGTATCCTTGGGCAACTAAACGTGCTTTGTTCCGAGTTACCACACCGGATTCATCAAGTTTGTTTCGAAAAACCACTTGGTTCCAATCACGGGATGGTCATTCGGACGAGGAGACAAAGTCCACACTTTGTTCCTCTCAAACTGGTTTAGTTCCTCAAGCATAGCAATAGACCAATGTTCATCAAGAAGGGCTTCATCAACATTCTTTGGTTCAACTTGAGAAATGAAAGCAATATAATCACATTGATATTGAGTTTTCCGAATTCGCATATTGGATGACGGATCACCTATCACATTACCGATTGGATGACTTGACATGATCTTCCACGCTCGAGGTAGTTCATCACTTGGAGAGGACACTTGTAGATCTTCAAGTGGAGGATCTTCCTTATCTTTTTCATCACCAACAAGTTGGGTAGGATCATCCATTGCTTCCCTACTAGGCTCCGTGAGATCTATGTCATTAATGGTTAAATCTGGTTCTTTCATGATTTCTGCATCATCATCATCATCATCATCTCTTTTTCTAGCATTTTGGTTAGTCTCATCAAAGATTACATGAATAGATTCTTCAACAACCAATGTTTTCTTATTAAAAACATGAAACGCTTTAGAGTGAGATGAGTAACCAACAAATATACCTTCATCGCTTCGAGGATCGAACTTACCTATATCTTCTTTGCCATTTACCAAGATGAAGCACTTGCATCCAAATGACTTGAAATAAGAGATGTTCGGTTTTCTGCCTTTGTATAGTTCATATGGAGTCTTATGCAACAAAGGTCTAATCAAGTGATATAACATGAAGTATTAATAGCTTCAGCCCAAAAGTATCTAGGTAAAACAGATTCACAAAGCATAGTTCGGGCCATATCAATCAAAGTCCGATTTTTCCTTTCAGCCACACCATTTTGCTGAGGAGTTCTCGGAGCAGAAAAATTATGACTGAACCTATTATCATCACAAAATGAATTGAATAGCAGATTTTCAAATTCCTTACCATGATCACTACGGATTGCATTAATCACATAACCCTTATCATTTTGAACCTTTTTACAGAACTTTATGAATTCAGATAATGCATCACTTTTATGAACTAAGTACAAAACCCATGTAAACCGAGAGAAATCATCAACTATTACAAAACCATAGCGTTTACCTCCTAAACTAGGAGTTCTTGTCGGGCCAAACAAATCCAATGCAATAGTTACAAAGGCCGAGAGGTAGAAACAATATTCTTGGATTTAAATGAAGTTCGAGTTTGCTTACCTTTGCACAAGAATCATAAACTCCATTTGAATCAAAATTCATTTGGGGCAAACCGACCATAAGCTCACGTCTAGACAATTTGGAAATGATTCCAAAGCTAGCATGGCCCAATCTTCGGTGCCACAACCACGGGTTGGAGTTATTTGCTACAAAGTAAATCTCCTTTTCATCCAATCATCCAAATTAACGGTATTAACATTTCCATTTCGATTACCGAGAAACTTGATTTCATTTGAAACATTATTGGTTAACATGCAATGAGATGCATCAAAAGTAACTTTAAATCCTTTATCACACAATTGGCTAATGCTAAGCAAGTTATGCTTTAATCTATCTACAAATAACACATGTTCTTCTAATGTTTCAACCTTTTTCTTAAGCAATGTATTCTCATTTACTATATCAACATTTTCACATTCATGTAAACGAGATGCACTTAATTCATGAGTCATTAAATCAATACTTTTCTTTAAGCATCTATTCTCAAGTTTGCATTCAAAAATTTTTTTATATAACTCATTAAACGCTTCATGAAGTTCTTCTAATGTAAAAGTTTCAGAATTTACCTTCTCATGGTCGGATTTGGCCATGAGACAAAGGTTGGCAATTTCCTCTTCACTTTCTTCTCCCGTGGAGGTGTCTTCATCACTCCAAGCAGCAAGAGCCTTCTTTTTTGATGTCTTGCCGTTTCCCTTGGTGTATGCCTTCTTCTTCTTGAGTTCGGGACATTCAGGCCGGATATGTCCCGGCTTTCTGCACTCAAAGCAAGTGACTTCCTCGTTCTTGGAAGTTTCCCCTTTAGCTTGATTCTTCTTCTGAAATCTTCTGTTTCTTGGTTGGAAGTTGGATCGACGTTTGTTCAGAAACTTCTTGAATTGCCTCGTCATTAAGGCAATCTCTTCATCATCGATCTCTTCATTGCTATCTTCACTAACACACTCATTTACCATGTTAGTAGCTTTGAGGGCAAGACTCTTTTTCTTCTTAGAGTCGTCTATGTCCCTCGATATATTGATCTCATAGGTCATTAAGGATCTTATGAGAGCATCCAAAGAAATTTCTGAGAGGTCTTTAGCCTCTTCAATTGCCGTCACCTTGGGATTCCAAGACATAGGCAAAGATCTTAAAATTTTCTTATTGAGTTCAGGGATAGAGTATTCTTTACCAAGGGCTTTGAGCCCATTCGTGATGTCCGTGAACCGCTTGAACATCTCTGTTATGGTCTCTTTCTCTTCCATCTTGAACAGCTCATACTTGTGAACAAGAAGATTTATCTTCGTTTCTTTGACTTGAGAAGTTCTTTCATATGTCACTTGAAGCTTGTCCCAGATTTCTTTAGCACTGCTGCACATAGAAACACGGTTAAATTCATTAGCATCTAAGGCACAAAATAAGACATTAATTGTCTTGGCATTCATAGACAACTTTTTAAAGATTTCAGAAGTCCAATCTTTTTCAGGTTCCGCTGGAACATATGGACCCTTTTTCACAATATTCCATAGCTCATAATCCATAGCTTTCAGAAAGATAGTCATCCTAGCTTTCCAATAACTATAGTTATTGCCATTGAACATAGGTGGCCTATTCGTAGAGTTGCCTTCAGTGAAAGCACTCTGCTCTCCAAATCCAGCCATAGTCAATCCACACTAGAGGTTGTGAAACCCTTTAAACTAGTGACCTTGCTCTGATACCAAATGAAAGGATCAAGACTATGACTAGCCCTAGAGGGGGGTGAATAGGGCTTTAAAACTTGTCTTGAATGGACAACGGAAACTAACGAAAGAATGAAGAGAAATGATAACGAAAGCAAAACAAGAGAACTGAGAGGGAAGAAGGAAGCAAGCACACGAAGACACGCAGATTTATCTGGTTCGGTAAGACCCCCGTTGGTCTACCTACGTCCAGTCCTCACCAACACGGTGAGATTTTCCTCACTAAGAGATTATCACAACTGCTGGTTGAAACGGTGCCCAGCTCACCAACAAACCGCTAGTTAGCACGGTGCCTAGCTTACCAATACACAGCTAGTTGATGCGGTGCCTAGCTCACCCAACACAATAAGGAATTGAAGAGATAATGATAAACAAGCAAACTCAATGCCAAGCTCGGTAGGATGATCTTCAGATGTTGATGAAGCTCAGATGAAGCAAAAGATCTCCTCAAAAAGATGCCTTCTACAAGGATCCTGTAGCTGGAAGCTTTAGAAGGCTGAAAAAGCTTGGAGAAGAAGCTTGAGATGAAACTCTTGAAGGAGACACACTTCTCCACGAAATTCCCTTGCCTAGGGTTTCCCCCAGGTGTCCTTTTTATACCCCTTCCACAAAGGTAGCCGTTTGAGAGAAGGTGGAAAGTGGTCTTGGTCAAAAAGGTGTTCAAAAAGCACTTTCCAGAAGTTCTGCAACCCGGGGTCGACTCCCACTTTAGCTGGGGTCGACTCCAGAAGAGTCAGGGTTGACTCCAGAACAAACTGGGGGTCAACTCCCTTTGGAGAAAACTGCTTCTGTTGAACTGAGGTCGACTCCCTTGAAGATCTGGGGTCGACTCCTGCAAACACCAGGGTCGACTCCTTCACAACAGCAGAACAGGCTTTTCTGAACTGGGGTCGACTCCCTTGAAAAGTTGGGGTCGACTCTGCACTGTAGCACTTGCAGAACATTTGTATGGAGGTTGACTCCTTTAGAAATCCGGGGTCGACTCTGAAAAACTGCAACCTCTTGGGGTCGACTCCTTCATATTTGTGAGGTCGACTCCAGTAAACATGACTCAAGGTGAGCCTCTTTTAAGGCCTTTTTACCCTTACAAAATGCCATATTTTCTGCATACAACTCGCAAACTTGTTAGCAAACATAACAAATGTTTTGTGATCATCAAAAGACAAAGGGTTCCAACAGCCCACATTCACATACTTACTACATGTATTTCTACATAAGCATAACATGACAAATAACTATCACATGATCAAATAACGAGTGTATATATATATATAATATCATGCTTAACTCGTACTAACTACACAAGGATTGTTGATTGCACATGTAACTTCACATTATTCATATATCTATAACATACTTTCACATATTCACATGGACAAAATATATAATTGCCTACATATGATACTACATGGCATATTTCTTATCACATGTCACTTTAATGTATTCTACTCATTCATAATTCACATATATGTACTCTTTACTTGCTGTTTTGACTTAATCACTTCATATTCACATATTTTCACATCCTTCACATTGGATCACATATTCATAACACTTTCACATGGTCACACACTTGCACATTTACTCTCACATTCATATTGATTCACATATTGCTGAGACACATAGCCCAAACCACCATAAATAAGGACACAATTACACACATATCACATATCCACCACCTAGGCAATATAGTGACGAATTCTAATAATTGCGCTGAACCGGGACAAACACTCTCCACCCTAACTAGTGGTACTTGTCCACCTCCAGAATTTCATCCTGATGCTCACAGACTATCACATAACACATTGAACCTTTCTGTAAGAGCTTCTCTACAGTACGACTTCACAGCCTTCTATGGCAGTTGTGTTTTTATTGGCACATTAATCCACTTTAGCACATTAACCATTCATTTTTACACATATTCCACATGCATTTAATATTATGCATTCATACACATAACATGGACATAATACTCTAGTTACAGAAATAATCTTTATTGTCCAACAGTGATATAACATGCTTAACATAACCTAAACATGGCACTAGTACCATGGAATCATCACCCTTTAACCTAATCATGCTTAATATAGTCATTAGAGCCTTACAAGATGATAACAATAACTTCGGATGTCAGAATATACTCAAATTTTAACCACGAGTCACATGCATGAAATATATCATATGTCTAATTTTTCATAATTTTCAAAACAGTATGACTATTATCAAATTTAAAACATATTTCAGGCAATTATTAACATATCTCTCAGAAATTTAGTCTAATAGGGACTGACGAACTTAACCATTTGAAACATGCTTATAGTAGCCCTAATTCCAGAAGAAAATATTGGAATCACAAAATCATGAGATATCTATTTTTCAGAATCAAATTTATCAAAGCATGCTTATCTTTTTCTTAAAAGAAATTCAAAAATTATCTAATTTACCTAGAAAAATACACAAAACATACCAACGTTCTACAACAATTCCACATAATTATAGAACCATTTATCTAAAGTTTCTTATCAAAAACCCACAAAAAATCACATCACATGCTTTTTAAAAGATTTTCTGGAAAACTGACGAACTCAATGGTAGGGTGACTGTCGTCAAGGTGGTTGGCAGCAACATCGATTGCCACCGACCCAAGAACTTGGCGGCAATCACTTATGTCCTCAATCTCCTGTCTGAAGAAAGTGCAGATCGAAGCCGAAAGAAAAGAGAATCTGGGGGTTCAGGACACGATGTAAAATATGTAAAAAATAGAAAACGTATGTGATAGGCACACGAATAGAACCCCTAAGTTACTTGCCTCCGACGAACTCCCTGAAGAACGAATCAAGGTGATGAAGCCCTCCTCGGCTAAGCCAAAGAGGAGGTCATTTGGGCTTCAATCCAATCTTCACAGCCCTCCCTGATGCAGACTTTACGTACCTGAAGCCTCCCATGCCCAACAACACCTCTTCCTCAAAGTAGGGTGATGAGACATCCACCAGAACAATTGATCTAGCCTCGGGAAGAATTCTGTTCTTATCTCTCTCTAAACTCTTACAAACCCTAGCCAAGCAAAGGTTCTCTCCTCACAGACACGACCTATATTTATAGTGCTTTGGGTCGTGTTCAAGGTAGGAAAGAGAACACCAACCCAATTCGAACTCTCCTAAATTGGCCACGAAGAAATCAAGATGGAATCAGAAAAGGAAATTGGAAACTCATAGAGACGTCAATGTCTAATGCCGTCAAACAGCAAGTTGGCGGCATTCGACCTTGCAGTCAACATGCCTCGAGTAGAAATTCTAAGAATCTGGAAAAATGTAAACGACAATACTTACTATCGTTAATCCAAAGTTAGTGACACAATTATTTACCGTCAACATCTCTTGGCGGCATTGTTTGTTGTCGTCAGGAGGGGGGGGGGGGGTGGCGGCTTCAGCCAGTAAATAGAAAACAACACAAAGCAAGCATAATAAGTACAAAAACTTAGGGTCTTACACTCATCTTTTAAACGGTCCTGTATAGAGTAGATGTAGATACTATTCTCTTTGTTTTATCTTCTTTTCTCCCAATATATGTAATGTTGCATGCTATTTCATGTTTTTATCATAATAGTTTTTTATAAGACCTTGGGCCTGGCCCAATAAAGGTCCTGGGCCCTATGCCCAACCTCGGCCTAGTAGGGACCACCAAAGGGTGCAGCACAGCAGAAGGGTGCAGCCCCCTCACAAGCGCTCTAGCCTCCCCTTGAGTGAGGTCAATCCCATACTTATATTAGAAGATGGGATTTACCTCCATCCAATGGAGACTTCAAAGGAAGGTAAACAACCATAAATAAAGGGAATTCTGGCCAAGTATCACCCCCAGACGTTGCCATCTCTCTCTCTCTCTCTCTCTCTCTCTCCATTTAAACTATTCATTTCCTACTCGAACTCCTCACTGACTTAACCGTCAGAGGGTCATCTTCGGGATTATCTCAGGACCGACTTCTTTACAGGCTGTGTCACGTCCCGTCATTTAATATTTCCATAAATGTCGAGACAGGACTGAACACGAAATCGAGAACAAGTTCAAAAAAAATTTCGAGCAGGAATTGCTCAGGGTCATGACTTAACATAAAAATATAGATTTAACTATCGTTCCTCAAAGTGGAGGTATTTACATGATTTCCAAACCGTAATTCAAATATCAGACATGACAAGTGTTGATCTCGCAGCACACAATTCCATTGCCCCGCCTTCTAGAACTGATGAATACCTGGAAAAATAGTAGGCATGAGCAGTCTTGCCTAGTAGGATTTATCCTCTAATAACAAAAAATATAGATATCGAATCGAGGAAAATTTGTTGCACATGAGGATAACAATTAACAGTGTTCAAGAAAGGGAAGAATAATGCAAACCAAGATGTACAATATTGAACCATGCAAGATTAAACTGACACATTAATGAACTAAATCAAAATAACGAGTGTCATGCACATAATGACATGCGATCATTATCAAACGTGTAATCACTATCTAGCAGTCCATTGAACACGTACTGACGGTAAGTGCAACCCAGTTAAGTCATGTTGATGGGAAACAGTAACATATAATTCATCAGTTAAGCAGTAGGTAGTGTCCGATGCTGAGACACTCAGTAGGTCCATTCTTAATGGGACATATTGAATAGACCGATTCAGTGCCGAGTTTGGAAGATCTATTCTCGACGGGTATATTCGAATAGACCGATTCAGTGGCCGAGTTTGGAAGATCCATTCTCGATGGGTATATTCGAATAGACGGATTTAGTGGCCGGGTTTTGAAGATCCATTCGCGACGGGTATATTCGAATCATGTCCGATTCAGTAGCCGAGTTCGAGTGTTCCTCCCAAGGACTTGGACTTGCCCCTATAAGCATCTTGATCCAGTAGAGTTCGAAGACCCGAACAGTAAGTACACATTCATTATTGTTATGTTTCCGGACAATTATACATCACTTTAGAGTTTCAAGGATAAGTCACATGTAAAAGACTGTATAAGAATCTCAAAAGAGTTGGAAATGATTGGAGTTTCAAGGGATAACACAGTTATGCAATATGAGAGGTTTATGATAGTGAACCAAATTTGAGGTGTAATTCATAGCCGTGATTGGAATATCAGAAGTCAATCAGGAGTCGATGTATCAAGTCGGTTTACGAATCAGATGCTAAACGAAATTTCCAAATGATATTACCATGTCGAAACACTGGTCGTAGTTACAAGACGGTCTTACAAGTTCTGGAGATATCATGTAGCATTTTCTACTCCTTTTTAGGCTTTAGAGAATAGCTCTATGATATGGTACTTAGGCTTACTTAAAAAATTAAGTCTTAAAACCTTTTATCAAAAAGTCAACGGAAGAATACATCACTAAGATAGTCATGAAATCAATATGGCCGATCAAATCATTCAATTACTAATTTTATTCAACATTAGAATTAATATCATATCAATGTAAAAGTCATATTAATGTAAAATAAGGAATGAGCATGTTTGACTTTTCTTTCAGTAGGAGAGGGCTCCCTTGGAGAAGTCATATGTGTGTTTATCATTTTTCGCCGGACCTTGATTTTTTAGCATTCTACTAGGTTTATTTGAATTATGAGACTTTTAGGTAGGCCAAATTATGGGAGATTAGAAAGACGCTATTTTGATGGAATCGCCAAAATCGTATTTTCTTCTTCGGTAGGAGAGTTGACTTTTTACTAGTAAGAGATACAAATAGGGGGTACTCCTTATTTACATGTAATATCTTAAGTAAATATCAAATTATAAATAAGGTATGAGTTCAATTTTACAGGTTCCTGCTGACACTCTGGAAGAATCAGTCCTGTCTGAAAAACACAAAGTCGGTCGACTGAACAGAAAGAATTGGTCATCCGAAAACACTAAATCGATCGACCGGACAGGAAGGGTCGGTCGACCGACCTAGCCAGTACTGAAATCTGGGTCTTGACTGTGGAATCGGTCGACCAAAATAGCAAAATCGATCGACCAACCTAATAGCATTTATTCTGGGTTTTAAGGGAGAATCAATCGACCGAAATAACGAAATCGGTCGACTGACCTAGCCAGGATTGGTTTTCTGGGTTGGACTATAGGATCAGTCGACCGAAATAACAAAGTCGGTCGACCGATTTTGGTAAAAACTAGAATCATAAAAGCTTCAATCGTACGGTCCAAATATGCTTGGAATAGAAGTGAACAATCAATAACGATAGAGAGGAACCTACTTATCAGTTGGGCATGGCCGTCGGGTGGGGGATGAACACCCTAAGCTTCTTATCTCTCTTCTTTCTCTCTCCTCTGTGCACTGCAGCCTCTTTCTCTCTCTTACTTACCTCTGCACCTACTCCCTCTCTTCTTCTTTCCTCTGCACCTGCTGCTCTCTCTTTTCTCTCTATCTATTGCAAGGTGGTGGTTTGATGAAGAAGGTGATGAAGAAGAAGAAGAAGTGTGAAGAAGACGAAGAAGAACAAGAAGAAGTAGTAGAAGAAGCAGCCGAAAGAAGAAGAAGAGAACGCAGGAAGAAGAAGAAGAAGAAGAGGAAGAAGACCTGGATGGGGTTATTTGGGTGGCCATGCGGAGAGATGAGGGTTATCTCCATTGCCACCTAATCCCTATTGGATAAGGATCACCCCAAATAGACACGAGGCCACCCAAGCTTCCTACGTAAGGGAGCTTACGTAATGTCATATGTAATTCCATTTAATTAGTTTAGGTTATAATTTTATAACTAGATAATGTTCAATTAAGTTGAAATTCCAAACATAAGCTGATTGAGATATAATTCAAATTATGGTGATTTTAGTTGAGTTTTTGGATTAATTTTCCGTCAGGTGGAAATTGCTCCCAAAAATTATTATGTCGGCTTAATCTGGATATCTGGGCTTCAATAAATTAGGATATTTATATTTTTGAGATCAATATATATTTCTGGTAATTATGGTGTTGTTAGATTTTACTTTTGTTACCGAATTCCGATGACGCCCTGTCGGGATGCATACATTTGAAGACAGTATTGGAATCACATAAATTATGTGAAAAGATTCTATATTCAAATGTAATCATGTTCTGGTATATGGTAATCAATATCTTATCTAATGTTTATTTTTTATTATTATTTAAATTCCAGGTGTTACAGGTTGAGGTGGACCGAGATAAGCAGGGGGCTTGTTCTCCACCACCGGACTCCACCCCAAGTCCTTCTCGGGGCCGACATATGGTCTCCCACTTGTCAGGCTCGTTAGCTGGTCGGGATTGACCAAATCATTAGCACCGTCTGTGGAAATAATATCTCTACGCCAACTCGGCCAGAAGAGTCCGAGCATAGAGAACAGGAGGGAGCCATATGAATCATGAACCAGACAGACTCCCTGACTGCCTCAATCTCAATCGAACAGTTCCAGGCCCTCTTGTAGTAGGTAGAGGTAGCTCATGAGACGTTGAGGAGCCTCGCGGGTCTTCCCAACTTGGTGGCAATCTTGGCCCGTGTGGCATTTTGTGTTTGAATGCTTTTCAGGTTGCAATTATTGAATTATAGTAGGTGTTTTGGCATTAGTAAGGCTTGGAGTTAGTTTCTAGGCAAGATTGGCTAGTTTAAGGCTTCTCGAGATGGCGTTCATGAAACATGCATGAACCAAGTTGCTCATTTCATAAACATGCCAGAGAGGGGTGGCACGTCTCGGTATCTTTAATGTGCCGATCAATGGCTGGGCATCTATTCATGGGGGCTGTTTGACCAGTGTCTGGGCACGTATCAAATGCATGGGGTGCGTGACACGTGGCTTTTCCTAATGCATCATGGGTTAGGTGGCTCATGTTACAGACATGCCTCCTCAGGGCGACGCATCTGGGAACTTGACGGCTTTAAGTTGTAGGTTGTCAGAGAGAGAAGGTTTTCCACCTTCTTTTCTCTGGATAGCCTCTTGGAGTGTCTCCCCTAGCGACCTAGTGCTGTAGCAACCATTTTGGAGGCCCCTTGAAGGATTTATGGCCACTTGGAGTCTTGGGGGTCCCTCTTTTGTCTTTTAGGAGCTGTTCTTCATCCTTGGTAGGAAGATTCAAGTTTTTTTTTATTGACCAAGTTGCAAGCTCGGGGGGGGGGGGGGTGTTGAATGAATTGCAAAAATAATTCCTTCTTAAAAATATCTGTCAAAGATAACTTCAAAAACACTCAGTTTAGAGGTTAGAGTTAGTAAGCAGCGGAAATAGGAACAGAAGCAATTGCACACATGCAAGGAGATTTTTATCCTGGTTCTGACCTCCTCTCAGCAGGAGTCCTACGTCCAGTCCCCAAAAAATCACTTGGGATTCCACTAATCAAGCATACAGTCCCCCTTAAGGACACTTACACATCCAACACATGTTGGCCTTCTCTTCAATCCACGAAGAGGCAATGAACCACCTGTAATAACAGGTCTTCCCTTCTACCAAGAGAAACAACAGCTTGCTCAACAAGCCTTCTCTTTACACACGAAGAGGTACAAACCTATGAGAATGATTTTACAGAAAGCCCCTAGACCAGGCTTACATAAATATTTAAGAGCTTGATCTGAAGCACAGTCTAAGGGTGTAGAAAGAACACACACAAGAACAACCCTCTCAAAGTTTTTCAACTTCTCTCTCAGATAAGAAATGAGCTGAGGCTTCAAGGAGAGAGCAAGCGATGATGAGCACGAATGGCGATGACTCTATCTTTCACATTTAGGTCTGTTTGGTGTATTTTCGTGGGTTCACTCCTTTCCATGTACGATACTAATGTGCTTCTATTTAACTTCTCTTCTGAAGCTGGTCGTTTGAGGTACAACCACTGGATGGCTAGGAACTACCGCACGCTATGGCTGTTGCTGGAACACTGCTACCCTCTTCTTGTCCTGCCTCTGGAATGGTGCAGCCGACCTCTTCTGGATCGCCTTCTTCTCCTCGAGGTACTAGTTCATCTCGCTCTCTTGTCGACAAGCTACGTTGAGAGCCTCGTCCATGGTCTGGTGATCAAAGCTACCATTCTGGTCCTGAGTAATGGTCTGAGCCCCATCATGAACTTCTTGGTCTTCCTACGCTCATCTGTAATGATGTGGGGAGTGTATTTGGAAAGCTCAGAAAATCTCGCCTCGTACTCCAGAACAGTCATGAAACCTGAGTAAGAGCAAGGAACTCTTGTTCCATATTGTCCTCAATGTGCTTTGGGATGAACTTGGCCTTGAAGAGTTTGGTGAACTCAGCCCAAGTCACCTCTATCGCCCCATCCTAGTACCTAGTACGTAGCACAGAGGCCCACCAAACGTCGGCTCTCTCCTGCAAGATACAACCAATAAGCACCAACTAAACCAAAAGCAACCTATATGCAAGCATATATACTCGAAGTACCTATAGCATGTAGGTTGTCAAGCTCACTTTGTCCTCTTCCGCACACCTGATAGCACGAAAGATCTTCTCCACCTCTCTCAACCAACTCTTCGCCAGAAGAGGTTGACTCTCCCCCTAAAAAGAAGGCGGAGCCATCCTCTTAAAATGCTCCATGATGACTCTATTCAAGCTCTGCCTTTCTCTACAAAGGAGACGTTGCTTGTTAGATGGTTTAGGCCTACTCTTAATTCCTTTAAACTTAATGTTGTTGATGCATTCAAAAAGATCCCTATTTAGCTAGGGAGGTGCTACCCTATAGGATCATCTTGGAAAACTCATAATCAGTGCTGCATTTCCATGTAATTCGATTAAAAACCTAAAAGCAAAAACACTTGCTTTACTGGATGGCATCTAAATGTGCAAGGATAATAGATTTTTGAAGGCTCCAGTTGAGTCGGATTTGGCTGTCCTTATGGGGATAGTACAGGGGTGCATGGAAGCTTCTTGGAGATCACTACAAATCATGCACTGAATCTTAAATCTAGCATCGAACATGAACCTGTAGTTTAAACACAGTTACAAAGAAGCAAATCAAGTAGCAAATGGATTACTATCTCTTCCCCATCATTCTGGACTAACTGGACTCAGTTACCTATTATTGTAAGAGGGCCACTTCTTCTTGACCAAACATCATGTCCTTCAATTAAACTACAAGTCCATCCATCATGACTATATCTTATCAAAACCGTTTTGTGTGTCAATAAATTTTTCTTGTTTGGCTTGGATCGGTAGAGCGATTGATGCATCCTTCCCTAAAGGGGTGTGTGTTCTCCCAGATCAGTCAAACAAATATGTTCATTAATTTTTTTTTTAAAGGACTTGGTAAACTTTGAATGGCTCATACATTGGTCGTGGGACTAGGGAATGATGGGGTGACACCACAACCTCCTCCTCAAATCGTGCGAAATTCTCCTACCTACTCCCCCCCTCTTGGTGTTCTAAGGCCCACGCGAACCCTTCTCCAGCGATTTTGCCGGAGGACATCATTGCCATTAGAGGTTCCCTCGAAGGCGGAATAGTTGCCACTCCCTGCGGCAATCTCCCTGGTGGGGGGACTCACTTCTGGCGACTCCCCCCCCCCCTCTCCACTACTCTGTTCTGTAGGTTCCCCTCACCCTTATCTCCTTCTTCATTGCCTCTTAACCCTTAGATTTCCCACTAGTGTCATCTTCTTTAGTTTCTTGGATTAGATCTCATCTCATTGTCTTCCCCTCTGATTTCCCTTCCCACTCTGTGTTGTTGCCTGCAAACCCTTACCTCCATCTAACTCATCCCGGTAGCCTTGTCTCCCCCTCTAGTTTCCCTTCCTACCCCCCACATCACCGTGCCTTTATGTGTCGTAGCCTTGCCAATCCATTTCCTCTAGTTTTTCTTCATCCCCTCTCATCTTCCTAACCTATTCCCCTAGGTACAGTTTCCCTTTTGTCTTGAGGAGATTTCCTTATCCTCTGTTAGGCTTCTATAAGTACCCCCTTCGACTATTTACCCAATATCAACAATTACTTCTCTGGCCTTCTGCAGGACCTCGCTTCTCCGGCTTGCCTTCTTTGTAGAGTCCTTGACGTGCTATTTGTGGCTGTTAGTTTTGAAGCCCCTAAATTAGGGGTCTTGGAGTTGTAGGTTTAGCTTGTGATTTAGGGCTTTTCAGCATAGTCCTTTGATTCGTACATCATCTGAGATACCTTTGTTGTTTTGCTGAACAAATGTTCTGCAGCCCTCCTCCTTCAGTGACGGCCCTCATTTTGGCTTCTCTTCGATATTGCTTAGGCTTTGCTTGAAGGCTCTTGATACTGTACCTTGGTTTGGAAAAGATAACTCTGTTTGTACGAGTGTCTTCTCTATCATGCCCGAAGTGGATGCTTATATGATCTTCTAGGTTGTTATCTGTGTTACTCTGTTTAGGTCGGGAGTCTTCTCCCATGTTTTCATGTATCCGATGTTACTTAATGAATGGAGCTTTATGGGGTGTTTGGAAACAAGTTTTTTAAAAAAGCTATTTCTCCCTCAAAATTTAATGATGTGTCTGTTTTACACAAATTTAAAATTTAAAAAACCAGTCCAATGCGTTTGGTGCGGAAACATATGGGGAGGGAGGGGGGGATCCGGGGGAGGAGGGGGGGGGGGCAATACAGCCGGCGGGGGAGAGGAGGAGGAGAGGGCGTCGGCATGGCGAGGGAGGGGGGGAGGTGCCCCGCGGCGCAGGGGAGAGGAGGGGAGGAACGCCGGTGGGGGGGGGGGGCAGGGGGGATGAGGTGGGGCACAGGGGAGGGCGCCGGAGGGCCGAGGCGAGGGAGGGGGGGAGGGCGTGGGGGCGGGGGCGAGGGAGGGGACGGCGCTGATGGGGAGGGCGCTGGGGGGCCGAGGGCGAGGGAGGGGGGGCGGAGGGAGGGGGGAGGGGGGAGGAGCACCCGCAGGGGGGGGGGGGGGGGACGGCCGCCGGCGGGGAGGGCGCTGGGGGGCCGGCCCCACCGGGGGCGAGGGAGGAGGAGGAGGAGGCCGGAGGGCGAGGGAGGGGGTGGGAGGGAGGGGGGGGGAGAAGGGCTGCAGGGGCGGGGACGGTGCCGGCGGGGAGGGCACTGGGGGGCCGGGGGGGGGACAGGGGGGCGAGGCTGGGGGACGCCAGGGGTTGGGGGGGCGGCAGTGGGGGCGAGGCTGGGTGGGGTGGCAGGGGGCCGCCGGGGGCTGGGGGGCGGCAGGCGGGGCTGGGGGGGGGACGGGGGGGGCCGCGGGGTTGGGGGGGCGAGGCTGGGGGCCGCCGGAGTAGGAGGGTGGGGCGGCAGGGGGCCGCCGAGGCAGTGGGGGGGGCTTGAGAGAGAGAGAGTGCTTTTAAAATAAAAATAGTTAGGATTTTTTTTTTTTTTGGAAGAGATTTACATATGGTAAAAATTTTGCACTAAAAAAAAAAACTATTACCAAACACCTCTTTGTGTCTGTCTTTTTTTTTTAAATTTTAGAGAAAAAAGAGACAAAAAATTGTAACCAAACACCCTATTAAATCCTTTTAGTCTTCTAAAAAAAGGGGTGTTACCGTACTAAGAGACCAAGAATGTAATGTATTTACATGTATGCAAATGCAAACTTATACATTTACATGTTATTAACAAAAAAAGGGAAAATACATGTTATGAATGAGATAGTAAGGAAGGATATTGTAAGGTAAGAACAATGTGTTGCGGCCATCATTGCGTCATGCAATTGAGAATGGTCTCTAAAATATGACATGGAAATATCAAAAAGATGTTATAGTGCCATCTTTATTATTCTATTTCTCACATTTTTTTGCCATCTGATTTAGGTTTAATATTTTAAATGAAGATGCAACAAACTTAGCTTTTAAATCAATGACTAAATAATAAAAAATGTTTTTAGACAAAAGATAAAAAAAATCGGAGGATAATAAATAGAATAGAAAAAAATACACATGCCTCATGAACATTCATTCCAAAATGGGAGAGAGAGAAGAAAGATAATGTGACCTTTAGGCTATTAATGATGCTCGTAAAAAAGTACATTGGTAGTATAGGTGCTTAGCAACTAAATGGGGATTAACAATAAGATTTGACGTTGGCACTATTTGTTCACCTTTTAAAAATCATGGGGTTCTTGAGCTTTTTAAAAATTCTTCAACACCTTACGAATTGTCAACTATCTTATGTAAATCCTTGTAATTTAACTACTCAAAATTAAAAGTAATTGACAAATGCCTCAGTTTCCTGTGGAAAAAAAGCACTTCAGAAACATGACTTTTTTTAAGAAAAAGGTGAGATTAAGTTGACTAAAAAAAGGCTAACTCGAATGATTTCAAAATTCGAATTCATATTTTCAAAATGCAACATCTGATAATTTGAATTATGTCCTCTTTCTCCTGTTTTGGAAAATTCTCAAAAAAATAATTTGAAATGAGAAGCAGTAGAAGAGGTGTCAAAACTAGCCGTTGAATAATCGGCTACTCCTTTTCCCATTTGAGAAAATCCCTCAGAAAATAATTTGAAACAAATAACCTCTTAATAAGGAAGTAGCCAATTGGAGAGGGGCCAAAAATAGTCGTTGCACAATCGGCTCCTCTTTTTTCCATTTCAGAAAAAAATTGAATTTGAATTTAAGAGACTCTTAATATGGAAATAGCCAGTGAGAGAGGGGTCAAAAAATAGCCTTCAGATGCGACTACTTTTTTCCCATTTTAGAAAAACCCTCAGAAAATAATTTGAATTTGAAATAAAGAGGCTCTCAAATATGGAAATAGCCAGTGAGAGAGGGGTCAAAAAATAGCCTTTCGACACGGCTCCTTTTTTCCCATTTTAGAAAAACCCTCAGAAAATAATTTGAATTTGAAATAAACAGTCTCTCAAATATGGAAATAGCCAGTGAGAGAGGGGTCAAAAAATAGCCGTTCGGACAGTCGGCGCTTTCCGCTTACCATCCACGCTGAGCAAGGTCGGTTTGATTTGAGGGATGCGACTGATAGAAGTGGGGGTGACTATATAATCCCTGGTGCGAGTTTAACCTGTGGAAAAGAGTAGTATATCTGTACGAGGAGAGAGAAATCGCAAGAGGTGCCTTGCTTTCGCACTCCCCTTCTTTCCCGTATCTCCTCCTCCCGCTCTCCTGTTTTTCTCTTTCGAGTTCGAACCTCCCACCTTCCTCCTCTGTTGGTCGTTTCCCTTTGGTTGCGCTGTTGCGGTGGAGTGGCGACGACCTGGTTGATGCATCCTTCGGGCTGAAATGGCCGGAGGATGGAAGGCCCCACGGGCGACGGCGTTCCAGATCCCAAAGTGGGGAGGGGAGAGAGCATCGGGAAGAAAGGGGGTAGGAGGGTGGAAGGCCACTTCGGCGACGGCGTTCCAGTTCCGACGGACGAACGATAGAGAGAGAGAGCGGCGTGGTTCCCTTCCACCGGAGATGCCGAGGCAGGGGATCGCGGTGGCAGGTACGTCTTGTCTTCTCTTTACAAGGTTTTCCTGCTATGTGCCAGGAACTGAAATCCTTGGTTTTGGGTTTTCCTATTTGCGAATTCTGCATTTTTCACATTTTAAAACCCATCGTTTTTTTACATCCATCGTGTCTTGTTCTATCCTTCCAAATGTGGTTCTTTTTTAAGCTGCTAACACATCGAACATTCTTTCCCCTCCTAAGCATGTCTGCTTGTTACTTGGTGTAATCTAGTTTGCTCTTCAGACTTAAACCTTTTTTTGGTGTTGTTTTGCTTAAATATTTGCAACGGTTTTCATTGAATGCAAGAACTTAATATATCACTCTTAACAAACATTTCAACTTTTATCTGCAGCAAGTCTCATATTTGACTTGTTCATTCTTGATGATACTGGTCCTGCTTTCAAGAACCTTGTGTACCTAGCCAAAGATTCATCCGGCTGTTTGGCATATTCTTTTCCTCATTCACCTTTGACTTAGCATTTTCCCCCTCTACTGTAACAATTATCTCTTGATAATTAGGTTTAGAGGACAGTTATTAGTTATTACACCGTGGTATCGTCTTGTAAATAAAGAGTGGTAAGATGTCATACGTGCAGTTGACTACAAGCATCATAGGGAAAGATAATTCTTGAATGATTAATATGTAGTTTTTTACCATACTTTGTGGGCCAAGCCAACCGCATAATCCCATTTTGTTTCCAAGGTTCTTACATTGATCCATGTGGATTGTGGTCATTCTACAGAGGATTTGAAACGTGAGTTCATATGTAGATTTTTTTCATAAACTTTTAAGTGAATGAATGTTTGCATTATGTGGTCTTTTGCAGAAAGATGACAGTTCTTGGATCTTTTGTGAGGCAGGCTGTTCTGGTAATAGATGCTTACAGGGCATTAAAGAGCCAGCCTCCAAAATGGCAAAGAGACAGCAGTTCCTGGGCTGTTACAAAACCCACCCACTTTCTGCCTTGTTATTATTGACTTGTGTTTTTCTCTAGTCTTAATTTTGAATCTCATTGGTAATTGTATGTTCTAATTTCTCAGTAGCATACATCATTTTGTGATTGCATGCATACTGTGATTTATGTTATCAAAGGCGATTGAGGTGATCACCTAGGTGGCTAGGTCATGAGGCGACCTCAGATCACCTCGCCCTGGTCCATTTCACCTCGGCGATTTCAAGCCACCAATTCCACCCTTTTTGCCCTTGTCTAGCCCATATATTGGCTCATAAAGAAATGAATAGATTTAGTAAGTCATACAATAATAATTTGGCATATATGGATGATTAGTTTTATAAAATAGGTGATATTTATAGATACATTCATTTTTTTAACTATATATATTATTTTATAATATACATCTCAATCGCCTAGGCCATCACCTAGCCCTTTGAGGCTGAGGCGACCCCTTGATCGCCTCAATCGCCTCTTACCTCTGACTACATAGACTGTGAAACATGGTCAAATTTCATGGTAGCGCTTGCAGCTATTGCCGGGAGGTGAGCCTGCATCTTCCATCTTGGTAGATCTCTCCTTTAGTTTTTAACTTACTTTCTTTCCATTATAGTCTTTCAAGTCCCTTTCAAGTCCCTTTTCTCCTCCTCTCTCTATAATCATCTGTACATCGGACCTTCCTTTCCCGTATTCTTTCCCCTCTTTGCCCATCCTCCGTGCTCGCGATGTTAGCGGTAGCGGCCTCCGCCAGGGCCGCCTTCCTCTTCTCCCTCTCTGTTGTTAAATGGGTCCTTTGTCTAGTCCGCCTCCTCCGACTCTGCAGCCGGGGCTCCTCCCTGCACAAGTGCTGCATGCAGGAGTGACCGTGGCTGCGGGGGCATCGACTTCACGAAGCCCGTCGCCTTAGTGTCCACCGGCACCGTCATGCCCAGCCAGGAGATCGACCGGAGCCGGCTCGAGGAGGAGAAGAGGGACGGGGACGCCGCGGCGGCCAAGACGAGCCCCAGTCGTGGGTTAGGGTTCGACCTGGGGTTCCGGGGAGAGGAGTCCTCTCTCTCTCTTGCACCTCCTTTCTCCCTCCACCAGTGCCTCCCGATCTCTCTCTCTCTATCTCTCTCTTCCTGTGTATTCCATACCCGCGGCCATCATCAGGGTCCGGTCGTCCATGCACGGGGGCAGGCCACTCACCTGTTGAACCTGCAGGCACACCACGCACCTCGACCTCCGCCGCCGGATGTCGTCCAGGAGGGCCAGTGGCCACCGCCACCTCTAGAAGCAGGATTAATTACGGCTGCTACTACTACTTCTGCTTCGGGGTGGCGGCCAGCTCGGGGGGCCCCCTCAACCGTTGGAGGATGTCGAGCTCCTCTGGGAGCTTGGCTTCGGGGTGGCCTTCGCTCGCCATCATGTAACTTCCTGCAGGTAGCTTTGTGGAGAAGAGGAATTAGCTAGCTCCACTACAAATGAGTTCCTCATGATGCGCACGCCATGGCACAGCTCCACTGTCCAGCCTTCTCACGGTGGATGGTAGGAAGAGATAAATCTATATCACGGGGAGCACAGTGGCCAGCCCCACTGCTAATCCCCATCAAAATTTTCACATTTTAACGCAGGATTTTTATACTCCTTCCGCCCTTGGTTATCTCTCTCTCTCTCTCTTGAATATATAATTCTTTTCCTATCGCTACTAAGGAGCCAGATTTTTTTTTAATTATCTTTTAAACCCCGCTTTTCTATTACACATACAGATATGGTTAAGTTTATATTAAGTTGGTGTTATGAAATCACATGGTTTAATTTTACATTAACATAAACCTCATATAAGCATTATGTATTGTATGCATTAAGTGTAAATTTGTTTTCGCATGATAATTAAAATTAAGAGTTTCTTTTGATAAAAAAATTTTGGATTATTCTTCTTAGGTGAAAGTCAAATTAACTTTAATTAATTTGATGTGACTTATTATTATCAAGCTTAATTCTAGGTGACTTTATTTAAATTTTGTGCATCACCCTCCTACATAACCATATATTAATATATACAAGACAAAGGTTTCTGTGCATTGCCCTCCTATATAACTGTATATTTTATATTTTATATATATTTTAAATCTTTTTCTTGGCAGACTGTGAAGATTTCAATGTACCCTATATCTTAACAAAAGATATTCACTGTCAAAGTTGCAGCTGCATCACCTGTTGGATCCTTGCATCTACATCGACTATATTTGTATCATAGGAGTTTTTTAGTCCATCTCTGGACTCAAGTTTTATACTATAGATTTGAAGCTTTTTTTAGAAAAATAAACTATTTTTCTCTTATATTTATACAATGTTGTATGGGTGTCACGCACTAATCAGGGTGTGTCGACCTAACCAAGGCTTGTTATGGGGATGTATGATTTGTGTCGCATCAAATACATCTATGTATGAACTTAAACGACACTGTATAGATATGGTGTCGTTAGCATATGAGACACGATAGCCCATGTACCTAGTGTCGTTATCACATGAGACCCAAGAGAAATGGTAGCCCATGTACCTGTTGCCGTTATCACACGAGACCCAAGAGAAACGACAACCCATGTACTTGGTGCTGTTATCACATGAGACCCAATATAAATGGCAGCCCATGTACCTGGTGCCTGCCGTATCAAAATGGACCATCAAGAAGACACCAATGAAGGCCCAAGTTATTGTACTTTGGTCATTAATTATTTATATGTGATTTGAGGGTTTAATTTGTGTGTTAAGTGTGTAAAAATTTGTCCAAAAGCCACACTTGAAGTGGACATACAAAGCCAAGACTGGAAGGTCAGCTGCAAAATTGACAATCGGATAACTGACTTGTAGACATCGGTCGAGCGATAACGAAAGCCCAATCGATTGTAGAACAAGGTCAACTGATTGCAGAACAAGCCTTAATCGATTGAAGAATGATTACCCAATTGATTAATGACCAAGTACAAAATCGAATGACTGATTTGAGGATTTTGGTCGACCGACCTAGCCAGTGCTGTTTGGCTGTGGGACAGTCAGGAAGTTAGTCGATCGACTTGATGAAATCGGACGACCAACTAGCCAGCCGATTTGCCAACCAAGTAAGGCAGAAATTAGACGACCGATCTGAAGAATTCGGTCGACCGATTCCGACAATTTCGTATTCGGACTTTCCAAACAGAGTCCTACGAAGATCCAATTCTTTCCAAACATAGAGGGACTCTTTGGGATTAAATACAACATGTTCCCGTGTTGGAAGAAGAGAACATGCCTCCAAGAAGGTTGCTTCGTACCCTAGAGTTTAGAGGAGGACCGTGAAGTCTTAGGAAGAGCCAACAGATGTGTTCTTGTAGAAGCCTGAAGAACGAGTCTTCATCGTCCAGAAGCCTTCGTCCAGAAGCCTTCTAGACGTACCTGAGAGGTGTTCTTCATTAGAAAGGCGGGGACCTGATGCTGCTACTTGCAAGACCTCGTTCATAGTGTTCTTCTACATCGGCCCAGTCTTTAACTAGAGTCATCGTTCTGCAAAGATGATCACAAAGGCCGACCTTTTGTGACAGGAGAACTCTACATCTTACTGTTTAGATTGTTGTCCTCTCTTGTTTACGTTCTTTTTGTTCTTTAGAACCCTGAACATATCTATGTGTGTGTGCTTGGCTATGAACACGTTGTTTGTGGGTGTGTAGTGCGTAAGCGCATACACGATGGGTTGTCTCATCCCCAGGAAATGAGGTGGGGTTTGTGTTGTCCCCGTAAACAATCGTATGTTGGGTTTTCACTTGTACCTGGGAACACAAGCTAGTGGAAATCCTCAAAGGGTGTGGGGTAGTTTGACGGGGTCTGGCGGGGGTCGCGCTGAACCACTAGGGGTGCCAGACCAGTGGGCGGGGTACTGGCTAGGGGCACCGGGCCAGTGGGTCCCGCAAAAGGCCAGGGGCGCCGGGTGGCCTGCACCTGGTTCAGCGCGCCTGTGCCTGGTGCCCTGCCACTGGTTCAGTGCCCCCCCGGACCAGTGCGGGTGGGGACCAGCACGGGGGCCACCCGCGCTGGTCCGACGCGGGTGTCCTGCGCCTGGTCCGACACGGGTAGCCCCCCGCGCTGGTCCGGCGCCCGCGCCCCGCACTGTCTGGAGCGGGTGTCCCGCGCCTGGTTTGTTCCGACGCAGGTGACCCCCGCTGACCTCTCCAGGGGGCCCGCCTATAAAAGGGTGGGCCTTCTATTCTCTTGCGCTTTTCCCACAGGTGGTGGAGGCTTGCTATGGGGTTTTGTTGTTTGTTTACGGCCGTGCAGCGCACGTGCACGCCTCGCCCCCGTGTGCATTTGACGTGAGTTATTGGCCGTTCCACGTGCGTTCGCCCTCGTTTTTGGAGAGCCGCATTTTACCCTATTGAACACTTGTGCGCCGTGCGTGGTCTCGGACGTCTTTCCGGACGTTGATTTTAAGCGCTCGGGGTATGTGCTCCGTCCTTTGCGAACACTTGAACGTCGCATTTTGGATGCATAATTCGAATTACCTGGTCCGGCACGGGTAGCCCCCCGCGCTGGTCCGGCGCGGGTGCCCCGCACTGGTCTGGCGCGACACCCGCGCCTGGTTCGACGCAGGTGACCCCCGCTGACCTCTCCAGGGGGCCCGCCTATAAAAGGGTGGGCCTTCCATTCTCTTGGCGATTTCCCACAGGTGGTGGAGGCTTGCTATGGGGTTTTGGTTGTTTGTTTACGGCCGTGCAGCGCACGTGCACGCTCGCCCCCGTGTGCATTTGACGTGAGTTATTGGCCGTTCCACGTGCGTTCGCCCTCGTTTTTGGAGAGCCGCATTTTACCCTATTGAACACTTGTGCGCCGTGCGTGGTCTCAGGACGTCTTTGCCGGACGTGATTTTAAGCGCTCGGGGTAGTGCTCGTCCTTTGCGAACACTTGAACGTCGCATTTTGGATGCATAATTCGAATTACCTGGTCCGGCACGGGTAGCCCCCCGCCTGGTCGGCGCGGGTGCCCCGCACTGGTCTGGCGCGGGAGTCCGCGCCTGGTTCGACGCAGGTGACCCCCGCTGTCCTCTCCAGGGGGCCCGCCTATAAAAGGGTGGGCCTTCCATTCTCTTGGCGATTTCCCACAGGTGGTGGAGGCTTGCTATGGGGTTTGGTGTTGTTTACGGCCGTGCGCCACGCTCGCCCCCGTGTGCATTTGACGTGAGTTATTGGCCGTTCCACGTGCGTTCGCCCTCGTTTTCGGAGAGCCGCATTTTACCCTGTTGAACACTTGTGCGCCGTGCGTGGTCTCGGACGTCTTTTCGGACGTTGATTTTAGCGCTTGGGGTATGTGCTCCGTCCTTCGCGAACACTTGAACGTCGCATTTTGGATGCATAATCCGAATTACTTCGGACTAAAATGCAGGGGGCCACCGCGCCACTGGCAGTTCTCCATTTGGCAGGGGAGGCGACCACCACGCCACTGGCAGTTCTCTATTTAAAGAGAGATTAACTTAAGGTGGATAAAAAATGACATGAGACATGACTTGTTTGTTATTTTTATGTTATTGAAAATTAAACAACAATGTTTATGAAATATTTTATTAAGGTTTGTTGAAAAATTGGTTGATTTTATTAAGAAATCAAGTGGTGAAGAGTGTGAAATAAACGTGACACTGCATGTAATCCATATAGTGTGTGATTAAATGAATAAGATCTAATCCAATAGGCCCATTAAACATCACATGTAAAGATATACTACAGGCTGGCCCATTAACCATCATTAGGCCATTAGCATATGCATCATGGTCATTACATCATCATCATAAATACAATCATGGCATGGAAAATACAAGTTAGGCCCAATAAGCAATTGTGGCTAATAAGAATTTGGCCAATAAGGGAAGCCCAATGGACCTTGCTTAAGCCTTGAGAAAATTAAAATTATGCCTTGCACAATATTCTTTAGGGACCCTCTCTCAGGCGGCCTTGTAGTCCTTCTCAGAGCCTTGCGTTTCAAAACTCCAAAAATCCTCCCTTCCCCTGGGGGCGCCCCTGTGCTTTTATAGGGAGGGGGAAAGACCCCGTCCCGGCCATAAAATACAGTCCCGACCATAAACACTGTCCGACCATAAAATATCGTCCCGGCCATAACACCGTCCCTGCCATATTTGTATTTTTGCATGTTTCGCCCTTTCTTTCTTTTCTACCCCCCTTTTGTTTTCTTTTTGGTTCCCTTGGGGCCACGAGAGAGAGAGAGAGAGAGAGAGAGAGAGAGAGAGAGAGGAGAGAGAGAGAGAGAGAGGAGAGAGAGAGAGAGAGAGAGAGAGGAGAGAGAGAGAGAGAGGAGAGAGAGAGAGGAGAGAGAGAGAGAGATGAGAGAGAGAGAGAGAGAGAGAGGAGAGAGAGAGAGAGAGAGAGAGAGAAGACTCTCTCTCCAAGGCAGGAGGGGAGGGAGGTGCCCGATCCTCCTCCTCATTCTTCTAGCAGCAGCGGTGGACAGGTAGGGGCACGACAGTCTTCTTCTCCACCTCCTCTTCTGCAGCAGCGGCGAAGGTCCAAAGGTAGCAGCGGCGGCAGTGCTCAGGCAAGCCAGGTGGAGGCGCCAGCAGCTAAGCGGGTGCGGGTAGGGGAAGACCCCTCTTGTGGCAGTGGCGCGACCAACAGGGGAGATCCCTGCGTTGGCGACCTTTGCTGGGAGAAGTTGCAGCGGCGGTGGCAGAGGAAGCCACCAACGGCGGCGGTGGCCTGACAGAGGTGAGGTTTCCCCCCCCTTTTTTTTCTTTTCTTATTTTTTTTTCTCTTATGTCTTCTTTTCTTCTTCTTTTCTTGGGCAAAAACTGGTGCAACAAATGCCCCCCACGAGACTGGCGTCCGAGAACGAAGCATAGGGCGACTGTCTCATGTGAATCTTTCCAACTTCATGTTACCCTTCAGAGGGTCTATTTCATCTTTTCTGCCAATGCATTTTGGCCATTTTGACTCTCTTGAGATTTATGGTGGAGATGTCATATTGATGTTACTTGCAGTAAACTTCTCATTTCTTTTGACTTGCAATGACAACAATGCCAAAAAAATTTCCTCTACGTATCGAGAGTTATGACTTTGCTGCAATATATTTCTTTTTTCAGGCCGCTTTATCCTTTCCTTTTCTCATTCTTCTTTAGCAAAGATCTCATGTTGCTTTAGACTTATAGAGTTGGACCAACTTGGAGACCCAGCTGGCTGTTTTGCAAGCAGAGATTGCTATAACTTCAACAAAAATCGTACATGCCATGAATTGGTATAAGATGACGACGTCGCTTATGCATGACAGAGTTGTTCGTGCCATTCTTTTGTACATGTTGACCTTCTGAGGATAGGCGACACTAGAGCATGGACTTGCTTGAGGGATGTGGTTTTTGGCCTCAGTATATCCATTCATTTGACTTCTCCTTTGTGGGCATCCCAAGGCCTATCTTGGGACGAGGAATTTTATTTGCTATAAACATCGCGCTTCTGTGTTCCACCATCAGCATGTGATCTTTATTGATAACAGGGGTTTTAAGGCTTCCCCAAAAGCCGTGAGCTATTTCACTTAGAGGATTAGGGCTCCTCTGGGGCCATAACATGCTTGTGTTAGAGAGAATTAAGGCTTCTCCAGGGCCATAATCTTGATGAGAAGATTGAGGCTCTCTCAGGCATGTGATCTAGGTGAGAGGATTGAGGCTCCCTCCGACACGTATTTTGGGTTGAGAGGATTGAGGCTCCCTCGGGCACATATTTGGGTTGAGAGGATTGAGGCTCCTTCGGGCACGTATTTTAGTTGAGAGGATTGAGGCTCCCTCGGGCACCTATTTGGGTGAGAGGATTGAAACTCCCTCGGGCACGTATTTTGGTTGAGAGGATTGAGGCTCTCTCGGACACGTGTTTTGGTTGAGAGGACTGAGGCTCTCCTTGGGCTCGTGATTTTTGTTGAGAGGATTGAGGCTCCTCTAGGGCTCGTACTTGGGTGAGAGGATTGAGGCTCCCTTGGACACATATTTTGGCTGAGGGACATGTATTTTGGTTGAGAGGATTGAGGCTCCCTCGAGCACGTATTTGGGTGACAGGATTGAGGCTCCCTCGGGCACGTGATCTTTAGGTGAGAGGATTAAGGCTCTCCCGGGCTCGTGATTTTTGTTGAGAGGATTGAGGCTCCCTTGGGCACGTATTTAGTTGAGAGGATTGAGGCTCCCTCGGGCGCATGATTTGGGTGAGACAATTGAGGCTCTCTCGGGCACATATTTGGTTGAGAGATTAAGGCTCCCTCGAGCACGTATTTGGGTGAGAGGATTGAGGCTCCTTCGAGCACATATTTTGATTTGATTTTTTTTTTCTTTTTTGTCCACATTACTAACATGCCTTTGCAGGTTTTTGCGTTGAGGGGTTTACCCATTTTTGCCTGAGATGCCCTTTCGTGTTTTTACCTCAGTCGGGTTTTAGACATTTTTGCCCTTGGTCTATTATGATGAAGTGATAGACCAAGTCCGTCAGGGCACCTCTTTTTTAAACCCCTATTTATTTATTTCTTATTTTCTTCTTCTTTTTTTTGTAGTTAAAGGCTTCCCTGAGGGCCATGAGGCTTTGAATGCGGTAAGGAATTAAAGGCTTCCTTGAGAGCCGTGGGATTTGGATTTTGGATTTTAATTAGGTTGGCCGACCTTGACGATGTGTTGGCCAAAAGTTTGGGTTTATAGTCGGTAGGAAGGCTTTCTCTAAGGGCCATAGATTAGAGTTTAGATTTATGTATAGTAGGGAATTAGAGGCTTCCCTGAGAGCCATAGATTGAGAATTTGGATTTATGTAGGGTAGGGAATTAGAGGCTTCCATGAGAGCCATGGATTGAGAATATGGATTTATGTATGGTAGAGAATTACGGCTTCCCTGAGAGCCATGGATTGAGAGTTTGAATTTAGGTATGGTAGGGAATTTGAGGCTTCCTTGAGAGCCATAAATACATTTAGAGGATTGAGGCTCCTCTAGGGCTCGTGATTTGACTTTTGATCGGTCTTGACGACTTGTTAGCCAAAAGATGTGGATTTTGACCTTTGACTGGCCTTGACGGCTTGTTAGTCAAGAGGTCTGGATTTTGAGCTTTTTGACTGGCCTTGATGACTTGTTAGCCAAAAGACATGGATTTCGACCTTTGACTGACCTTGACGGCTTGTTAGCCAAGATGTCTAAATTTTGAGTTTTGACTGGCCTTGACGGCTAGCTCGAGATTTGACTTTTGACTAGCCTTGACGGCTTGTTAGCCAAAAGATGGATTTGACTTTTTTTTTGAATGAGAGCTTTCTCTTTTGTTTGGGTTCTCCATCTCTCTCTTTCTTCGAGCAGAGTTCGAGTTTCCCACACTTCTTATAAGGGCGGAAAGACACAATCATCGTTGTCTTGGTCGTAGCCCCTGAATTTGATTATTCGTTCGAATGAACTTAGGGGTTATTTTGTCATTGACAACTCTTGTGTCTTTCCTTTTATAAGGAACACAAGATAACTCAATCTCGCTCTAAGAAAGGTCGAGAGAGTGCCCTTTTTTTTCTTTTTTGATATACTAATTGTGATGCCCTTTTTGGGTTTTCACCACAATTAGCCCCCTCTTACTTTTGCATGCACGCCCTTTCGGGTTTTCATGCAGTGGGGTTTCCATTTTTGCCTAACCCTTTCAAGTTTTCACCTCAGCTGAGTTTTAGGCCTTTTTGCCCTTGATCTATTTTAAAAGAGTAATGAATCAAGTCTGCCGGGGCACCTCATTTTTAACCCCTCTTTTTTTTCTTTTTTTCTTTCCTTCCTTTTTTAATTCATTTGGAAGATCTTGCAGCGATCACTTCTATATCGAGATCACTTCTATATCTTCAGTGTGTACTGAAGCCAGATCCACCTGTTGCATTGTGTATGGTACAGTTTCATGTGTTTCCCTTTCGGTCGACTACTGTGTAGGCGCCACCTTACTTTGTCGACCACAAATGGGCCAAGCCAATTGACTATGAATTTGCTTTTAGGTCGAGAGGCCATGACGTCTTTTTGCTTGACCATGACAAGATCTCCCTTTTTAAAAGCTCTTTCTTTCACTAGCTTGTCAAAAGCGTGGGACATCTGTGCTTGATAATTTTGAAGACATGCAACCAAACATTTTTCTTCCAAATTTGATAACTCTTCAAGTCGTCTTTCAATTTCGCCCCCCTCATCAGTAGGGAGCCCGTAGTGGAGAGCTACCCTATAAGATGAGAGCTCAATTTCAACAGGGATGACTGCTTCAGTCCCACAGACAAGGGAAAAGGGCGAGCATCTTGTAGGAGTTTTGTAGACAGTGCGATAGGCCCATAGAGCCTCATGCATGTTTTCGTGTCACGTCCCGAGAATTACGCAGCGGATATTAATTCGAAGAATTCGAGTCGATAATTCGAGACGTGAACAGTCAGCAAATAAGCCTCTAGTTAGCACGCACTAAATGTGTATCAACACAACATCATAATAGGGCCCAAATGTGAACTCAATTATAAATTGTATTCAAATCTCATATTTGTCTCAGATAAATTAATACAGGACTAAGACTCAATAAAAGCAAAAGTACATACTACCTCACTTCCTACTATATTGTTCTAACACTCAAAATAAACTAACTATAAATAGACTCATGTTTGGAACGCTCTTCACTCGGACGCATTCTCATCCTCGACTTGCTCTTCCTCTTGCACTTCATGGTCACCTAGATTGGGTAAAAAGGGAATGAGCAAACTAGCCCAGTAGGATTTATATCTCAATGTGCGGGTAATAATATAAGTGATTAACATTTTAGAACTAGGCAAGTTCGATGAATGATATGCAAGTACGAATAAAACACGTTAAAACATAAAAACAAGCTAGATAGAGTGATTATGGTAGAACAAGAGTTGTGAACAAGGTGACGAGATAGAACTAGCAATAGATCACTTTGTACAAGCACGCAAGATTTCAATTGATGTCAAGAACGCAGGATATCACTAATTGCATTAAATGCATGATGGCCATATCACGCAAGCAAGCAAGCAAGAATGTACGAGCACGATCAAGTAACACTAATCAGGCACGTAGACACTAATGTACACC
The DNA here is from genome assembly GCA_014218235.1 of Colocasia esculenta. NCBI lineage: Eukaryota > Viridiplantae > Streptophyta > Magnoliopsida > Alismatales > Araceae > Colocasia > Colocasia esculenta. The sequence continues at coordinate 154,206,076 of CM024754.1, forward strand.
GAGAAAAGATCCATCAAGAATGTACACTAGGTCACGTGTATGTGGTATTGTATCTATCATTCAACACGCACGCACGATTTTCCCAGCGCAGATGCAACGCCAGTATACCCCAATGGTTAACAGTATATCTATGACTCGCCGTCATTGGGGCTATATTGGAGCCCTTGGACACACGCCGTGCCCTGTCAGCATCTCACTTAAATTTTTAAATGTAGATACCCACAGTCATTATAATGGCCAATGAGAGTTTCAATAAGTAAGCATGTGTAATGTCATGTTCATGATGATGAGGAGAACAAGTAATAAGTAATGGAACATGATTTCACGAGTACAATGGTCAAAAGATAAATTCGGCAGCATAACGGTACGATTTATACTTTTGTTCAATCTTTACATTAATGGCTTTAGTCTAGTTTGTAAGTCACACTCACGAGATCAAGAAGAGAAAGGAAGTGCACGCTATCTCCAGGGAACTTCAATGGTACAACCAACTCGTCGGCCATATGGGAATCCATGGTCAGAGGAGATTTACGGAGGCCTTGGTGGTCGCTAGTCTACCGATTCGGAATGACCGGTAGAGAGTTTCCAATTTCCCAAGAAAAGGCTGCCTAATAGTGCTAGTGTGTAGTGCGGTACGCGTGTCTCAATTCTCAAACCATTGGTCTCAAACTCGCAGGAAGCACTTGACAATATAACATGGAATAAAACTATGCACTTTAACTCATCATGGTTTGCAAGATTTTATTATAACTCTTATCATCATGGGGTTTCAGGTAAAAATCCTGAGATCGCGACAGGCTCATGTAAGGAAGGCGACAGGTCGGGCCCAGAAGGCGACACAGGGTTGTGAAGAAGGCGACATGTCTGTCCGATCAGGTAGCCGGATAGCGACGGGACGCATGTCGCCTTGAGAAGGCGATAAGGGGTATGTCGCAATCAACCCTCTGAAAGCGACATATCGGGCTGTCGCGTTCACAGGGTCCGTGCCTGGCTCGGATAGAGCAAAGACAGTGCCTTGGATTGCGGACCTGTCTTTCCTTCTTTTGACATAGGGTTGTTCTAAAATAGAGAACAAATTGCATGGTGCGTGAAAAATAACGAAACTAGTTTTAAAATAACCTAGACAGACTAGGGTACTTCCAGTAAATCGGAATTGAACAATAAAGATGGTTTCGATAGGTTTTGATCATGGAGAACACAAGGTCAGACCAAGGGTAACTTGAAGACGTAGTTTTATGCAGCAACCCTATTACCACGCTTATAACTCTCTAACTAATGAGATTTAGATAAAATGTTCAACATGAAACCTGACGAGGACAACTAGTAGAATACCTTTTATGTTATGATTTTTCTCTAATTCGGTCTTGAAACACGTGCAACATATTAAGAACGGGAAAAGCTCTAACAATGCGCGACTTTGGAAAAACGCTTATAAATCAAGATCTACTAAATGAAATTCGATGAAACCAGTGGGAAATGAAAGTTAACTTGATGCTCTACACATTGGTATAGGATATGTTAAGATTTGGCCCGAGAAAACCTACCTTATGGGTTGAAGAAGTCCCGTTTTTTTCAGAAAACCCGTGTTCAGACCACTTGGAGGAAGACGCTTACTACTCCGCTTTCAGACCACATGGAATTTGGGCATTCCACTTGGGTTAGAATGTAGACTTGACCCTCTTTCTAGGGGTATAGGCCTTGCAAGGTTTGGTTTAGGTTTGACTCACCTTTGGTCGACTTCAAGAGAGTGGTTTGTGCAGGTCGCAACAGACGAGAAGGGGAAGAAGAACGGCTTCTTGTGGTCGTTCCACAGCTCCTTAGCCACCAAGAGCTCCTCCACACGACCCTAGCAAGTTCTAAATTCGTTCCTAGGGTATAGGTGAAGAGTATTTAAGTAACCATGGTGTTTAGGAAAGGAAGGTTTCGGGATTGGCATGTTTGGTTTCCTATTTTTGATGATTTCCTCCTCCCTTTGAGTGTGTGAGGCATTAGGAAACCTCCCCTCATAGTTAGGCACGAATTTGGGTTGCCATGAATGCATGATTGCATCCCAATTCAACTCTAATAGCCTCTTTTTAATTTCAGCTTATTTATGGTTACAAATTTCTATGTATTTTCTAGCTTTATTTGATTTTTGGGCCAAATATTGCCCATTGGCCCAATTATGATAATGGGTCATCAATATATAATGTTGGAAGTCTCCCCAACACTTTTATTTAATTTTTAATTGCGTCGTATTTCCGTGTTAACGGTTTTCCGACTTGTTTCCTAATTTGGATAATCGGTCACAATAACTCTTAAACCTAGTCCAAATGATTTTTATTGACCCAAATTCTTGATGGGTCATTATAAGATATTATTTGAATTCCATATATGATTTTTATTTAATTTTCTGACTCATCTAAGTACGTGTGATAATGATTTTATGACTTATTCATAAATTATGATAATAAGTCGTGAAACACTTTAAACTTGGCTAATCTGATTTTTCTTGGCACAAATTTTTGTGTGGAACATTTAGTAAGAATGTTTAGGGTTGATCTATGATTTTTACGGAATTTTTCGATGTGTTTTCGAACATACGATAATGATACGTATGTTTTCAATACTCTGATATTATGAAAATTATTTATTTCTATTTATTCGAATTATTATGTAATTAAAATTTTCGGGGTGTTACACCCTCCCCCACTTAAGAGAATTTGGTCCCCAAATTCATTGATCATTAATTGGATTTTGAAAGTTATGATCCTTGAGGTCGTTTAGGATTTAATTCCTCTAACTTGTTTCAAAATCGTGGATGCTAGTCCAACATCTACACCTATAGCCACCAGTACTATTCATTTGGTTCCTTCCACTCCTGTTTTTCTTCCACGACTGTCATAACTCTAATCCATCAGATGAACTATGGTATATTTACTAGATTATCCCTTTCTAATTTCTCCTCAATGATCTCAACTTAGAAATGTACTAATAAGAAAACATCATAAGATAAGGGGTTTAACAATCATACCTCCTTCCGAGAGCTCCGCTTGCGTTATTGCATTCACGCGTCCTGGACGCTTTACCCCTCCTTGGTTCCTTCCAGCTTGGTCTTTTAGCATGGGATAGTTCGGTATACGATGTTCATGACTCCCACATCGCAAGCAAGCCCCGGCCTTCTTCCAGCACTTGTCCGCTTGGTGCCCAGGCTTGTTGCAAAATTTACAATACTCCACTGTCATTGTTTCTTCTACTTTGATCTTTTTCTCCATGCCATAGTCCTTCCCAGTGGTTGGCCTTTTGTTGTTGTTATTGTTGTTATTGGGGAAAGTTCCAGTTGTATCGACTGCTCCCCTTTTTGTAAAGGTCGGCTTTGAGATGTCCTTCCCCCTCATGCCTTCCACCTTAGCCATAGTATCTTCTACCAGTTGAGCTCTTTGGACCATCTCAGTGTAAGTTTGAATGTTGTGTGGTCCGAGCCTTTCAATGAACATGGGCCTGAGCCCATCCATGAAACGGTTAGCCTTCAGCCTTTCAGTTCCCACCAGGTGTGGGGCATACATGGCAAGACGCGCGAACTAAGCCTCATACTCAGCCACGGACATCCCTTTCTGTTTTAGTGTGGCAAACTCTGCTGCCTTCTTCTCCTTGACTCTCTCAGAGAAATACTTTCCTCGGAATATCTTTTGGAATCCGGCCCACTCCAGTTCAGCTACATTTGGCAGGTGGGCCGAGGTGGCCTTCCACCATGCTCGAGCATCTTTAGTAAATTGGAAAGTGGCCAGTACCACTTTCTCTCTATTAGCATTGCATCACCTGGAAAATCCTTTCTATCTCCTCTTGCCAATTCTCCGCCTCGTCCGGATCAGGGGATCCAGAGAAACGAGGAGGGTTCAAACTCCTAAAATACTGGTGCAAATCACCGGCTCCGTTCCTTGCAGCTCTAGCTTGATTTCCAGCCTGAACCACATTCTGCAGGGCCTGAGTCAACCCAGCCACGGTTTCTTGCATAGCTTGCCATTGGTTACGAGCCATTGCAGTTGAGTGAGAGAGTTATGAGGGTTCCTGAGAAAAAGGATGGAAACCAATTAATGTCTCTAGATTTATTTTAAGAGTCCATGGGTTCCTGTGTTTAATTCTTCTAACATATTCCCAGTCTCTACCCATTCTCACCAGGTACTGTATTTAATTTCCAAGACCTAGGTTCCATAGGTATCTCCTATCCTGAGACATATCCTATTTGGTAATCCTAGGCTTACCACTAAACTGTCACGTCTCGAGAATTACGCAGCGGATATTAATTTAAAGAATTCGAGTCGATAATTCGAGACGTGAACAGTCAGCAAATAAGCCTCTAGCTAGCACGCACTAAATGTGTATCAACACAACATCATAATAGGGCCCAAATGTGAACTAAATTATAAATTGTATTCAAATCTCATATTTGTCTCAGATAAACTAATACAGGACTAAGACTCAATAAAAGCAAAAGTACATACCTCACTTCCTACTACATTGTTCTAACACTCAAAATAAACTAACTATAGATAGATTCATGTTTGGAACGCTCTTCACTCGGACGCATTCCCATCCTCGACTTGCTCTTCCTCTTGCACTTGGTCACCTAGATTGGGTAAAAGTAGGGAATGAGCAAACTAGCCCAGTAGGATTTATATCTCAATGTGCGGGCAATGATATAAGTGATTAACATTTTAGAACTAGGCAAGTACGATGAATGATATGCAAGTACGAATAAAACACGTTAAAACATGATATATATAAAACAAGCTAGAACATGATATATATAAAACATGATATATAAAACAAGAGTTGTGAACAAGGTGACGAGATAGAACTGGCAATAGATCACTTTGTACAAGCACGCAAGATTTCAATTGATGTTAAGAACGTAGGATATCACTAATTGCATTAAATGTAGGATGGTCATATCACGCAAACAAGCAAGAATGTACGAGCATGATCAACTAATCAGGCACGTAGACACTAATGTACACCGAGAAAAGATCCATCAAGAATGTACACTAGGTCACGTGTATGTGGTATTGTATCTATCATTCAACACGCACGCACGATTTTCCCAGCGCAGATGCAACGCCAGTATACCCCATGGTTAACAGTATATCTATGACTCGCCGTCATTGGGGCTAGATTGGAGCCCTTGGACACACGCCGTGCCCTGTCAGCATCTCACTTAAATTTTTAAATGTAGATACCCACAATCATTTATAATGGCCAATGAGAGTTTCAATAAGTAAGCATGTGTAATGTCATGTTCATGATGATGAGGAGAACAAGTAATAAGTAATGGAACATGATTTCACGAGTACAATGGTCAAGAGATAAATTCGGCAGCATAACGGTACGATTTATACTTTTGTTCAATCGGCTTTAGTCTAGTTTGTAAGTCACACTCACGAGATCAAGAAGAGAAAGGAAGTGCACGCTATCTCCAGGGAACTTCAATGGTACAACCAACTCGTCGGGGAATCCATGGTCAGAGGAGATTTACAGAGGCCTTGGTGAAAAGGCCGCTAGTCTACCGATTCGGAATGACCGGTAGAGAGTTTCCAATTTCCCAAGAAAAGGCTGCCTAATAGTGCTAGTGTGTAGTGCGGTACGCGTGTCTCAATTCTCAAACCATCGGTCTCAAACTCGCAGGAAGCACTTGACAATATAACATGGAATAAAACTATGCACTTTAACTCATCATGGTTTGCAGGATTTTATGATAACTCTTATCATTTAAACATGGTAGAACAGTAGGAAGATTAAATCACAAGAAACATGAATGGATCATAACATTTAAGGAGCACTTAGAATAGCATTCATGTAATTAAAGCTTTTTAAGATGGGTTAATCAATTTTAAGCCATTAAATAATAATCATGTAATGATCAGACCCAAGACATGCAACTTACACAGTGATTATCACGTTTAAACAGACCTCGGGTATATGCGGAAAATTTGTAAGAAAACATGGGGTTTCAGGTAAAAATCCTGAGATCGCGACATAGCCATATAAGGAAGGCGACATGGTTGTCAGGCCAGGGTCAGATCGCGACAGGCTCATGTAAGGAAGGCGACACAGGGTTGTGAAGAAGGCGACATGTCTGTCCGATCAGGTAGCCGGATAGCGACGGGACGCATGTCGCCTTGAGAAGGCGACAAGGGGTATGTCGCAATCAACCCTCTGAAAGCGACATATCGGGCCGTCGCGTTCACAGGGTCCGTGCCTGGCTCGGACAGAGCAAGGACAGTGCCTTGGATTGCGGACTTGTCTTTCCTTCTTTTGACATAGGGTTGTTCTAAAATCGAGAACAAATTGCACGGTGCGTGAAAAATAACGAAACTAGTTTTAAAATAACCTAGACAGACTAGGGTACTTCCAATAAATTGGAATTGAACAATAAAGATGGTTTCGATAGGTTTTGATCACGGAGAACACAAGGTCAGATCAAGGGTAACTTGAAGACGTAGTTTTATGCAGCAACCCTATTACCATGCTTATAACTCTCTAACTAATGAGATTTAGACAAAACGTTCAACATGAAACATGACGAGGACAACTAGTAGAATACCTTTCATGTTATGAGTTTTCTTTAATTCAGTCTTGAAACACGTGCAACATATTAAGAACGGGAAAATCTCTAACAGTGCGCGACTTTGGAAAAACGCTTATAAATCAAGATCTACTAAATGAAATTCGATGAAACCAGTGGGAAATGAAAGTTAACTTGATTCTCTACATATTGGTATAGGATATGTTAATATTTGGCCCGAGAAAACCTACCTTATGGGTTGAAGAAGTCCCGTTTTTCCAGAAAACCCATGTTCAGACCACTTGGAGGAAAACGCTTACTACTCCGTGTATACTGCATGGAATTTGGGCATTCCACTTGGGTTAGAATGTAGACTTGACCCTCTTTCCAGGGGTATAGGCCTTGCAAGGTTTGGTTTAGGTTTGACTCACCTTTGGTCGACTTCAAGAGAGTGGTTTGTGCAGGTCGCAGCAGACGAGAAGGGGAAGAAGAACGGCTTCTTGTGGTCGTTCCACAGCTCCTCCTCCACACGACCCTAGCAAGTTCTAAATTCGTTCCAGGGTATAGGTGAAGAGTATTTAAGTAACCATGGTGTTTAGGAAAGGAGGGTTTTGGGATTGGCATGTTTGGTTTCTATTTTTGATGATTCCTCCTCCTTTGAGTGTGTGAGGCATTAGGAAACCTCCCCTCATAGTTAGGCACGAATTTGGGTTGCCATGAATGCATGATTGCATCCCAATTCAACTCTAATTGCCTCTTTTTAATTTCAGCTTATTGGTTACGAATTTCTATGTATTTTCTAGCTTTATTTGATTTTTGGGCCAAATATTGCCCATTGGCCCAATTATGATAATGGGTCATCATATAATGTTGGAAGTCTCCCCAACACTTTTATTTAATTTTTGATTGCGTCGTATTTCCGTGTTAACGGTTTTCCGACTTGTTTCATAATTTGGATAATCGGTCACAATAACTCTTAAACCTAGTCCAAATGATTTTTATTGACCCAAATTTCTTGATGGGTCATTATAAGATATTATTTGAATCCCATATATGATTTTTATTTAATTTTCTGACTCATCCAAGTAAGTGTGATAATGATTTTACGACTTATTCATAAATTATGATAATAAATCGTGAAACACTTTAAACTTGGCTAATCTGATTTTTCTTGACACAAATTTCTTTGTGGAACATTTAGTAAGAATGTTTAGGGTTGATCTATGATTTTTACGAAATTTTTCGATGTGTTTTCGAATATACGATAATGATACGTATGTTTTCAATACTCTGATATTATGAAAATTATTTATTTCTATTTATTCGAATTGTTATGTAATTAAAATTTTCGGGGTGTTACATTTCGTCCCTATCGCACTTTCGGCCATTTACCAATTTGACAATGAGCTTGCATAAAGTTTTGCTGAAGGCTTCGGCTAACCCGTTGGCTTGAGGGTAATAAACCGTTGCTGTCCTCCACTCAATATGGAAATTTGCTATCAATTTGTATATTGTTTGATTTTTGAATGGAGTGCCATTATCAGATATGATTAAACTCGGAACCCCAAATCGATATATGATGTGGTGTCGGACAAAGCGCGCCATCACTTCTCCAGTAGTTTCTTTTAAAGGTATGGCCTCAGCCCATCTTGTGAAATAATCTGTGGCATGTATTTGTATCCCTTGGATGATGTGGGGAGGGGACCCACTATGTCCATTCCCCATTCAACAAATGGCCATGTAGGCGTTGTTGGGTGGAGTTTGCTTGGAGGTTTTCTTGGCACGGGCTCGTAGGCTTAGCATTGGGGACAAGTTCGAGCAAACCGCTCTCAATCTGCAAACATTGTTGGCCAATAGAAGCCTTTGCTTTTTATGTTGATTTTCATTTTTGAGCCAGATTGGTGGGCTCCACATAGTCCTGCATGTACCTCCCGCATGACCATCTTGGCTTCTTTCGGAGATAGGCATCTCAACAGTATCGACTTGTCCTTTTCAGGTGTGAACTTATATAATGTGTCATTTATCATTTGTAGAAAGCAGCTCTTCGTAGCAATTACACTCGCTCCCCTCTTTTGTCTAGTAGCCAACCATTTTTAATCTTTATAATGGGAATATGCCAATCATCCTCTTCTTGACTTTTATTTTCTTCCAGTGCATTTGCCTCGAAGGTTGTCACAACATCATGGCGATTCAGGGTGATTGGAAGCAATCTTCTATTTTTTGTGGTAATTTCTAGTTCACCTTCTGGGGGAAGTTTAAGGGAAGATGCAAGTTTGGCTAATGCGTCAGCCTGCGAGTTTTGACTTCTTCTGACATGTTCTATTTTGAAGTGGTAGAACCTGTCGTTGAGTCTTGTAGTTGCCTCAAAGTAGGTTTTCAATTCTTCTTTTCGGACTTCAAAAATACCCAACATTTGTCTGATGACCAGCAATGAATCGCCAATACTTCAATACATCTTATGCCCATTTCTAGGGTGATTTCCAAGCCAACTATGAGGGCTTCATATTCTGCTTTATTATTTGTGAGGGATTCCATTAGAGCATATGAGTAATGCAATATTCCTTTTTCTGGGGTCACGAAGATAATTCCTGCCTCTGCCATATTTGTTGATGTGCCATCAGCCTTGAGAGGAGCTCGTGCAGCCCATTTTCCCAGCCTCCCTGACAAGACTGGTTGCTTGAGCAGGAATTTGATAGGGTCACATCGAGAGATGAGTTGGACTTTATGTGCCAGCAAATAATGCCTTAGTTTCTTAACGGCAAAAACTAATGCCAAGCACAATTTTTCCATTGGTGCATACCGGTGTTCTGGCCCGACTAGCATCCGAATGAGGTAATAGAAGGGTTGCTCTTTTCCCCTTCATTTTCTTGAGCAAGCAATGCCCCCAGTGAAGCATCCATGGCTGCAATGTATAGAATTAAAGGTTTCCCTTTAATGGGTGTCCCCAGTACAAGCGGATTGAGGAGATACTCTTTGATTTTGTTCAAGGCATTTTGACATTCTTCATCCCAAATGAAAGGGGCTCCTTTCTTTGTCAATTTGCAGAAAAGTTGGCATCTTATTGACAAGTTGGATATGAATCGTCTGATGTAAGCCAAACGACCTTGGAGGGAGCGTAGCTCGGTAAGTGTCTTAGGGGGAGGCAATTCCCTAATGGCCTTGATCTTATCGAGGTTTATTTCAATGCCCCAATAGCGAACAATGAATCCGAGAAACTTTCCGGTTGACACGCCAAAGGCACATTTCATGGGGTTCATCTTCAGCTTATACTGGCGGAGCCTTTCGAAGACCCTGCGCAAGTCTTCCACATGATTTTCTTTTTTCTCTGTCTTGACAACCAAGTCATCCACGTAGCACTCGACCAAGTTGTTGAGCATTTCATCAAATATCTTGGTCATAACCCTTTGGTAGGTGGCGCCTACATTTTTCAGGCCAAGAGGCATTCTTTTGTAATTGAATATGCCTTTCGATGATCCGAAGGTCGTGTGATTTTTATCTTTGTTGGCCATTCGAATTTGGTTATATCCTAAGCTTCCATCCATAAAGGACAAGATTTCATGCCCTGTGGTAACATCCACCATTGTTTCAGTTATAGGCAAAGGAAAGTCATCCTTTGGGCATGCTTTATTTAAATCTCGGAAGTCAATACAGACCCGAACTTGTCCATTTTTCTTCTTTACTGGCACTATATTGCAAGCCATATTGGGTACGTGCATGCTTCGATGAAATCGACATCCAAAATCTTGTTGACTTCATCCATCACTTTCTTTTCCAGTTCTGGGTGCATCCTTCTTTGAGTTTGTTTCACAGGCCTGGCCTCTGGCAGAATGGCCAATTCATGTTTAACCACAGATGGATCTAAACCTGGCATTTCTTTATAGGACCAAGCAAAGCAATCCTTGAACTCTGAGAGTAGTTGTTTATATGCTTGTCTTTCTTCATCATTTAACAATGCACTGATGAGCACAGGACAATGATCGTCTAGTGTTGTAAGGCCCTTGAATTTTCGTCGCATTAATTGTATTTGCGTTTGTGTATTTGTGCTTGTGTATGTATATACATAGTTACGTACGTATTGATTAGTATAATTACGTGTGCATATGTTTATTAGATGTAAATAATACATGTATTGAATGGTGATAGTATGGATACACTACCATATACATATTGCATGTATATAGCATAGTATGCATAGTTTTCTACATATTTTAGAGTTCTGGCGAAGGCCACCTTGGCGTCAACCCTTAGCCGTTGAGGTAGTGTCAGCGTCCAGACATGGACGCCAACACTAGTCCTTGCGTCGAGCGATATGGACGCCTATTTCTCTGGCCTGCATGCGCAGCAGAGCCAGAAACCTTTGAAACAAGAAAGCCCAGCCATTGGGGGGCTGTCCCCAACGGCTCTGAGAGCTGTCATGTCACCTTGTGAGTGGGAGAGAGGCTCCCCTTATGTCTGAACTCGGATCTGCCTCTCCCCACTCCTCTCTTCACCTTTGCAAGAGAGAAACCAGGAGAAAAACCCTAGTTCCTTGCTGTGAGAAAACCCACCCTTTTTCACCCAAAGATTAGACTCCCTGGAGCTAGATCCGGCCATCTTCTCCGACAAGAAGATAGCTGGAGCAAAGGAGGAGGCTTCCCCGACATCCCCCTGCTGTGGAGATCATCCAAGAGCCCGGAGGAAGAAGATCTAGGAGGCGTTTCTGCACCTTCTTGGGGCTGCCCAAGGAGGGCTTCACCAACACCCTAGACCCTTTGGAGCAATTTTTAAAAGGCAAGTGACCTAACCATGATGTCCCCGTATGTGTCTAGGTCGTTTCTAATATTTTTATGAATTTTCCCTCGAGTCCTAGACCCTCCCATTCACCCAAACTTGAGAGCTCGGGTCTGTGTTTCTGCACAGACCTGCATTGACGGCAAGGTCAATGGACGCTGAGATCATGCTTGGCGTCCATCGACCATGCCGCTGACCTTGAGTCAGCGGCCAGAGACTGCCGCCAAGTTCCTCTGGACAGAACAGTGACCTGTTCTGCCCTTCCTATACACTATTTTCGGTATGGTTTCCGTGATGAGGATATATGGTAACCCTATACACTATGTATATTGTTAATTGTGGTGTGTGGATGAGTGTGATGTGTGGTGATGGATGTTAAGAGTGTATTCCATGAATTTATAAGCATGACTTGTTGATGATCTTGCCAAATCTATGTTATGATTAGGATTAGTCTGAATGCCTCATTTTATTAGATCATGAAAATTAGTGGATCAGTGTATATGTACTCAGTTTTGATAAATTGTCCATGCTTGTATAAATTGCTAATAAACTCGATTCGGTAAATAAAACGGCATGCAAGAATGATTTGTGGTGATCGATCTATAGATGTATGATTTAGGGTAAATTCTGCATTCTCAGATCATGTATGCGACAGTAATCTCTGTTCAAACAGTAAGTGGCAAAATTGCATGATGTGTTAAACTCTATGTTAACTTAAATTGTGAATGGCGTGCGAAATAGGTATTTGATTTTATGTAAATTCTATTTAGCTCAGAAAAATCTAAAAAATTGAGTGTATGACCTTGAACCCGAAAATGGCACGTGGTTAAAATTTCAGGTCATTTGGACCAGTACATAAGAAGTTATGTATTTTCCATGTGAAATATAGTAATCTATGCATGTTATCGTAATGTGATTAGATATTGCTTAAACCCAACTTGATTGGTGAAATTGACTGTGTTAAACTCCTGAAATCTGTAGTGCCATGTTAGGAAAAACAGAGATACACATGTGAGTGAGAAAGTGAATGAGATGAATAGTGATATGTGTAAAACCATGTGTAAAATCGGTAAAATGTGTAAATGTGTAACTGTGCCAATGTGACACTGCTTCCGTAGAGGGCAGTGGAACTGTATCAGGAAAAAGTCCCCCTGAGAAAGTTCAATGTGTAAGTGACCCTAAGGGCATTAGGGGGAAATCCTGGAGGTGGACAAGTACCATTGGTTAGGGTGGAGACTTGTTCTCCCGGTCTGCGCAGTCCAAGAGTCGCCATTGGAATGTCTAGATGGCGTCTATGTGTAATGTGATGTGTATATGTCCTTCTTTGGTGGTTTGGACTATGTGTCACGGCACCTAAAATGTGTAATGTGTATGTGCTCATATGTAAATGTGTAAGTGAACAATGTGAATGTGTATGTGCAAAGTGTAACCATGTGAAAGAGAAAACTTGTGTAAAGAAAATGTGAAAATCTAAATGTGAAAATATGTTGTTGAAATCCCATGTGAGACAAACCTGAAACCATGTGAAATCAGTAAATTCATGTCGTTATCATCCTGTTTATATGTGCAAAAATGTCTAGAATCCATGTTAGGGATAATTGATGAGCACGTATGCAAGTAGCATGATTGGTTGTTCACATGATTTGTTTTAAGCAATATTGTAGCTCTCATGTGTAGGTTTACCGCCATTAAACCATGTGAAACCAGCAACTTAAAGCATGTGAAAATATCTATGTATGTGTTTAAAAACATGTAAGATCCATGCTAGTCGTGTTTTCCTTTCATGTATGCACAATGTTCATGTTGGTAGCTCTCATGTCTCGGTTCTTTAAAGACAAAATTTCATGAGTAAATTGAATAGAGAGCATGTGATAGGTAATTTTATTCTTAGAAATCTGAAAGCATGATCCAGGTATAAAATTGTAAAACTTTCATGATAGGCTGAAACTCCGAAGGACTAGCATGCCATGTGTTGAAAATTTTGAATGTGTATGTAGAAACCTCTATGACTTATACGTGTATGTTATGAGTAGTGTTGCTTGCTGAGTCTTTGGACTCACTCCTGCTTCGGCGTACAGGTGTAGTTGGTGACATGGCACCGTTGGAGGAGATAGTGGAGACGGACTTCGAGCGCGGAGATTAGACTTGGAGTTCTTTGTGACTTGTGTATTTCATAGTATGTATTTTGAACGTTGTATTAGAGTATCATGAAAAGAATGTATAAGTGTGGACATTATGTATTTTTATTTCAGCAGTTTAAATTATGTGAACTTTTAGTTCTTTATTGTTAATTACAACTTCATGTATGTTAAACGTGGATGATGAATAAATGGAGACAGTTATCTTTTACTTCCGCTACTCTGTTGTATATTCGGGTGTATCTAGCTGTATGTATCGTTTGGGTAAATGTCCCACTGTGAGGACTCTCGCTATACCGACGTGGGTTGGTATAACCGTACCGGTATAATGAGGGCCGTCACAAGTGCCCCCAGATTTATTTCCAAAAGTTCATCAACAATGGCCAGCCCACCATCTTCTAGTTCTTGGGGCGCAGGCTCCAAATCGACGAAGTCTTGTTCGTCATCTGTGCTAGCCATATATACTTCCCATTCTTGCTCTTGATAGAAAGAATTTTCATTTTCAATTTCCACGGGGGTCTGACCCTTTTGCTTTTCAATTTCCATTCTCATGTGGGCAGGGTTTATGCTGACCATGTTCACGGCATAGTGCACCATAGGGCCTTTACATGTCTCCCACCCGAGACCTCTTCTGTCATTGTGAGAAAATGGTGGTTGCCCCCTGACTTTTGTAGGGTACCACAGTTCTTGAAAAATCTTACCCTTTAGACTACTCTGAGTCTGGGGGATATTTTGTTTTTGGCACATGTCTTTGATGTACTATGGCAGTTCTTCGAGTTCTCCAATTATTTCTTGGGACCCAGACATGGTGTGTTCCAGACCGAAGTCATCTTGTGGAGGTTGTTTGGGTGTCGGCTCTCCTTTGTAGAACACTGTCGGTCTACCATCTTCATGCCGAGCTACAAAGAACTTTATTGGCTCAACTGTATAGACTTCATGTCTAGTTGTCACTTGTATATGATCTTGTGGCAGCAGTATTCTGGCCCCTATCAACCTACTGATGCTATTAGTTTCTAACTTGACAATTGGTCTTTCCAATTGGAGAGGTTTTCGATTTGCATCTCCCGACTGCTGGTTTGCATGAGTGCTTCCACCCTTTCTTTGTTGACTCTTATTTTGCCACTGCTCTTCAGGGAAGCCCTTGCAATTTGTTTGCCTTTGTCTTGTTTCTTAGAGGGATCAGCTGCCCCCTCAAAGTATAGCCTGGCATCAGCCAGATGGCATTCATACACTTTAAATGGTTCTAGGTCTGCAAAGACCCGATGTTGCTTGCCTCCTTTTGTGTATTTTAGGCATTGATGGAGAGTGGACGGCACCACTAAATTTTTATGTAGCCATGGTCGCCCCAAGAGGGCTTTAAAGGAAGTATTATTGTCAACCACATAGAATACAACCTTTGTCACAAAATCGACTAGGGCTAGGTCTACATCCACGCGCCCTAGGGCTTCTTCAGAGTCTTGATTGAATCCTGCTATCTTGACTCCTTCCACCTTATGTAAATAAGGGGTAAGGAATAGATTGTGAAATGTTTTTAGCGGGATAATGTTCACTGCCAAACCAGCATTGACCAGAATACAGTCTAATTCCCGCCCATTTATCTGCCCCCTCATGTACAGAGGCCTAGTGTGATATGGAGAGGGTAGGAGCATATCATCTTTTGTGAAGGTCACAGAGGCCGTTAATGCTTCATATATCTTCTTTCATTTCGGCCACATGGGCCTCATAGGTCTCTGGCTCTTGCAAGGCTGCAATAAACGCCTCACACAATTCTTTGCTTAATGCCAAGGCATCCCAAATGCTAAGGTTGGTCGGGAACCTTTTCAATGCTTGAAGCACTTTCTGATTAGCTCTATCTTTGACTTTTTCGAAGGGGGGCATTATTCCCGCCACACTCTGGGATGTCTGTGGTGGAGGGGGAATTGCAACGTCGCCACCTATCCCCTCTTCTCGTTCTTTTTCTAGAGAGAGCTTCTCAGTTACGAGAGGTATCAGTTCTTCTACCCTCTCTTTGATTGGTGCTTGAGAAGGTCCTTCATTCATTGGCATTGCGGGCATTGACCTATTTGCTTCAACAATAGGTTCTTCTTCCTCCTCGTCGGACGGCGGGAAGACATACTCATTACCTTTTGTTTGGGGTGCAGGGACAGGCCCTGGTTTTTCCCCTCTGAAGTATATGACCTTCTGGGGTGGCTTATTTCTTTGATAAGTTTTGAATGACTTTCTAGCTTCAGGGGGTACACAGCGGATCCCTGATTTGGATTGTTCCCCTGCTTGAGAGGTAAACACATTGGTCATATTGCATGAGAATGTCTGCACTTTGTCGATTAAGTCTTCAACAGTGCAGTCAGTTCCCCAGAACATTTCAGTTTCACTGATAGAGGAAAGGACACCCTCATCTTTTTGTATATGCTCTCGCAGCTCCATAAGCCATTTCTTCAAGCGCACTTTACGCTCCAGTTCTTCCCACGGTATGTATTTTTCCAAGGGGGTTGCCTTGGTTGGCGACATTTGTTGATACTTCAAGTTCATCAATCAACCCCTGGAGCCTTTTAAGAGGGCCATTGACTTCATATGTTGTGGAAGTCTCACAAACCGTGGCTTTCCTTTTCATTTTCCTTTTCTCGTTCTTCTTTTGATTCTTGATTCTCTTCCATAAGACTGCCAATTCTTGCAGAGTCTTTTCTTTCGCTATCTCTTTGGGAGGGGCGGCGCTACCGGATATAATTTCCTGGGTTGTTGCTTTCTTTGAGGTTTCTTAGGGGCTGACCTCTTGCTTGTATTCACCTGGGTCCAGCCTGCTTCCTCCTGCTGGTTGTGGAACGTTGCGTTAATGGCCTTTTCCACCATATCATTTGGGAGTTGTTAATATGCGGCAAATCCAGGGAGCTTTGTTGACTGCTCAACTTGCGCTACTTCTATTTGAATTGTAGCATGGATTACATTCGCCGTGAATGTGAGCTTTGGTTGTTGATGTGGTTGAGGTGGATTTACCAAGTGCTCAGCCATGTCAATGACTCCTACTTGAATAAGCTTTTCTACTCGATTTTTGAATAGATAGCAATTTTCCAGAGCGTGACCCCGCATGCAATGATATGGGCAATAGTTGGGCTTCCACCATTGCTGCTTCCTCTGGGCACTTGGGCTCTGGGAGTGTCATGAGATTCTCTTGGATACATATGTCCAACAACTCTCTTGTATGCTCCCTGGTAAATGAATAAGGAGTGTTGAGCCTCTCACTTAGGGTGGGGGCTGATCTCCTTTCTTCTTTCTTTGAATTTGAAGAGGTGGGGGTATCTCCATTGCCCCCAGCTTTCCCCAGGGCTGCCGAAAAGTCCACGGTATTTACTTCTCGTAACCTGGTGTTTTCATCTTTAGGAGGTTTACCCCTTCCATATAAAGCAGTGGGATTTTCGGAAAAGAAGATTTCTATCTCTGCCACTGTGTTGTTGAGATGTTCAAATGTCCGGATATTAGCCCCTAAGAGCTTTTCCTTGATTTTCGGCTTTAGACTTCTTTGGCATAGTATCACTGCATCTTCATGTGCCGTTGGTTGTTCACATTTCATGCTCATGTCACGTCATCTTTTATTGAAGTCTAGAGTAGACTCACTTTTGTTTTGCTTTAGAGATATAAGCTCTGCTAGGGTGACTCTCCTTTCTGTCACTCGAATGCGTTCAAAGAACTTTCTTTGCATATCTTCCCAACCAACTATTGAGTTGGACTTCAATCGGGCATACCATTGAAAGGCTGGCCTTGTAAGGGATGTTGAAAAATACCTCAAGAGGTATGACTCTTCAGTTGCCAGTTCTCCCATGATGCTTATGTAATGAGCTATATGTTCATGAGGTGACCCATCTCCATTGAATTTTGAGAATTTAGGGACCTTAGGGTGTTCTGCTGGGAGCTTTTTGGAGAGATGGTGTACAGGGTATGGTACCCTATATAGGTCATAAGTAGTGGACCCCTCACTTTGCTCAGCCATCTTTGCTTCAATTATTTGCTCAATCATGGCCCTCTGAGAGACCATTGCTTCTTCGAATGAGGTATTTATTTGCGGTGCATCATGCCTCCTTTATGTTATATGTATCTCTTAGGTTTCTTCATGGCTTGAATTTGGATTTCCCACCGACTATTCGGCTAGAGGTTCTGTGCATGGAGTATTTGGCGGCGAATTTTCCAAGGCTAGTGCCGTTGTGGGCAATATAGCCTGTTAAGGTTGCAGCAACTGTGGTGATGGCTGTGGCTGCTGTGGTTGTGGGGGTAGAGTCATCCCGAACTTTTGCATAAGGCTTTCGAGCAGTGCTCTCAACCTTTGATTTTCTTGTATTACCATTTCTAGGGTTTGTGATGAGGTTGCCCCCATGTGTACCCCTTCAAGAAATTGTCTTTGTTCTGGCAGTATAATGGGGTTGGAGGTGCCAGCGACATCTGTAGCTGCCACATCGTCATCAGGAGGTAGGGAATCTACCTCGTTATTGATTCTTTCCAACAGAGCACGTGCCTGAGCCCTAGTTGATATTCAATGACGTATCCCAATATTTAGATTTCTAGGTATGTCATCCGCCGGGGGTAGATTGTTGATGTTGGAAGCATAGCAAGTATACACTCTCGCATACCTTCCTCGGTGATCTGCACCGTTCTTCTTTTCTTTTGCCTAGGGCATACAGTATCACCCAGGCATTGGGAAATTGATCTTCTAGGGATATTATCATCCCTTTTGTATTCTTCAGACGTGAAATTTTGCCTTGTTTCCATGCTGGCTTGTCTTCTTTCTTGATATACCCCTTTCCTTTTAGATCCTCTTTGCAGATCAACCGACAAAGAAGGGGTGCATTCTTTGGTCCGAGACTCTTGGGAAAGTTCCTTTTGTCTGTCTGGGACACTTCTTCTTTTGAAAGTTTGCCACTTTGCTGGGTCTTGCTTCATGACCACTCTTGCATTCTTTCGCCCTATTAGAGACTCTAGGGCCCTTGTCCTTCGAAGTTCTTAGGCTTCTTCTTTGGTGACCCACACCCGTTTAACATGAGGTGGGCTATATATTTCATTCTTTTCAACATTGGCTTTATATTTCTTGAAGCCAATTTTGTCAAATTTGTGGTTCTTGGTTTCCGCTTTCATCCATTGTTTCTTCATATTTTTCACCTTGAAACTTGGCTTGTCCTGCCGCACTTTAGGCAGTATGCCAAAATTGTTCTTTACCGGTACGGTAGCTACATGCCGCTCCGGTATCATTAGGGTCTCACTCTCGTCCAGGCAGATATGGAGATCACCAACTCGGACAGTCTTGCCAGAACCTGAAATGCCACGTGTTGTGGGCTTCTTGCTGGACTTGTGTCTTTTGTTCTTTCCAGTAGTTAAAGTGTTGGTGAAGTTGATAGCATAGGTTGTGAACATCTGTATCAAGTTATCCTCTGAGCTTGAGGCTCTTCTTTTGCTTGTTTTGCTTTGTGGGCCTTGGCAGCAGTAGGTAGTACGACCGGTATCACACCCAGGAAGTATGGAGACTCCACCACTGGGGGGAAATCTCCAAACCTGGTTGGTGTAGTGAGGTAGCCGTTCCTTATATGGTCCTGGACCACAAGTGGGGCAAAGACCACGCCCGGAGTATGAGCAGTAGCCGCCATTACAGGGTTATGACCTGCACAAAAATTATAATGTGAGTACATCTTATTGTTAGGGTGTTGTCAGATAGAGAAATGAAGGGAAGGGAGGTCCCCAGTGGAGTCGCCATCTCTGTGAGAACCATTTTTTTTAAACACTTTTAAAATTTTTAATCTTTGAATTTGATTTATTTGGTTTTTATTTATTTACATGGACATGGTCTTATTTAGTTCGTTTGACCTCCCCCACCAATCTCAATTAGTGTTAATTATATCAGTACAAAGGCTGAACACCCTTGTTTAACCATCGGACAACCCCTTTGAAATAGAAGAGCGTGATTCACAATTGAATGAAATGAACTATACATGAAAGAAAACAAAATTGCAAGCATGCAACCAATTTGTTTTGGAATTTTTTGATAATTTTTCATTTTTATTGATTTTTAAATTCATTTTCTCATTTTTAAGTATTTTAAAAACCATGATTACATTTGTTTAATTATTTTTGTCATTTATTTATTTAAATTATGATTATGTGGATTAAATTAATATTTTCATTTATTTATTTGATTTAAAGGGAGATTAACTTAAGGTGGATAAAAAATGACATGAGACATGACTTGTTTGTTATTTTTATGTTATTGAAAATTAAACAACAATGTTTGTGAAATATTTTATTAAGGTTTGTCGAAAAATTGGTTGATTTTGATTAAGAATTCAAGTGGTGAAGAGTTTGAAATAAACGTGACACTACATGCAATTATCCATATAGTGTGTGATTAAATGAATAAGATTAGCCCAATAGGCCCATTAAACATCACATGTAAAGATATACCACAGGCCGGCCCTTTAACCATCATTAGGCCCATTAAGCATTAAGCATCATGGTCATTTAATACATCATAGCATGGAAAATACAAGTCCGGCCCAATAAGTAATTTGTGGCCCAATAAGAATTTGGCCCAATAAGGGAAGCCCAATGGACCTTGCTTAAGCCTTGAGAAAATTAAAATTGTACCTTGCATAATATTCTTTAGGGCTGCCTTGCAGACCCTTCTCTCAGACTGCCTTGCAGTCCTTCTCAAAGCCTTGCTCTGGTTTAAAACTCCAAAAATCCTCCCCTTCCCCTGGGGGCGCCCACGTGCTTTTATAGGGAGTGGGGAAAGACCCCCTCCCGGCCATAAACACTGTCCCGGCCATAAAACACAGTCCCGACTATAAACACCGTCCCGACCATAAAACATCGTCTCGGCTATAACACCGTCCCAACCATATTTGTATTTTTGCATATTTCCTCCTTTTTATTTTTCTTTCTTTCTTTTCTATCCCCCGTTTTGTTTTCTTTTCGGTTTATGCCCTTGGGGCCACGAGAGAGAGAGAGACGGGAGGGAGAAGGAGACCGCGGTCTCCTGTCTCTCTCCACCTCTTCGTGATAAAGGCAGGAGAGGAGGGAGGCGCCCGATGCTCCTCCTCTTCTTCTTCTAGCAGCAGTGGCGGACGTGCAGGGGTGCGACAGTCTTCTTCATCCACCTCCTCTTCTGTTAGCAGCGGCGAAGGTCAAAGGTAGCAGTGGTGGCAGTGCTCAGGCAAGTCAGTTGGAGGCGCCAGCGGCTAAGCTCCTGTGGCGACAAGCCAGGCAAGTAGGGGAAGACCCCTCTTGTGGCAGTGGCGCGACCAACAGGGGAGATCCCTTGTGCTGGCGACCTTTGCTGGGAGAAGTTGCAGCGGCGGTGGTAGAGGAAGCCACCAACGGCGGCGGTGGCCTGACAGATGTGAGGTTTTCCCCCTTTTTCTTTTCTTTTCTTATTTTTTTTCTCTTCTGTCTTCTTTTCTTCTTCTTTTCTTTGGGTAAAAACTGGTGCAACAGTGGTCTTTGTACCCCTTGGTAAAGGGAAGACTTGCTCGGGTGCAAGTGGGTTTGTAATACCTCTCAGGTTGAGAGAATGCCAAGTGTTCTTGGCAGTTAGTGAAATCCTAATTGGTTCTTGGGGACTGGACGTAGGACTTTCATGTGGGAAGGACTGAACCAAGATAAAATTTCTGTGCACTTTGTATGATTGTTTCCGCCAAGTATTTCACTTGTTTCATACACTTCACATTAGTACTAACATTACCATTTAGTGCTATTTAGTTTCAGATAAAATTTTAAAGTATAAAGAAGTCCTATTCACCCCCCTGTAGGACATCTAAAACTCCATCTTGATCCAACAAGTAGTATCAGAGCGAGATTTTCTCAGAAGAATCGAGAGATTTGAGAAGAGATGGCTGCTGAAGCTCACAACTATAAATGTCAGTCAATCACTAGACCACCATTCTTCGATGGTGAAGATTACCAGTATTAAAAGATGAGAATGGAATGCTTCATCCGAGGCACATATTTCGATCTGTGGCAGGTAATTGAGCAAGGTGACTTTACTATACTTGATGATGGAACTTCTACATTATCTATAGCTGACAAAAGAAATATGTCTCTAAATTATAAAGCCAAGAATTATCTATGTTGTGCCTTATCCAAAAAGAGTTTAACAATTATCTGCTTATAGAACCGCTAAGAAAATGTGGGATAAACTACAAGTAACCTATGAAGGAACTGATAGAGTAAAGCAAACTAGAATAGATATTCTTGTCTCCCAATATGAACAATTCAAAATGTTACCTAATGAAAATATAACCCAAATGTATAATAGATTCTCAATATAATAGTAGGCTTGAGTTCACTAGGTAAAAATCTTACTAATGAAGAAACAGTAAGAAAAATTCTAAGATCATTAACACATACTTGGACCCCTAAGATCACTGCTATTGAAGAGGCACATGATCTAACAAAACTTTTTATTGATTGGCTCTTTAATGGCTCATGAAATCAATATGGAAAGATTTTCTGAAAGCTCTTCGAAAAAGAAAATGTCAAATGCTTTGAAAGTTGTAGATTCTTCTTCCTCTGAGGATTCAAAAGAGAAATCAGAAGACAGTGATGATGAAGCCATGTTGTCAAGAAAACTCCAAAGGATTCTTGCCAAGAAAAAGAAGTTCGGGTCGAAGAGATACTTTAAAAAAGAAAAGAAGAAAGAACCAACTTGCTATTTGTGCAATCAACCAAGACCTTACAAGTCAGAATATCCTAAGCTCAAAAAGAAAGATCCAACTGAAAAATTTGAGAAAAAGAAAGGTAAAGAAAGAGAATTCAGAAGGTACAAGAAGAAGGCAATGGCCACAGCTTGAGATAACGAGGAACCTACAAGTTCAGACTCTTCAAGCTCAGAATCAGAAGAAGAGGAACAAGCCAATCTAGTCCTCATTGCAGGAGTAGACCAAAAAATTTAGGTACCAAAAGTTACAACTTAATTTTGTTTACAGGGTCGCCTGAGAGCATCCAAATATTATTTGGATAGTGGGTGCTCAAGACATATGACATGTGACAAAAAGCTGCTTACAAGTTTTAGAGATGAGGTTGGTCAAGTTACTTATGGAGACAATGGTAAAGGCAAAGTGATAGGATGTGGAACAGTAGGAACAAAAGAAAAGAATTTGATAGAAGATGTTATGTATGTAGAAGGACTAAAGCATAACCTTATTGGCATCAATCAGTTGTGTGACAAAAGTCACTTGGTAAAGTTTCAAAATGATAAGGGCATTATTCAAAAGGATGGAAAAACAGTCTTTGAACCACAAAGAGTCAAAAATCTGTATACTCTATAATTAGCAAAATTGAAAGAAGTCAACTTATGCCTTGCAACTACTAAGAGTGAAGAGACTGATTTATGACATAAAAGACTAGGACATGCATGTACATCAGTAATTAAGAAATTAATCAAGCATGATCTAGTTGAAGTTCTTCCGAAGCTTAAACTGAAAAAATCTTGAATCTGTACAACTTGTGCAAAAGGAAAGCAAACCAAGACATCATTTCAGTCCAAGACCTTAGTAACAACTTCCAAACCATTGGAACTTATTCACATGGACTTGTTTGGACCTATAAGAACAGTAAGTCTTGGAGGAAAAGTTTATGGCTATGTAATTGTGGATGATTATTCAAGGGTACACATAGGTATCATTTTTGGAAGCCAAATGAGAAACCCTTTCAGTCTTTCTGAGGTTCAGTAGACTAGTACAGAAGAGCCATAAGTTTCAAATAATCAGTATTAGTTCTGACAATGGTGGAGAATTCAAAAATGAAAGTTTATCAAATTCTGTGAAGAAAATAGCATAGAATATAATTTCTCTGCACCAAGAACACCTTAACAAAATGGAGTAGCAGAAAGAAAGAATAGAACACTACTGGACATGGCTAGAACAATGCTTACAGAATACAATCTACTAAGGTATTTCTGGGTAGAAGCAGTCAACACAGCCTGCTACATCATCAACAGGTGTATGATCAGACCAATTCTGAAGAAGACACCCTATGAGCTATACAAGGAGAAGAAGCCAAATGTCAGTCATCTTCAACCCTTTGGTTGTAAGTGTTTCATTTTAAATAATGATAAAGATAATTTAAGAAAATTAGATGCTAAAAGTGATGAAGGTTTTCTACTAAGATATATCTCAAAGCCTAGAGGATACAAAGTGTTTCACAGAAGAACTTTAACTATAGAACAATCAGTTCATATTTTATTTGATCAAACTAACCCTTCTATTAAAAAAATAGAAGAAGAAGATGTTGTTGAAGAATTGTGCAGAGATCTGGAATAAACTTCTCTTGAAGAAAAAGATGGAGATAAGGAACATCCTCCACTAGAAGAATTGCAACAACAAGAAGAAGCACAAGAAGGACTACCTAGAGACACATGGATCATCCAAGAGAAAACATTATAGATGATCCTCAAGATAGGGTAAGAACAAGAGGTATGACAATTCTCTATGATTTTTCTACATTTGTTTATCAAATTGAGCCTAGGACAATCAATGATGCACTGACAGATGAATCTTGGATCCTAGATATGCAAGAGGAACTTAACCAGTTCCAATGCAGCCAGGTCTGAACTCTTGTCCCTAGACCTTTTGACCATCCAGTTATTGGGACCAGATGGGTCTTCAGAAACAAAATGGATGAATCAGGAGTAATCACCAAGAACAAGGCTAGACTGGTAGCACAAGGATATTCCCAAGAGGAAGGCATTGATTTTGATGAAACATATGCTCCCGTTGCTAGATTTGAGGCAATTAAAATTTTATTAGCATATGCATGTTATCTTATTATCAATTTATTTCAAATGGATGTTAAAAGTGCTTTTCTGAACGGTTTCATAAAAGAAGAAGTTTATGTTGAGCAACCTCCTAGTTTTGAAGGTACTAAATATCCAAATCATGTTTTTCGTTTAGATAAAAGCACTATATGGTTTGAAACAAGCTCCAAGAGTTTGGTATGAAAGACTCAGTGCTTATCTTATATCACATGATTTTTCAAGAGGTAAAGTAGATAGCACCCTATTTATTAAGAAATTTTCAGAAAGAATTCTAATTGTACAAATATATGTTGATGATATTATTTTTGGTTCTACGAATGAATCACTCTACAAATTCTTTAAAAATCTTATGCAAAGTGAAATTGAAATTAGCATGATGGGTGAGCTTAGTTATTTTCTTGGCTTGCAAATCAAGCAGACCAAGGAAGGTACTCACATTTGTCAAACCAAGTACATTTCAAATTTGCCATCTAAATATGGTTTTGACAAGTGTAAGCCTTTAGGAACAACCATGAGCTCAGAAATTAAGTTAGATAGTGATTCAATTAGTAAGAAAGTAGATCAAAAGATTTATAGGAGCATGATTGGGTCAAAATTACTCTATCTTACTGCTAGTAGACTAGATATAATGTTCAGTGTATGTTTGTGTGCTAGATTTCAAGATGATCCAAAAGAATCTCATGTTAATGTTGTTAAAAGAATTTTTAGATATCTTTTAAATACAAGTAAATTGGACTTATGGTATCCCAGATGTTCTGAATTTAAATTACTTGGATATAGTGATGCTAACTATGTTGGATACAAAATAGATAGAAAAAGTACCAGTGGTACTTGTCAAATTCTTATAGGATGCTTAATTTCTTGTTCCTCCAGAAAACAAATTTAGTAGCTTTGTCCACAACAGAAGCAGAATACATTGCAGCTGGAAGTTGCTGCAGTTAACTGCAGTGGATCAAACATCAACTAGAAGACTATGGTCATACACTTCATTAAATTCTAATGTTGTGTTACAACACACGCGCAATCAACTTGACCAAAAATACAATTCAACACTCAAGAACCAAGCACATTAAGGTCAGACATCATTTCATTAGGGACCATGTAAGTAATTGAGATATTTTGCTTGAATTTTTCTCTACAGATAATCAATTAGTTGATATATTTACTAAATTACTCCCCAAAGATAGATTTACTTCAATAAGAAGAGAAATAGGTATGTGCAACCCTGATTAAAAATTTACTATTTGATGTATTGTATGTTCTATTCATTGCAAAATCTTTCTAAGTCTTGAACCTTCGACTTCTCCGAAGTCGGAGTTTTGTACTGCGACTTTTATGAAGTCAGAGTTTGTGAAGTCGGAGTCAATTTTAATTCAAAAAAAAGGGGTGGGGGGGGGGTTACAAGTTTTTTATTTAAATGGAGAATTAATTATAATGGTCTATTCTTTTAATCTTAGCTGTTCATCTCGTCATCTACGGACTGTTACACATCCTCCTTCTATATTAGAACCTTTCCCTCTTTCATTCCAAATCACCCATTTGAAACATCTCCTACTCTCTTGTCTTCTTCCTCCTGGTTCCCGTGTCTATTCTTCACCCCGACGGTACCACCTTCGAAGCAACTGCCGATTTCTTCCATTTCTCTGAAGAAAGGTAGGATTTTTAACCTCTGTGGACTCATTCTACATCCCCTCTACCATTTTCCTTAGACTCTTTTCGTGCATTTGTCTAGATGGCTTCTGCTAGGGCTTTGGAAGGGACTCTCTTCACCCTTGAGCAGTTCCAGCATCTCTCCTCAACCAAGGCTTCGATTTGCCTAGGGAAGGTTGTAGATTTCGCCCAATTAACTGGAAGACTCAATTGGGTAGTAGAAACCTTAGAAGTAATGGGCTGGTCGAGGATTTGTCAGATAAATGAACCAACTTTTGGGGTGCGCTGAAGGCTTTCTATCTCTCCCTCTAGGTATCTACAGATGGTTCAGTATTAGGCTCAGTGAAAGGTACTATAGTTATAGTTTCTGAAGATTTATTAGTCAAGATTTTGGATTGCCTTAACTCCAGACATAGGATCAATGAGTTAGTGTCCATGGAGAAGCAGAAGTTAGGGGTTAGTGGTAGTTTGGGGACTCTCTCTAAGAAAGGGCTCCTTATCAATGAGCTCTCAACAGAGAAGAGGATTATTCATGCCATAATCACCACAATCATTACCCCCGGGGCTGGAACCCATTCATCCATTACTGCTAGAGATGGCAATCTTCTGTTTTGGGCCATTCAGAGGCACAAGGTCAATCTGCCCTCGATTATTTTGGAAAGGATGGCAGGGTCCAAGTTTTTGCAGGAATCTCTTCCTTATGGACCCCTGCTCACACTCATATTTAGAAGATTTTTAGTAGATCTATCTGATGAGATTTCAGTATCTGTGAAGGAGAAGATTGGGCTTTCAATTTTGCGAAGAAGTCATTATCTTTTGGAAGACAAGACTCAGAATCTTTGGTCAAATGACTCTGTACCCAGTTGCTCCCATGATACTTTTCTAGATGAGTTATAGAGTTCCTCCTCCATTCCTCAAGTTCAGTCTCCAGTAAGCAGATGAGAGGAATTTAGAGAAGAAGCATCAGTGGAAGAAGAAGAAGTTCATGCTACAGCTCCCTCCCAAGAGCAAGATATCCCATATGACACCATCAATCAAGTGCTCAGGGATCTAAGGGGCAAGGGAGTGGCTCAAAAAGATGATATCCCCAGTTCCACTCTAGTTGAGCCATCTTTGGATGAAGAGTATCTCCATGTCTCTCCACCACATGTTGAGACCCGACCAAGGTCTCAGGAGGAGACTAGTCGAACTATGGATGATATGATGAACTTGATATTGAAGCAACAAGAGATGATGTCTATACTACAAATGCAGATACATCAAATAGATGTCAAGTTTGACTTCATGTCAGAGGAACTTCAGCAGATGAAGGATCTACTCCTTCAACTGGTGTGCCAACAGGGCCAGGGCAGCTCCCAACTAGTTCCTCAAGTGCAATAGCAGAAGCAGTCAGAGCCACAACAAGAGAAGACTACAGAACGGCCTACTATAGAGTCTGTGGTATTGCTAGAATCAGATGCTGAATAGCAGCCACAACAGCAACCTCAGGAGGAGCAGCCTTCTGAGCTATTCCAATAAAAATCAGTGGAGCAGTCTATGGTAGTGGAAGAATCTTCCAAGGTCAAGACCTTCAAGAGAAGGGTGAGAAGGAAGCTGATGAAATCTGGTTCTGTGGTCTTTCCCTCTTCAGAACCCTCCACCCAACCTTCCACTCCTTCTGAACCTACACCTTCAGCTCCCACTGAACAACTACCTCCAATCTCTTCTGAACCTATCCCTCATGTTTCCTCTGATCCTCCTCCTTCTACTTCTCAGCCATAGGAACACCCTCCTTAAATTCCTTTTTCCTCAAACACCTCCATTACCTCTTTCCCTTTGGTGTACACTTTCATGCCCCACAATATAAAATTACCTATTCTTTACACCCTAGCTCCTCACTTTTTCTCCTCTCCCTACATCCTCTACTCCCTCTTCGGTCTCCTCCACTCATCCTCTTGCTAAAATAGTGCCAAGTGTGGTACTTCCATCCCAAGTAGGGCCGAAGATGAAACAAAACCCTAGCTCCCTACTTCCTCCTTTTTGGATATGTTTTTATCTATCATTCTGAGTACCATATGACTCTTTTCAGAGAATTTCTTTCCATTAGAGTTTTCCTTGAAGTCCATGGGATGCCAGGCAACAAATTTGAAGACTGGCTCCCTACCTTAATAAAAACTTCAGAAGTTTCCTTGGCTGATCTGAACCTTATCACTCAGAAAAGCCATATCCTTTCTGCTCAAGAATTTATGAATCTCTACCCCGGAGAAGCTGCTAAGTTTCGGGAAGCCACACTCCGGAGCTAGTTTCTGAATCTTCTTTTTCACTTAAATATTAGGTTCTTTAATCTTTTTAGTGAATTAATTAAGGAGTAGCAGATCAACTACAACAGAATGAAGGTGTTTAATGAAGAGAGATTCAAGATGAATTTGCCGGATGTGAATAAGGGGCAGTGGGCCATGCTTGTTAGAAGGCAAAGAGAAATCATTCCCTCCATGACCATTGGTCTGCCCTCAACACTGCACCCCAGTCTAATAGAGGCTATTTCTTATAGAAAGTGTTGGGTTACAATGTGTATGATGATGATTGTGCTAAAATGTTTTTGATGATTGACATAATTGATGTTTCAAACATGATAAAGACATGAACGATATGATCAAATGAAATATGACTTTATGACCATCTATGCATTCATGATATCTCACTTAGAGTGTTTTTCATGTAGGTGTGAATGCATACAAGACAAGCAACAACACCCAAGTGCAACAGAACTGGAAATACACATCAAGTGCTCACCTGTCGACAGCCAAGAAACCATGTGTCGATAGATAGACAAGACAACAACAAACAAGCTTCTGGAAATAAATAAAAAGCAATAGCTATCGATAGACAGAGTGCACCTATCGATAGATAAGGCTTGCCTGTCGACAGCACCAGGTCGCCTGTCGACAACCCAGATTCCAGTGACCAACATGGTTCTGGAAGCCAGTTTCCAGCAGTACTTGTCGACAGCCATAGTGTACCTGTCGACAGCCACAGGATAAGTCACAACGTGTGACCATCATGTGATCTGTATTAGGGTGTTCCCTTTTGACATGACTCTCCAAACTTGAACACCACTATATATAGATCATATGGAGTTATTTTCGCAGAAAGAAGCCTCCACACCAAAACCCTAAGCAAGGATCAAGAAGAAGGTTTTCTCTGCTCTGTTGTGCTTCAACTCTCTTGTATGTTCCAGGAAGATCCATCGTACGAGGAGTTAAAGCCGGTTCATCCTCAAGTCAAGCTTCATCTTCGTCATCTGATCATCATCAATGTGAAGCTTGAAGTTCTTCTAGATGACCACATCGAGGAGTTCATCTTTGGATTTGATCTTCAACTCTGAACTCTTCTTTCTTTCTATTTTTCTAGGCTACACTGAACACTCTAGAGCCTATAGAGTGTTTAATAATAAAAATAAAACTATGGAAGAGACTCCACATGTTATTTTTGATGAGTCTCATGTAAAATCTAAAAATTCAAATGCTTGCAGGTATGATGATGAAGGAGGAAGAATACTTGAAGAACCAGATGAGAAGCCTCTGTCGACAGACCAAGAAGAGGCTGTCGACAGATTTGAAGAAGATCAACCAAATGATCAAATTCTTCAAGAATAAATTCCCCAAGAGCAAACTCCTCAAGAGCAGCATCCTCAAGAATAAGTTCAACATGGCCAGTCCACAATAAGAAATGTCAGGTACTCAAAAGATCACTCACTTGAGAACGTTATTGGAAATGTAAATGATAGAGTTCACACTAGGTCACACTTTAGACACATTGTTGAACAAAATCATCTAGCATTTATTTCTCAAGTGGAACCTAAAAATGTTGAAGAAGCTTTAAAAGAAAACTCTTGGATTGATGCCATGCATGAAGAACTTGCTCAATTCCCAAGAAACAATGTTTTGAGCTTAGTTCCTAGGACCCCTGAAATCTCAGTAATTGGAACAAGATGGGTATTTAGGAATAAGCTGAATTAAGAGGGTAAAGTGGTGAGAAACAAAGCTAGACTGGTAGCAAAATGGTATAATCAAGAATTTGGAGTAGACTTTGAAGAATCCTTTGCATCGGTAGCTAGGCTTGAGGCAGTTAGAATTTTGTTAGCATATGCATGCTCAAACAAATTCAAACTTTTTCAAATGGATGTTAAAACTGCCTTCTTGAATGGTTACATCAAAGAAGAAGTGTATGTTTCTCAACCACCTAGATTTGAGGTTCATGATAAACCTAACCATGTCTACAACTTGCATAAAGCTCTCTATGGTTTGAAATAGGCACCCCGAGCTTGGTATGACAGATTGAGCAATTTCTTGGTTAGTAAAAACTGCTCCAGAGGTAAAGTGGACCAAACTCTTTTCACTAAATGTGTTCGCAATCATATAATTGTTGTTCAAGTCTATGTGGACCACATTATTTTTGGTTCCACTAACCCCTCACTGTGTGAAGAGTTCTCAAAACACATGCACAGTGAATTGGAGATGAGTTTAATGGGGGAGCTTCAATTCTTTCTTGGCTTGCACGTAAAACAATATGAAGATGGCTTCTTCATCAATCAAGAGAAATATGTCAAGGAGCTACTGAAAAGATTTCTGTTCGAACAAGCCAAGCCTACCTCTACACCAATGAGCACAAGTGTAAAATTGGAAAATGATGAAAAAAGTAAAATGGTAGATGCAAAGTAATACCGAGGTAGGATTGGCTCTCTCCTTTACCTTACTGCAAGTAGGCCGGATATATAATTTAGTGTTTGCCTTTGTGCTAGATATCAATCTAGTCCAAAGGAAAGCCACTTGATTGCAGTTAAAAGGATTTTTCGATATCTCTTAGGGACATGTGATTTGGGTTTATGGTATCCAACAGGTAGTAGTTTTGATTTGGTCTCATATTCTGATGCTGATTATGCTGGGTGTAAAATTGACAGGAAAAACACTAGTGGGTATTGTCAATTTCTAAGGGGTTGCATGGTTTCGTGGGCATCCAAGAAGCAACACTCAGTTGCACTCTCCACTGCAGAAGCAGAATATATTGCTGCAGGGAGCTGTGCAGCTCAAGTGTTGTGGATCAAAAGTCAGTTGTGTGATTATAACATTGACATTGGATGCACACCTATCCTATGTGACAACACTAGTGCTATCAATCTTTCAAAAAACCCAATTTAACACTCAAGGACAAAACACATAGAAATAAGACACCACTTTTTGAGAGATGAGGTAGCCAACAAAAATCTAGAACTTAACTTCATTCCAATTGAAAAACAATTGGCTGATATCTTCACTAAACCTTTGTCAGAAGATAGATTTACATCACTAAGAAGAGAACTGGGCTTATGCAAAATTCAATGAAACTAAATCTAAATTCAGGAATAAATGACCTTGTTGTGTAGTGACTATGTGGTATATCAAATGGTGAAATGTGGAAGAACAAGTTAGGCTTGTTCGAAAACTATCATTATGCGTGAGTAAAAATACTCCACCAAGTATCCATAGATTTCTTATACATAAAGGTCATCAATCAATACAAGTAAAAAAAAAAAAATTTGAGTCTTCAAAAACAACATCTCTTTAAAAGAATGAAAATTTGGTGCTCACTTGCTCATGGATGTTTCCTCTTTGTGCACAAGTTTGGCATGAATGTGTATATAATTGCTTGAATTGCTTGAATGTTGTTTCACCACATGCACACATTATGGGGGAGTAAGTCAAAGTAGTTTGAGTGAGATGCTTGAGGGACACACTTTCATAATCATGTTGTAATCATATCTCAATCATTTGATCCATTTGTCCCTCAATTCCAAGCCTCCATACTGTTCTTTTCTGTAGCTGTCGACAGTCAGAACACCAGCTGTCGACAGATCCCCCCTTCCAGAACCACATTCATGCTGTTTCACAGTAGCTGTCGACGGTCCCCTTTTAGCTGTCGACAGATGACCTTGTTTTAGTGCATTCTTCTTGATTTCTCAAATTTCCATGAGTATGTTTATTATCTTTATGCAAGGGGAAATTGGGCCTTAATACTAATTACAACCTTTACTCACATAGTACCAAAGACATTGACTAATTCACGATGATTTTGAAATAATATTCTGTGCATGAGTCTAGGTTGTATCACCTAGAACACATTGAACAAATCTAATAGCCTTAACATAACTCACTTGAATAACTCCTTTGTGGACGATCATTTTTCTAAAATGGATTGATAAGTAAGAAGGTTCTTGAACTTAATATTTTTCATTGGCTTTTGACCTTAAATAACCTTTTGCACATGATCCTTCAATTAAAAAAAACAAAAAAGGGGAGAAAAGCTACCTATTTCTAAATTCATGAAAATTCAAACAACATATATATGAAATGGGGCAAAGGCAGAGCAATGATGAGCATCACTGAGTAACCAGGGACATGGGCATTACAAATGTCTATCTTTGCTTCAAAAAGTCTATGTATTATCTCTGCAAAATGGTATGATGGTCACTTACACTGAGTAACTGGGGGTACGAGCATCACAAATGTCTACCTTCATATCAAAAGGTGAAAGTGAACCTAATTATCACTTTTCCCACATCATCTTGACAAAATAATTCAATGCTAGAAATAGAGTGAAGCCTCCATGTTTTTAAATCAAGGGCAACTTGTTGTTTATTTCTAATTGCTCGTGTAAACATTACCTTCACTTACCAACTGAACATCCACACCAAGGAATATGTTTTTCTACAATGGTTTTATTCAAAGGGGTTATCTTATATTCATATGCTTTTGAACGGTATCTTCTAAATGTTACAACTTAAGATTCCCGGAGTATTATCTCTTAACCATTGTAGAATATTTAAATGTCTTAACACTAGTGTGTATGACACTTTGTAATGGGTATGTACCAGTTCTCAACCTTAAAATGCCATTTGAACACTCATTATCCATTCATTTCTGTCAAAATCCTGTTCTGGCACATTTCTGGATAGCAGCTGTCGACAGCTGCCATGCGCCTGTCGACAGCCAGAATTCTGGGCCGTTCAGAAGCCCAACCAGTTCTAATTCTGACCGAATTTTGTGGGACCCCTCTATTTCAAACACTTCCTAAATAGACCTAAAGGGGAACCCACGACCCTTCACCCCCTCACCTTCTTTCAAGAGGTGTCTCCTTCCCTATTTCAACCCCAACACCCCTCTCTCCAGAACCGCCCTCTCTACACCTTTTCTCTGTTCTTGCTTTCTCTTCCTTCTGTCTTCCTCCTCTCCTTTGTTCATCTCCACTCCGTGCATTCCATCTCCCATGGCTCCCAGGAGAAAGCTTTGTGCTTCTTGTCAGCGTCACACCCAGCCCGAAGCTGGTGAAGGCTCTAGGGCACTAGTAGAGAGTTGGAACAAGCATCGAGATGATCGTCTGTCGGAACTCCTTGTTCCCCCGGGTCTGCAACTCACTAGGGTTCGGGGAGTCTTCCAGAAATTTGTCCAGCCACGATATGTGGACTTCGTCTCCCTGAAGACATGTTCGACGGTCTACAGCCTCTCTTTGACACCCAGGGCTGGACTATCTTCCTATACTCCCACAAGCGGTATTCCCCAATCGTTGTGACGGAGTTTTTCAACAACATGGGGATGACTATGGATGAGAAGCTATACACCATAGTCAAAGGTACATCCTTCCAGATCACTTCCAACCTCCTCAACCGTGTACTGCAGATACCCAATTCCGGGGTTGACGTTCTTGTCAACCATCCTCCTGCCTCGGAGTACTACACCCTGATCACCCAACAGCCATATGACTCTACCAAGGATCATGCCAAAGTCAATGCCAACTCCTTCCCCCCACTTCACCGCATTATCCACCACATCTTTACCACCCTTATTGCTCCTAAAGATGGCAGTAGGGAGCTTGTGATTGAGGTTCACAAGTCCCTTTTCTTCTTCTTTCTGAAGGACAAGCAGATCAATCTGTCTAAACTCATGCTTGACCTCATCATGCAATGTTTCAACAATCCTAAGAGGTCAATGCCATATGCTTGCCCTCTCACTTCCCTCTTGTCCTTCCTTGTCATGCATATTCCTGAAAGTGAGTTTCTCTCTCTCAAGTCCCGCAATGCATATGATCTCACTGCTGCCCATCGGATGGGCTACAAGCTGGTTGCTGGGAGAGTCACTAGGACTCTTAAGGGTCAGGAGCCGGATGTCAAAGAAGAGTCTGCTGAAGATGAGGGTAGTGATGAAGACTCCCATCCGGAGCCAATGGATGTTTAGGGAAAAGCTGAAGATGTTCTGGATGTGCCAGCTCTGCAGGCTGCCACTCAGGAGATTCGGGAGTTCATGGCCGGTCAAATGGCTCAACTGCCACAGCTCTTCACTGCTCGCTTTGATAAGCTCAACACTCGGATGGACACACTTGCTGATTCTCAAGCTCACATTTAGTAGCAGCTTGATCACCTCACTACAGAGTTTCATGGATTCCGTCCTCCCACTGCTCCTGGGAATGACGATGCTTAAAATGTCTAGGATCCATGTGGGGTCATGTATGTTTTTTTTTTTTCTAGTTTGGGTCATGGGTTAGTCAGTTATGTCATTTCTCTATCTCCTTTTTGCTTTTGTTTGCGTCATGTACTGGATATCTTTGTGAACTGTGTGTAATTCTTACTCAATCAATGAAATCATAGTTACTTACTTACTTTTATCCATTTATGCATGAGTTAACTTTTTGGATGTTGTCAAAAGGGGGAGAACATCAATTGTAATTTTTGTCATCATCAAAAAGAGGGAGAATGTTGGGTTACAATGATCTAGACATGAAAGATATGATCAAATGAAACATGACTTTATCACCATCTATGCATTCATGATATCTCACTTAGAGTGTTTTTCATGTAGGTGTGAATGCATACAAGACAAGCAACAACACCCAAGTGCAACAGAACTGGATACACATCAGGTGCTCACCTGTCGACAGCCAAGAAGCCATGTGTCGACAGATAGACAAGACAACAACAAACAAGCTTCTGGAAACAAATAAAAAGCAGTAGCTGTCGACAGATAGAGTGCACCTGTCGACAGATAAGTATCGACAACACCAGGTTGCCTGTCGACAGCCCAGGATTCCAGTGACCAACATGGTTCTGGAAGCCAGTTTCCAGCAGTACCTGTCGACAGCCATAGTGTACCTGTCGACAGCCGCAGGATAAGTCACAACGTGTGATCGACATGTGATCTGTATTAGGGTGTTCCCTTCTGACATGACTCTCCAAACTTGAACACCACTATATATAGATCATATGAAGTTTTTTTGCAGAAAGAAGCCTCCACACCAAAACCCTAAGCAAGGATCAAGAAGAAGGCTTTCTCTGCTCTACTGTGCTTCAACTCTCTTGTCTGTTCCAGGAAGATCCATCGTACGAGGAGTTAAAGCTGGTTCATCCTCAATTCAAGCTTCATCCTCGTCATCTGATCGTCATCAACGTGAAGCTTGAAGTTCTTCTGGACGACCACATCGAGGAGTTCATCTTTGGATTTGATCTTCAACTCTGAACTTTTCTTTCTTTCTATTTTTCATTACTCTGTGTGTGTGGTAGTGGTTTGAGCATTCCTTGTGCTTGACCCACGTGTGTGTGGCTGTTCTGAGTGCGTGTTTGCCTCAGACACCGTGCGTGTGTGTTGCTGGGTTAAACTTGCTTCATAAACAGTTTTCCGTGTGTGTGTGTTGACGGTGGACGTAGGATACACGAGTTGTGTACTCCGAACCACCTTAAATCATCGTGTCTTGTGGTTTGCACACTCTTACGTTAGATGTATGGTAGACACGATTATTTGTTCACACGCTTGGTAGATTGCTAATTTCCCAATCATATTCTGCGCGCACGTCAAAGCTCGAATTTGATTCACATCTATTTAAGTTTTCATCAAGTCAGTGTTAACATCGAAAAGGAGGTTAAATTGGTATCTATTCAACCCCCCTTCTAGATTACTGCTTTAGG
This sequence comes from Colocasia esculenta, assembly GCA_014218235.1. NCBI lineage: Eukaryota > Viridiplantae > Streptophyta > Magnoliopsida > Alismatales > Araceae > Colocasia > Colocasia esculenta. Next base: position 154,241,928 of record CM024754.1, read on the forward strand.
TGATTCCGCGCACCTTTTAGAAAGCTGTTTGCCCAAGTTGTCTTTAACAAACACATTAGGATAGCGGCTAGATTCAAGCTCAAATAAAACATCAAGCTATCCTTCCATAGTTTTGCTATCATGCCTGCCCCCAAGAATTCTCAACACCTTCTGGACTTTCAACACAGCTTTGCCGAATCAGAGAGAATGACAGAAAAGTAGTCGGCTGTGTCCTATCCTGAAGACAATGCAGAATGCCAGAAGCAGAAGTTATCTCCTACAACTTATCTTTGCAAAGGATATGAGACACTTTAGAAGACTATCTCTCTGAAGTGGACAGAAAGATATAAAATCTACTACAAAACCAAGGAAGCAGCTCATTCTCAAGGTCTTCATTGGAACCTTTCAGTTCATGAGTTCCTCCACAAGGCAGCTAGTAGAAAATTCATTCCACTTAAGAGAACTCTCTCTAGTGACAACTACCATAGGAGAGTCAATTGGTATCATCATCGACACATTAAGTCCTATAGGAAAATTCCCTCTGTAGGACCCTCCTATGACATAGATAGTTCCAAATTCTTTCACATCTTTCCTGAAAATGAGCAGAAGCTATGGGACTTACTCCAGCCCTTCTTTGCTCAAATTCCTCCTTCCCTTTATCTCCCTAGTTCTTTTACTTCATGAATGTAAAATGTTCTTCAATTTTATAAATATAGATCTGTTTCTAGCAATCTTTGTGTATCTCTCTTTCTATCTCTCTCTATGCGTATCCTTTATCCTTTTTGTTAATGTCGCAAAGGGGGAGAAGAGAGAAAACAAAAAATTAAAAGTTTTGTTCTACATAGGTACACTGGGGAGAAGAGAGAACAGAAACAAATTAAAATTTTTGTTTTCAATGATTATCTAAAAGTTTTTGTCATTAACAAAAAGGGAGAGAATTGTTGATGAACTATCCCTTAAAGTATTGTTAAATATTTAATCATTATGTTTTTGCTATGACAAAATCTTTTAATATCTTCTAAATCAATTTATTAATTTACACTATAGCTTATTTTTATGAAAATTAATATGACAAAGCAAAGGCATACATGTAGGATATTGTATAATATTTTAGTCAAAATTTATGCACACACAAAATCAAAGTATTAACACTGTCATACGAAATTTCTCGAAGTCCACAGCGTATACTATAAACCATACTAACTCCGACTTATGACTCCGATGCTAGAAAAGTCAAAGTGTTGTACCATTTGATGAACAAACAGGTAGTACTCTGACTTTGGACAAGTCGAAGTCTGGCAGAACTCTGACTTCTTAGAAGTAGAAGTCTAGGACTCCGACTCCTGAAAAGTCAAAGTATGTTATCTATTGCTTATCAAATGACCTTTACTCCGACTCCTGAAAAGTTGAAGTCTTGTTTATTGCTTGTCACTTTGACTGTTTAATAGTCGAAGTATGATATTTATTAATGAACACTTGTACCTTACTCCGACTCCTAAGAAGTCGAAGTCTGCCATCTATTAATATCTCATTGCGACTTCTATACAGTTAAAGTATTGTTGAATCTCACTCAGACTCCTTGAAAGTCGAAGTATCATATGTCAACTTCTGTGTACTTGGACTTAAATAATTTTTATGTATCTGTCATTTCTTACAGAACCCAATAAATCATAATCTTGATCATTTCAATGATTTTCTTTATTCCTTTGGGATCTCTTATGAATAAAAGTTTCTTGTAAAATCCTTGTGATTATTTTTCTGCTATCATAATTCAAATATCTTTTTAGTGGAAAAATATTATATTTAATATTACTCTAATTCGAATGTTCTTTTGAAATTTGTAAGATTTGCATACTTGTTTTCTCTCTCACTGTCAGAAAGATAGCTCTATCTATATTCGACATATGGTCAAGAGTTTAATGCGATGGTAGGTATAAGTAGCATGGATTATCTGTCAGAGCTCACCTACTATATCCTCTTTCTGTCAGAACTCCATGACTTTTGGGAAAAGTCCTTGTATTCCCCATACAATTGTCTGTCCATCTTTAAATGCTCTGAACATTTTTTTCTGAACTCTCTTGTGCTTTATATATTTTTATCTCACCTACCTCCAAAGGAATGGAGGTATCTATGTTCTTTTCATGATCTTTCAGATACGCAGCCACCCACTGAAGCATGCTAAGCCTTTAGTCATGGTATGGGGCCTGCAGAACATTTAATGAAGCTATCTATCGAGCCTTAAAGCTATCTGAATAGCTTGAAGCCGTTGAGACCTCAAGATCTGAAGATCTGATGGACAACTAAGAAAGCTCACTGTCTCATTACCCAAGATTCAAACGGCTATCTTTCAAACGGCTACTTTCCAACGTTCAGTTTCAAACGGGAAGCTCAATCTCTGATGTTTATATATGGGAGTTGAAGTTTGAACAAAGCAAGAGTTAGAAGGAGAGACATACACTAGAAGATACAACCACATACACAACCTTACCTTCCACCAAAAAGAAAAGAGAAAAGCTCAAGATCTGGAGAAAGCCTACTGTTCTCAAGCTTCGACTTCCAAGCTCTCCTGATTGTTACTTGGAATTGAGATAGAGAGGTTAGAGAGAGAGGCTCTGGGTTTTTTCGCCTGCTAGGCGGTTTGCTGAGGGTCGACCGCCGGCCTTGTGCCGACGGTGTTTCCTTAGCTGGGGTGTCATGGCGTCTCCATCTCATGATGAGGAGGCATCACAGACCTTACTGAAGGATGCAACCTTGGCGGGGTGGCGTACCTATGCTCACATCATCTCTGATACCAAACTGCCTCCTCTGGTTAAGAATGGAGTTAAACCCCCTGGTTACACTGATGCTGGAGAACCGGCTGTCTTCTTTTCTCTGGAAGAGGTTGGTAAATCTTTAGTCCCTCTAAATCTGGCTGTTATTGTAAGGTGTGCATATGGCATATGTTCTATTCCAGATTTCAATAGTTACTTATCTCAAAGATTGGGTCTGAAAGTTGATTTTATTGCGAGTGTTTTGAATCCACGTCACCTTCTTCTTTGGTTTGAGGAAGAGGAAGATTATTTGAAAGTTATATTGAGAAGAAGCTTATATATTAAAGGTGTATTGTTCAGATTTTTTAAGTGGGATGCAAACTTTGATTTTAATGGTGATCCTATGCCAATCTGGGTGGGTTTCCCCATGCTTCCAGTTAATTACTACTTCCAAGATTTTTTAAAGTCTATTGCAGGGAATATTGGGCAAGTGCTACGGATACATGAACCAACTCATGCTCTTACTCAGACTCATGAGGCTTTTGTCTGTGTTGAACTGGATATTTCTAAGCCTCGACCAGAGAGGTTATGGATTGGCTGTGGGCAGGATGGGTTCTGGAAAAAAATTAACTACTACAGGGTGCCGACTATATGTGGTTTCTGTCAAAAGCTGGGTCATGCGGAATCTGAGTGCCAAAGGAAGTCGAAGGACACAGAGGCAATGAATGGCATGCAACCTAATCACAGGATCTTAAAAAGAAACATGATGACAAGGTTAAAAAAACATGGCGTCAAAAAGATCTCACAACTGCTCAGAATGTTCCTACACTGGATAAGAATATGGAAGAAGTCTTGGTGGTTAGTGATCCTCTGGTGAACGTGACTGTAGCTTCTTCATCGGAATTATTAGTTTCTGTTCCTCAGGAGGTAGGAATCTGTCAAAAAACTATTCAATCTCAGGGTGCTCTGCAAGGTTTGCATGGAGTGGTATTGGAGGAGAGGTTAGGTTCTAAAGAAGCTTCCGTTGAGGTCATGGCCTCTGAATTGCAGTCCAATCAAGTATCGGAGGATTGCATCCAATCCACGTTGCATGGCTTGCATGAGACCACGATGGTGGTTCGACAACATGAATTTACTTCAGGAGTCTTTTCTGGTGACGTGCCAGCAGCCGGAGTAGGGGCTTCTCCGGGGACGGAGACTGTCGGAGAAGAAGAAGTCTTTCTAAATTCTACTATTTCCAAGTTGAAACCTCCAGATTCTATTCTGCAAAGGCCACTCACCTGGCTAACATGGAGAATATTTTCATGCCTGCTATGGGTAAACATAAGAAGGAAGGCCAAGTTGAGAAGGTGGGTGCCAGAACTCGCTCTAAGGTGAAGGCAGTGGTGGGGTCTTCTTCTGGGTATTCATCCTCATGAACCCTTCCATATTATATTGGAATGTTAGGGTTATCGCGAACCTAGTCACTCGGCGTTCGCTTAAGAGACTGGTTAAGAAAAGTAATGTGGATTTTCTGGCAATCGCTGAACCAATGGTTTCTATGGAAAAAGCAGATCAGCTACGTGCATATCTTTGCATGGATTCCGTATGTAGTGATAATGGTAAGATTTGGATTTTCTGGAGGAACTTTCCTTTGCATCTGGTGAACTGCTCCGACCAGCACATCACGATGGCGGTGATGAAGGATAACAGTGTGTCCCTGTTAATAACGGCAGTTTATGCTAGCTGCCATGAAGACACAAGGCGCCTCTTGTTTGATGAGCTTATGAACTTTGCGAATTCTGTAGATGTTCCTTGGTTAGTTGGGGGAGACTTTAACTGTGTTTCCCTTCCTTCAGAGAAGCTAGGTGGCAATTCCGTCAACTTGCATGGCATGATGGACTTCAATGTTTTTATATTTGGTGCGTCTCTCATGGACGTGGGTTACGTTGGTTCAAACTTTACTTCGTCGAATAACCGTACTGACACTGCTTCTATCAGAGCAAGATTGGATAGATTCCTTTGCAATTCGTTATGTGGTGATATCTATCCTGGTATCCAGGTTAGACACCACCCCAGAGGTCCCTCAGACCATGCACCTCTTCTACTTACTTTTATTCCTCCTACTCTTTTTCCTACGAGATTTATCTTCCTCTCTATGTGGTGTTCTCATGAGTCTTTTAAGCAAACGGTTAAAACAACATGGGAAGCTTCAATTGAGTGGCATTATAATCCGTTTGTTGTTCTTCATTTAAAGCTGAAGGCGGTTAGATCAGCTCTTCGCATCTGGAACAAGATTACCTTTGGCAATATTAATGATAATTTAAAATTTCATGAAGATCAGGCCAGGGCCATGCAAGAGGCGTTTGATGTAGATCCTTCTCCGGGAAATCCTTCTGCCTTGGGTGCTGCAAATGCAAACTTAAGGAAAGCCATTAATTATGTTGAACTCTTCTGGGCTAAAAAATCTAGGATGCAATGGTTAGACAATGGTGATAAGAACACGACTTTCTATCATGCTGTGGTTAAAGGGAAAAGGAGGCGAAATACTATTCACAGACTTCAGGTGGCGGGTTCCTAGACTAAGAACCAGGACATTCTTAAGCAGGAGGCGGCTAATTTTTTTAGTTCTCTCCTTCAATCCTCTGCTCATGTTATTGATGAATCTCTTCTTCAAGTCATCCCCACTTTGATCACTGAAGATCAGAATTGTGTTCTTACTGCTGTACCTACTGAGGATGATATTAAAGCGGCGGTTTGGAGCTTGAATGCTAACAGTGCACCTGGTCCAGATGGTTTCACTGGCCATTTTTTCATTTCCTACTGGGATATTATTCAACATGATGTTGTGAATGCGGTTCTCAGCTTCTTCCACGGTTTTCCTATGCCAAGAGGGGTGAGTTCTACCTTGATTGCACTGATTCCTAAGACTGATAATCCTATTTCTTTTGGGGATTACAGATCGGTGAGCTTATGTAATTTCTGTCACAAAATTGTTTCTAGAATTATTTGTGATAGATTGATCAACATTCTCCCTAACATTATTTCTGAGGAACAAGGGGCGTTTGTTAAAGGCAGGCTGATTCTTGATAATATTTCCCTTGCTAGACAATTGATCAAGGATATTAATAGAAAGGTTAGAGGTCATAATGTTTTGTTTAAGCTAGACATCAGAAAAGCTTATGACAGCTTGGAGTGGGACTTTCTCTTTATGGTGCTGAAAAAATTTAGTTTCTCCCACATATTTATTTCTTACATTGGTATGTTGATAAGTAATTGTTGGTTTTCTGTTCTGTTCAATGGATCGCCTACTGGTTATTTTCACTCTACCCGGGGCTTAGACAAGGTGATCCCATTGCCCCAGCTCTTTTTATAATCATGGAAGAAGCTCTCAGTAGAGGTATAAAAAACATGGTTCATACGGGTTATCTCCATCCTTATGCTGGTCCAAGAGCTATCCAGCCGATTTCCCATCTCCTGTATGCTGATGATATCATTTTTCTTAATGGGGGGGGGGTCCATAATGTTAAGAGATTGATGGACTTTCTTAACAGGTATTCCTCTTCCTCAGGGCAGCATATAAACTCTGCCAAGAGCTGCTTCATGATAACTGACAAAGCTACTGCTCAAGCGGTCAACAGAATTAAGATGGCGACTGGGTTTAAAAGGCAAAGCAGTCCTCTTCTTTACCTTGGTGTCCCCTTGCGTCCTGGTAGGGTGCTTGCTTCTGATTTCTCCCCTCTCATTCAGAAAATAAATTGTAAGCTTGCATCCTGGAAGCCTAGATTAATCTCTCAAGCTGGGAGAGTCACACTCATCAATTCGGTCCTTGCATCCATACTGGTTTATCTGGCTGCTTCTTCATCCATTCCGGTCAGTTACATAAACTATATTGACAAAACTTGTGCTGCATTTTTTTGGAATAGCTCTAATGGTTTGAGGCGTCGTCACTGGGTTGCATGGTCAACCATCCAACGTCCCATGGCTGAGGGAGGTTTGGGAGTTCGTAGTATTAAGCAGGTGCAAATTGCTCTAGCTATGAAGTCTATCTGAAATATTTATCATAGTTCATCCTTCTGGGCATTGTATGCAAGGAGACGGTATATGTCTGGCAAGTATGATGGATGAATGGGTCTTCCTTCTAAAATATGGACTATTGCTCAGCGGGTTGTTCATGACAATACTAGATAGATTCATGGGAATGGGAAGGACATTGACATTTTATCGGATGCTTGGCTGGGGGATAGGCCTCTTGTTGAATTGCTGGTTACACCTTATGAAGGGGGCAGTGTTACTATTAACGAGGTCATCTCCAATCCTGATCACCCTATCAGGTCCCTTCTTCCTAATGGCGTCCTCCAGGGGGTTCTGCTGAATGAGGATGATTATAAATGTGTTTGGTGCCATCTCAGGACGGGAATTTCTCTGTTAAGTCTGCCTATAATCTGGTTTGCTCTGTGGGTGTGAAGAGATATGCTTTAAATAAAATTTGGCATAGTGGTTTTTATAGAAGAGCTGCTTTGTTTTGTTGGAAGCTCCTCAATAGAGCGGTCCCTGTGGACCAAAGGATTGCTGAAAGTGGTATTCAAATGGTTTCTTGTTGCTCTTGCTGTCGATTTCCTAAAAATGAGGATTACAATCATCTCTTCATTAGTGGCGACCTAGCGACTTCCCTGTGGAACTGATTCTTACCACTCACTAATGATAAGGTGCACTTCCATAGTCACATTACTATGAGAGTTTGGAGCTTTCTTTCTATTACTACTACTTCCTCTCCTATGGGTTTTATTTCTATTCACTGCCTCATTCTCATGCTTTGGGAGATCTGGAAGGCAAGATGTGGGTTCAGATTGAGAAGAAAAGGTACTCACCTGCTGCAGCGATTAATAACATCAAAAGTATGGTTGCACATTCCCTAGCTAACATTCAGTTTAAAGTGGTGTCATCATCTCAAGAGCTGCAGGTCTTACAACGATTTGGCTTCTCTCCTAACTGCTCTACCAAGTAGTTTTGTCTCATTCGCTACCGCCTATCACCAAATATGTTTGAATGTTGATGGAGCTAGCAAGGAAATCCAGGTGACTGTGGGGGAGGTGGTTGTATCCGAGATAGGAGGGGGATTGTTTTAGTGGCATTTGCTCATTACTATGGTTCAGGGAACAATATGGTTGTTGAAGCTGGAGCTCTTTGTGATGGTTTCCGGTTGGCTCATTTCCTTGGGATTCAGATTGCTATGGTTAACTCTGATTCTTTAGCACTGGTTAATTCCCTCAAATCTGGAAGAAGTCCTTCTTGCCAGGCTTATCGTTGGTGGCGTGAAGCTTACACTATGGTGCTAAACAACAACCTAATGTATGGCCATGTTTATAGGGAGACTAATCAAGTGGCGGACAGTTTAGCCAACTATGGTTGTTTGTCCAAGAAGAATTCATTTTTTTGGGGATCTAGCAATATTCCTCATATGTGTAAGGGCACTCTAGTTTTGGATAAAGCTGGTCTATTCCATGTTAGATTATGTTGACTGGCTTTTCCTCTTGTATCTTTCTTTTATTATATATATATTTGGCCCAGGCTCTCTCTGGTGGAGTGAGAACATTCTCCCTCTCTGAGGGAGGGTGCACTCTACTAGACTAAGAACCTGAGGACCTCTTTAATAATAATAATAAAAAGCTCTCCTAATTGTTTAGAAGTCTTTTTCTTTGAGTGGCCTTCTGAAAATTCAGATCTCTTCAGTCCACTCTCTTAGAGTCAGAAAGAGTTAGAGCTTCAATTCTTATTTGTATCTCTTTTTGATTTCTTCTGTGTTTGCTTTCTTTTGAGCAGACACATCTGTGTCATTTCTGTGTAAGAAAACCCGCAGGGGGTTTGTTTCTTGCAGTGCCCCTCTTGTGAAGGGAAGACCTACTAGTGTAGGTGGTCTTTGTGCCCCTTGGTAAAGGGAAGACTTGCTCGGGTGCAAGTGGGTTTGTAATACCTCTCAGGTTGAGAGAATGCCAAGTGTTCTTGGCAGTTAGTGAAATCCTAAGTGGTTCTTGGGGACTAGACGTAGGACTTCCATGTGGGAAGGGCCGAACCAAGATAAAATTTTTGTGCACTTTGTGTGATTGTTTCCACCAAGTATTTCACTTGTTTCACACACTTCACATTAGTACTAACATTACCATTTAGTGCTATTTAGTTTCAGATAAAATTTTAAAGTGCAAAGAAGTCCTATTCACCCCCCTCTAGGACATCTAAAGCTCCATCTCGATCCAACATAAAGAGCCCTAGATCTCGAGTTATCGGCCTTGCATGCATGTCTACATCATTTTCACAATTTTCAGGTGAAACCCTAAACCACAACGGGACTAGACGTCACGATTTGGAGACTGGTATCGCAACAGGCTGACCCGTCGCGATTACCTTAAACGCGTCTGCACCCCTCGTCACATTTTTGACCGGTTTTGACTAGGTCTGACGCCTCAAACTATGCACCGCATAGTATTCAGCATATTTCTGAATCACGACAGTGGACTAAATCACGATTTGGTCTGTTTTCCCGCTCTTGATTTTACAGTATTTTTATATTTAGAAATTTGAAGTGCATGAACACGACCGATAATACTGTCGCCATTTTGAATCGATGACTTCTAAATGCGTCGTACATACCCGTTGCGATTTGAACGTGATAGGTACTCCCATCACGATTTAGAGAATCGACTGTTACCATTTTTAACTGTCAAACAACCTTGGAAATAGCGACGACTGAACCCGTCACAATTTCTATAGCTTACTTGAGACTTGTTTACTCAGTTTAAAGTGTAAGTCTTACATGATATGTGTTTTAAATGTATTGTTCAGTCTGTCTAGTGACTTAAAAAAATTGTTCATCCATGTAAAAGCTATAATCACATGAAAGTTTATTCTAAGTGTTCTTATTCCATGATCTTTCTAGCTTGAGATTGTCATGATCATCTTGATGTTCTCACTTGCTATTAACTGAAAGTTGATCTTATTGAACTACAGAAACCATGTGATGAATCTTGATAGTATTGCTTTATCTTATGTAGTCATGTTACTTCTTTCCACTCGTTTAAAACCGATGGATTGTGGATTGAGACACGTTCTACACTACACTCTCGCACATATAGGCAGCCATTTCTTGAGGGATTGGAAACTCTCAGTCGGTCATTCTGTATCGGCAGACTAGTGAACTTGCCTCTAAGACCTCCATAATTCTCTATACTCCGTGGATTCCCTCATGGAGATTGAGTTGGTTGTACCATTGAAGTTCTCTGGAGATAGCGTACACTTCCTTTCTCGTCTCGTTCTCATGAGTGTGATTTATAATCATGGACTTAAGCCATTAATGTAAAGATTTAATTAAAGCGTAAATTGTGCCGTTATGCTGCTGAAATTCTCTCTTGACTATTGTTATCATGAAATCATGTTCACTTGACATGTCATCTTGTAATCATCATCATGAACATGACATTACAACTACTTACATCTTCAAACTCTTGTTATTGGCCATGAATGAGTGTGGGTATCTTCATTTGAAAATAGTGTGATGTAGACCGGACACGCGAGTGTCCAAGGGCTTCAGTCTAGCCTCAATGATGGAGAGTCATAAATATACTATTAACCGTGGGGTATAATGATTACTGGCATTGCATCTGCACTGGGAGTACTTGCGTGTTGAATGCTAGATACAATAACCACATACACATGTCGTAGAGTGCATTCCAAGGTGGCATAGATCCTTAGTGCACATTAGCGTCTTCGTGCCTGATTACTGTTACATGTTAAAAGTTCTTGCTCGTGCGTGCTTTCTTGCTTGTGTGATATGGCCATCTTGTGTTCTTGCAAAATAATGATATCCTACGTGCTTGTACATATTGCTCTATTGCTAGTTCATTCTTGTTACATTCAAGATCTTGTTCAATCTATCTTGTTCACATGTCATGATTAGTGGATTTTATCATACATACATATCTAGATATTCGTGCTTGCCTAGTTCTAAAATGTTAATCACTTATATCATTGCCCGCACATTGAGATATAAATTCTACTAGGCTAATTTGCTCATTCCCTACTTTTTAACCTTTTGGGTGACTATGACTTGGAAGAGGAGAACCAAGCTGATGATGGGAATGCATCTGAGTGAAGAGCGTGTTCCAATCTAGAGTCTATCATTAGCTTTGTTTGAGAGTTAGATGATGTAGTAGGTAGTGAGGGAGTACAAACTCATGTAATTTTTCCTTTATTGAGTCATACTAATGAGTCGTATTTGACATTATGAGTTATTGAATAAGAGTTAGTTATGTTCATTATTTGGTCGCTATTATGTTTACGTTGTCGCACATCTAATGCCCGCTAGCTAGAGGCTTATTTGTCGACTGCTCACGTCTCGAAATATCGAATTAAATCTTTAAATATTTCCGCTGCATATCTCGGGACGTGACAGATATCCCTTGTAAGACTTCGGTCCGATCGCGGGAGGCGAACTTGGATATGGAGCCTTATTGGACATAAATATCCAGGGGTCGCTATAGTTGGTATCAGAGCATGGTCCAGTGAGAATATGAAAAGATATTAAGGTTACAATGTCCCAAAACATGGTTTAATGTCCACTACTGGTAGTAAGTCTATGGTTTTACATGGTTTTCACACATGTTTTTGGTGTGTAAATTGTGTGTACATGTTTGTGAGGTTGGCAGTTGACAGTGGTTTGTGGAGAGTTGGTGTGATTAGTGATGGAACAGTTTGTATGGTTAATAATGGTACATCTTATATGTATATGTGTATATCAGTATGTCAGCTTGTTGCAGAAAAGTGTAGTGGTTTGAAGGTTCTCAGCTAGAGAGAGATTGAAGGAATTATAGTAGAGATTTTTGAAGTACTTGTTGTTGGTATTACTAAATGTTGAATATTAGTCAAAGGGCAGAATGACCAGTGTTTCATGAGATAAAGAAAATGGTAAGAATAGAATTGATTTTCAGGTTATGCATAATGATCAGAAGAATAATAGTTGTAACAGTGAGTTTGAGAACAAGGTGTTAAAAGAGGTAGTAGTATCAGAAAGTTTAATATGGAGATTAGTGGAAGTATGTGTAGATGTGAATTATTGTGAGTTGATTTGGTAAGCAGTGGAAGTTGAAAAACAATTGGTGAATTTAGTGATGTTATTTAGCAGAGATAAGGTTGTTTTCTTAGAGGGATATGATTCAGCACAATGAAAGTTTTTAGTGAAATAGATGATTAGCAGAGACAGGTATATGGTAAGGGTTGTGCATATATGTAAACAGAATTTGCTATGGAAATGTAAAGTAGGGTTGTATTAAAGATTGTCAGATATAAAGGATTGAGAAGTTTAGTAGAGGTAGTTGATATGTTTAAGAATTGTGTCAGTAAGTATTGAAAAGTGGTTCAGATAATAATGTGGTTAGTGGTATGGAAGATTTCAGATGATTAAGGGGTTCAGATTAGCTTTAGATGAGGTATTAGTAAAAGAGCAGTGACTTGTGGCAGTGGGATTAAGCGTGTTTGGGATGAGGTATGTTTGTCAATATTAGAAGAGTTTGTTCATGATTGTGAAAAGTGTAGAAATGAGAATTGTTGATTAAAGAATGAGTGAGTGAACAGGTTATCGAATTGGAACAGATTTCTAAGACTAGTTAAAGATCAATAGTAGGTAAGTAGATGGAAGTTTTGAATAGCAGATTGTTATTGTTAGCAGAAGTGTTTGTTATATGTTGAAATGCTACAGGCAGATTCTGTGATGTTCTGTGAAAATATTCAGTGTGTTATAACAGTTGAAGCAAGGTAATGGTATAAGGTTGGAAAGGTAAGTGGAGTCGATGTTACTTTAAGTAGGATTCAGAGATTTAGCAAGATCAGATTAGAGGTTAAAAGGGTGTTTCAACTATTAAGAATTTGGAGTTAAGATTTATAGTAGAGAGAGTGAATAGAAGGATATAGAGAAAGACTGATTCGGGAAAGACATGAATGCAAAATATTAGTATTAGAAGATAAAGATTCGTAAAGGAACAGATGTGTTAATTGCAATGAGATCAAGTTTCCGGTAATATTTATATTTAAACTGGAGGATTGCCTATGTTAGCAACAGGGTTATGGCAGTAATGGGTTCAGTGAATAGAAATAGAGATGTAATTGTAGAGTACAGTAAGAGCAGATGTGGAGGTTGTAAAGCAACAGTGTGGACAGGGGAATCAGAAAGGACAAATCTGGTAATGTATTTAATACCGTGGCAGTAAATTTAAAGTTAAGTATTATTGATTAGTAGGAGAGATGAGTATAGTAGATCAGCAAATGGTTATAGTCAGATAATTAAAGTGACGTATAGTAAGAGGCTATGGAATAATGTTGAGTAAGGAATTCAGTTGAGTAAAGGTATTCTTTTATTAGAATGTTTGTTAGAATTTGATGTAGTAGTAGAGACAGATTGGTTAAAGAATAGAGAATAGGTGAGGTTACGACAGAGTAAATCAGAAAGAATAAGTAATGCGTACAATTTGAAATTCCTGAGGTCAATAAGTTGTGGAATGTAGATGGAAAGGCTTAATCAGTTAAACATAGAAGATTTTTTGGGTTGGTTAGCAGTTAATTGAAAGAATTGGATAAAGTTAGTGGCAGAGCAGGTGCAGAGTTGAATGAGTAGTTTATTTACTTAATGAAGAAGTACAGTGTCATAGTAGTACGCATGAGTTAATTGATCAGTCAGTTAGATTGTAATTTTCAGTGAATATAAGAGAACAAAACATAATAATAGTAGTATGGCAAAGAGAACAGTTTGAAGCTTTAGATATTTTCTTCCGGTGGTAATTGATTAAATAAGATAATTTTTAGTAAGTCAGACTTGGGTTCAGCTAAAGTCAGAATGGTAATAGAAATGGAAAGAATTGAAAGTGATACTGAGAGCAGAATTTGTAAAGTATTTGACAAAGTATCCAATATAATCAGTGTGTGCAGTGGAAAAATAACATGTAGTATAAATAAATGGAATAATTGGAAGAACAGAGTTTCAGAGTATTGTATCAGGTATTGCTAGTATATAGAGCAAGAAAGTAGATGGAATCAAAAAGTAGGCATCAGGTCAAAGCAGAAAGTATTCTTGTACAAGTAATTAGTAATTGGTAGAGCAAAACAATAATTTAGTGCAGACATAAAGTAGTAGCACCAACAGATGAAGTGAACAGTGGAAATGTGCAAGCAATTGTTGAAGCAGAAAGCAGATTAGCAGTCGGAAACATGAATGAAATTGAAACAGAGTTACAATTAATGACAAATCAGTATTGAAGGATTGTATATATTAGAAGATGGTTTGATATGGCAAAAAGGTCAGTAACAATGATTTATGATAACAAATTTTCAGAAAGCAAAATGGCACAGAAAAGGATGTTGTAAACACGACCAAGAAAATGTGGAAGCAGGTTGAGTCCAAGGAGATAAAGTGCCTACATCAAAATAGTATTGCTTGGACTATGAAAGAAAGTGAAATAGAAAGAGAATAGTAAACGATCGATTGAAGCAAGCAAAACAAGAAGTTTGAAGAACAGTATGAAGCCATGAAGTGTATCCTACTTGTTCTATGTATGGCTTTACTTCTTTTTAGGTGGTAGTCCAGCTCGCCGTGGTTTCGTTCTGAATGTCGATGTCGACATTTCTTTTTAGGTGGTAGTAATCTAACGTTGTGGCCGTTCGGATCCAGGTTTAGTGGGTTTGGTGTGGTGCTCATGACCAATGTGAGGTCATACAACCTTCTTGTGGCCTTCGTGCCTTGCGTGGGTGTTGTGGGCAGGAAATCCGGACCTATATGACCCGCATGTTTTCTGGTAAAGAAGGCGACGGGGTATGTCGCCGCGTTTTGAACGTGTCAGCTTCAGTGGTCGCGTTCTTCATATTGGTTATTTGTTCGGCTATGGTGTTGTTCTTAAATGCGTTGGGATGGTACGTCGCGATTTGAGAACGCGACGGTTGCCTATGTCGCATTTTAGGAACCGCCTTTTTGGCGCGGCTTCTGATTGGTGACAGGCATGTCGATTGCATTTAAGGTTTAAATGCGACGTTTGCATCTATCGTGATTTAGACTAAGCATTTAATACCCTGTATCGGGCCAGACAGAACAGAGGAGGCTCTGTCCGACGGAGGGAAGGAGGTTTTGCGGGTTTTCTGGCATTTTTGGCTTCCAGGTAGCTAGTCTGGCATGGGGTCTATGCGAGGAGGGCGTTCAGAGTGTAGGTACGTCGGCGGTGTGGCATTCTTCGCGAGATTCAGGTTCTTCGTAATGGTAGGGAGACTTCCTTTGTGTTTTCATTTGATTTATATGTTTTGAAGTTTAGCAAATCATGCTATGACAGTGTATGGTAGTATATCTTATGTTTGAATGAATGAAATGATAGTTTAAATGGTATGTGGAATGGTTTTCTGGGTAGAGATGGGGGTTCATTCGTCTGCTTGATAAGGTGATAATTTGAACTGTCGCGTTTTGGTGAGAACGCGACGAGATAGTTCGTCGCGTTTCTCTTCCACTTGTTGGGTTGTCCCCGATTGGTGTAAACACAACAATGTGGTCCGTCGCGATTTACACTCTGATTGTCAGTGCTGTATCGATTGGCTTGTAGGCGATGTATCGAGCCGCCGTGTTCATGTTACAGCATTGGGCTCTGTCGCGTTCTTCTTGTGGACGGGACCGATGGGGTCGTCGCGATTTGAAAGGCGGCGTCTGTGCCCGTCGCGTTTCAGGCTCCGAGGTGTGTTTGTGTTGGTTGGGCAGTGGTGGTCTTGTGTGGGCCTAGCCCTAGTTATTTAATATGGTTTTTAGATGTTTAAGTGTCGTTAATAGTAGTAAAGCATGATATTAGGTTAATTGTTTGGTTTATGATTAGTTAGTGAGTTATGTAAGTTATGATGATTATGTTAATCATGATAAGCATGCTATTAAATTAAGGTTAAGTGATTTATGTGGGTTTTGGTGTGTTGTTGCAATGGAGATCATGTATTGACCAATGATGGGCATGTTAGCATGTGAATATTGTGGTTCACGAATATAAGCTTGATAATACGTTAAGTGTTCAGGGTGGTTTATGTGTTTACCGAGTTTGGTGGTCCGGGGCCTATTCTAGAATGCCTCTTCAGTCAGGACCCCAGGTTCTTTGTGAGCCAGACACATTGTTGCTCAGGGTTTGTCCCAGTACTATATGTGTATCATTGAGGTTTGTGTCATCTTCCTGAACACCCTCACTCTTATGTTTGAGTTGTATGTCCGGCTGAGGGAAAGATGACAATGGGGCAGCGACTTGTGTGGTGTGGTTGTGTTCGGTCGCTTGTAGTGCGCTCGTGGTTGGGGGTACGGACACTAGTAGATGTACTGGGCCCCAGCTAGTCATGTTTTCCAGTGCCTCACTTTTGGGAGCTCAGGCTAGAGTCCTTAAAGGTGCTAGGCATGGGCCCGCAGTTGTGTGGTCTGCAGGTGTGGTGTTGGTTAGTCTCTGCAGTTTGTTGACTTTACCGTGTGGTTGTGGAGCGACAGTTGGACCTTTCATCCTTGACTGCGAGACTGAGAGGTAGTTCTTGTGTTGTGTTGTCCGGGTTGGATGTTGGCATCATGAACCAGTAGTCTTTACCTGCGTGGCGGCGTCATTCCTTCCAACTCGAGTTTTACCAGTGGTTGTGGCTTGTGAGTGGTGACTCATCGGTAGTGTTTTATGCTTGTTCGTTGTGTGTCGTGTGGGTGGCACACCGGCACTTGCAGCTTAGTTGCAGTACCTCATGGTTGTAGGTCCTGTACCCTTCGTGGGTAGTTGGTTGTTGTGGTACGCGATGTGCTAGTCTTTTTAGGCGTTAAGGTGGATCGATTTTTGTGGGGGTCATATTGTGTGACCTTCCACTTGTGGTGTTTGTACCTTTGCATGGGTAGTTCTTTGAGGTGTTTGTTGCCGAGGGTATTGTGGTGGACTGACCCTTGTTGTTATTCCCATTACCCTTCGTTAGTGGTTGGCTTGTGTGGCCTGTGGTTCACTCATTCGTTACTGTGGGGGAATGGTGCGTCTGCACTAGTCTTGTTGTTTCCTTTACTTTCCGGTGAGCTATGTTGGTTGATGTGTTATGTTTATTGCTAGCACGTTTTTACTACAATCGTTCTCCCGTTGGTGCTGCCAGTGAGACCCTTAGTGGTTGAGGTTTCAGGTACTATGTTGTGTGGTTGTTTTTGGGAGGTCCTTGCTGAGCTTGTGACTTTTGAGGCTCACTCCCTTATAGTTCTTTTTAGGTGTTATCCGTGTGTTGGGCTTGCAGCGGTGTTGTGTTAGACTTGTACCATCAGGAGTTGAGTTATAGTTGTGTTATGTGTGCTTCGCTTCCTCGGGGTATGCCTCAGGTAGTTGTACTTTTCTCTAGGACATGTAATAATGTATCAGGACAATGTAATTTAATGAAAATGAGTATGAATACATGTACCTTCTTGTATATTATACTCTTGTGGTTATCTTTTATTTTCTTTCTAGACGTGTGTGAGATATCCCTTGCGAGACTTCGGTCCGATCGCGGGAGGCGGACTTAGATATGGAGCCTTATTGGGCATAAATATCCAGGGTCGCTACAGCTACTGCCCTACTAGTTGAATAGTAATTGAAGGACGTAACTTTCCTAGAGATTTAATATGTCGGAATATGTGGGATTACGATGTGATCCTTGGAGATGGTTGTCTATCCAAACATCATGTTGGATTGGATTGCCATTCTAGACAAGTAACATTTGTGAATAAGGAAATCTCACTAGTAAGTTTTAAGAATCCTCATAGACAAGGTATACCACTCTTATTTGTAGTTAAAGCATATGAGTCATATGTCAAGGTTACTTAGCATCAGTGATAATGATAAGTCATACTGTCTCAGGCTTGGAGCATGTTCCCATAGTTCAAGATTTTCTTGATATATTTCCTAAAGAATTGCCTGGTTTACCTCCTAGTAGGGAAGTAAACTTCACTATTGAATTAATTCCTGGAGCTACACCAGTTTCTCGAGCACCATATAGAATGTCCGTAGAAGAATTGAAGGAATTAAAAAGACAACTCATGGATTGATTGATAGAGGGTTCATCAGACTCAGTATATCTCCCTGGGGTGCTCCGGTCGTATTTGTCAAAAAGAAGGACGGAACCTTACGGTTATGTATAGATTATCGACAACTGAATCAACTCACAATTAAGAATAAATATCCACTTCCCAGATTGATGACTTATTTGATCAGTTGTAAGGAGCTCAATATTTCTCAAAAATTGATCTCAGGTCTAGATATCACCAATTGAGAATTCAGGATGAGGATATCCACAAGATGGCTTTACAAAGTAGGTATGAGCATTATGAATTTGTTGTGATGCCACTTGGATTGACTAATTCCCCTACTGCATTCATGTGATTAATGAACAATACTTTTAGACTACACTTGGATTAGTTTATTGTGGTATTTATCGACGATATCTTGATTTTTTCAAAAAGTGTGGAAGAGTATAAGGCACACCTGCAGATTGCCTTACAATTATTAAGGGATCATAAGTTATATGCCAAGTTTAGTAAATGCGAATTTGGATGAAGTACGTGACATTCTTGGGACATGTTATTTCTAGAGATGGATTGCCTGAAGATTCTTCCAAAGATGAGGTCATCCAGCATTGAGAACAACCTAAGACTCTTACTGAAGTCCAAAGTTTTTTGGGTATGGCTAGTTACTGTTGCCGGTTTCTCAAAAACTTCTTTAGAATTGTTGCACTACTTACTCAGCTAACTCAGAAGAAAGTGCCCTTTGTATGGATCAATGAATGTGAGTATGCCTTCCAGAGATTAAAGGAATGTCTGGCCTATGCACTAGTCCTAACTTTACTCATAGTGGGAAAACATTTTTAGGTTTACACATATGCTTCAACCATTGGGTTGGGATGTGTTATAATGTAGGAAAAAAGGGTCATTGCCTATGCATCCAGACAGTTGAGGAACCACGAGAACAACTATCCAGTTCATGGCTTGGAACTTGCGGCAGTAATTTTTGCTCTGAAGCTGTGGAGACATTATCTTTATAGCAATCAATTCATTGTATACTCCAATCATCAGAACTTGAAATACTTGTTTTCACAAAAAGAATTAACATGAGGTAAAGAAGATGGTTGGAATTTATCAAGGATTATGACTTTAAAATTGAGTACCACCCTAGAAAAGGCAATACTGTTGATGTTGCTCTCAGTAGAAACCTTGTGGCTCAGATGGTGTGTTTGATGGTAAAAAATGGAGACTTTTAGAAGAATTATCTAAACTAAAATTAGAAGCCCAACCACAGGAATAAAGTCATGATAGTGAACCTAAAAGTTCAATCTGACCTCTTGATACAAATCAAAGCACAACAAGACAATGATCCCATGCTGATAGAAATCAAAGAGAACTTGTATTCTAAACCTGATTTTTGTATTGAACGTACAAGGGAGCTGATTTCGATCAAGATTATGTGTGCCAGACGATTCAGAGATTAAGAAGCAAATACTGGAGGAAGCACACCGAACTTATTACACTATACACCCTGGAATTGTCAAGATGTACCAAAATCTCAAGAAAAGTTTTTGGTGTATAATATGAAGAAGACATTGCAAATTTCATAGAAGATGTTTAACCTGCCAAAAGATTAAGGTCGAACATAAAAAACCTGCAAGAAAATTGAAGCCTTCGGAAATACCAGAATGGAAATGCGATAGCGTGGGCATGGATTTTATTAACGGATTATCCAAAACTCATGGTGGATATGATGCTATATGGGTAATAATTGATCGGCTCACCAAGTCAGCTAACTTCTTGGCTGTAAAAAGCAAATGGTCTGTCAATATCCTTGCAGCATTGTATTTAAAAGAGATCGTTCAATTGCATGGAATCCCAAAGGATATCATCTCTGATCGTGACGCAAGGTTCACTTTGCACTTCTGGAAGGAACTACAAGAAGCTTTGGGGACCAACCTGAAATTCAACACCGCTTTTCATCCCCAAACTGATGGACAGACCGAAAGGTTAAACCAAGTTGTTGAGGACATGTGCAGAGCATATGCATTAGAATTTAGGAATAATCGGAGCAATCATTTGACAATCATGGAGTTTGCTTACAACAATAGCTACCAGAGCATGATTCAGATGGCACCCTTTGAACCATTATATAGTAGACAATGTAGATCGCCCATGTGCTAGATAGAGATGAATAAACCACAAACTCTGGGGCCAGAAATGATACAAGAAACATCAGAAATCATAAAGGTAATACAAGGAAGAATGAAAGCCACACATGATCAATAGAAAAGTTATGCCGATCAACGAGGGAGAGAATTGGAGTTCCAACAAGGAGATCATGTCTTCCTAAAGGTATCACCTTGACAAGGGATCCGCAGATTTGGTGTCAAGGGCAAACTCAGTCTGCGTTACATTGGATCATTTGAAATATTACGGAGAGCTGGAATAGTGACTTATCAAATTGCTCTACCCCCTCAATTATCCAATGTACATGATAATTTTCATGTATCTATGTTGTGCAAATATATCTATGACCCATAACATGTCATAGAATATGAAAATTTGAACATACAAAGTAACTTGGCATACGAAGAGAAACCAATTCAAATCCTCGACTGAAAAATCAAATAACTCCAGAATAAGGAAGTACCATTAGTGAAGATTCAATGGAGTCAATGAGGACAAGAAGAGGCAACATGGGAATTAGAAGATGCTATCAAAGTCAAATATCTAGAATTATTTGCAGATTAGCATTTGATACTAGTTGAATTTGGAGGACCAAATTCTTTTCTCAATAGGGAGGCGATGTAACATTTCAATTTTTTTAGTAAATAAATAAAGATTGGTGTATAAATAAAAGAATTATTTGAAATTATATATATATATTATATATATAGTTATATCATTGATTACATAACTGATTATTGTTCATATATTATTCACCTACGTAATGCAGATTACATATTAACACCCCTACGTGTTAACCGCGGGTAAGATCAAAGTGACGTGGGGTAAATCTGTGTTAGTAAACCATCGGGGTGATCCCGATCATCCACCTATTGAGGAATTCACATACTCCTCTCATATGTAAATTCTATATATACACCCCTATTTATCCTTAGCCAGAGCCTCGACTGCTTGCTGCTGCTCTCGCCTTGCTACTGCTCTCGCCGAAGGTTGAGGAAGTGTGCTACGTGCTGGGTGAAAGGAAGGAGCTTCTGGAGCTCTGTTATTACCATTTTCTTGTCATCTTCTTCTTGCCAGGTAGGAATCCTTGTCTTCTTCTTCACTTTTATCTCTTGCTACATTTGAGCTTTACCGTTCCATGGTAAGGTTTAGAGGAAACCTCCTCGTAGCAAGGTACAACCCCTAAACCGTCCTCTAAGCCCAACCCACTATTGCAAAGCAGAAAGAAAACCAGTCTGTAACATCGCTGGAATCGGTCGATCGACCTATTATTTCGGACGACCGGTCCCCTACATTTTTGCCTACCCGGGAGAGAAAAAGAAGAGATATAGGGAGCTTAAAACCTCCCATTTTCCTTGAAAACTAGGTACGACTATAGAATAGTCCCCACTCTTCTATTCCTAATTGTTTATTTCCATTCTCAGGCTAGAAAGAGTGGTGCGATTTCAACCTGTGTAAAATCTGGTTTTTTCGGAATCGGTCAACTGAAACCAAATATTGGTCGACCGATTTTACCTTTTCGGTCGACCGATTTTGTCATACCAATCGATCGATTTTGCCCTGAAACCAGAACCTAGCTACTGGCTAGGTCGGTCGACCGACTTCATCATTCCGGTCGACCAATTTCACAGTAAAGTTTAGAACCCAACTATTGGCTAGGTCAGTCAACTTCATCATTCTGGTTGACTAATTTCACAGTTAAGATCAAAACCAAAGTACTGGCTAGGTCGAACGGCCGACATCCCCTGAACAGTCGACCAATTTTTTGATTTAGTTCCAGTTTATTTTCTGCCAGTTCCTTATATTACTCTATATTACTTAAACTTGGGCCAATCCAACTTGTTAGTCTTACCTTGTCCTGTTATCATCGTACTCTTGCAATAGACATGCTTTATTATTAATGTTATCTTGAGACCTGCCCAACCATACTAAAAGAATGATCAAATGGAAATGGTGACACTTTGGGTCTTCGAACTCTACTGGACCAATACCTATGCAAATGGGCCTGATCCAGTCCCGGGAGGAGCACCCGAATTTGATTAATGGCCAGATCGAAAATGGATCTACTGGGTGTTTGGCATGACACCACCTATTGCTAAATTTAGTCTACATTTCCATAAACTGTATTATGATTTTTATTCCTGTTTGGTTCTGGGCAAATTCTGTTATGATGTTATCATTTAACTACATCACAATATAAATGTGTATATCATTTTATGTGGTACGTTTATCCTTCTTTCTATACTTTCATCGTTCCCTACTTTGTTATTGAAGGCAATTTCCTACTGGGCACAATTGCTCATGTACCCCTACTTTCCTTTCAGGCTTTCCAGATGGGGCTAACTCTCCAAGGGACTGTGCACTGAGTGAATCTTAATTTTAGCAAACCTAGCTTCCTTTAGATTTTTCCACTTAGATTGTTGTCTATATTAAACTCGAAACTATCAACTCATGTAATGTATTATTCCGCTGCACTACCTTATGAATATGAATGATGGTCGCTATCTTCTTTATCTTGTTTTCCTGTCACATCCAAAATAGTCAATGAGTAGGATATGACAGATACAGACCTTCAACCTATCCAACAACCTTCTGAGTACTTCATGCACTCACCTCCTTCCACAGGTGGAATCTACCCACCTAAACCACAGACTTTCACTTGAGAGGTGGAATAGCCACACTTGACCAAATCAAGTCTTCTCCTTCTAACCAAGGAGGAACACCAATAGATACAAATCTTTGACCTGTCACCACACCTGCTATCACACAGACAGGTGTTCACCCCAAGGGTGGAATACCTAAACACCTCAGGTCTTCTCCTTTCAAGGAGGAACACCACCAGATACAGACCTCTGGTCGGTCACCTCTATTTCTAGAGAGAAGTTGTGCCGGA
Source organism: Colocasia esculenta (assembly GCA_014218235.1). Lineage (NCBI taxonomy): Eukaryota > Viridiplantae > Streptophyta > Magnoliopsida > Alismatales > Araceae > Colocasia > Colocasia esculenta. Next base: position 154,264,753 of record CM024754.1, read on the forward strand.
GAAAGAATGTCTATGATGTTAGACAGATAAGGTACACAATAAGCACAATAAATTTTTCCCAACAAATAGAAAAGATTAGAACTGAGAAACTTGTTGCAGTTGGGCTTTCAATGCTTAGCAAGTGAATAATCTTGAGCTTTGCGGGTGTGGCTGAGAGCTGAACTCTTTCCTTTGAAGTTATCTTCTTCAGTGGGCTTTGACGTTGAGCAAGAAGAGGCATGGAAGGTTCTCTAGAGGATAGGCTTTTACTCTTTCACATAAGCACTCAAATCGCACTTCAAGAACCTTTTTGTATGTTCTGTATAGCTCCAATGTGTTCTCTCTTTTTGTAATAGTTCTATATGGCTTTCTTTTATAGTCCCCTTTTTCCGTAGTTGTTAGGTTGATCGTTGTCTCACAACGATGTGTATGTTAAACTTAGTCTTGACACGATCCACACTTTCCTTTCAGCAAAAGATCTTCATTTTCTTTCTGTAGCATTGGTTGCATATCCTTGTACAGATGGCTGGTGTACAATCCCAAGGTCATGAGTTGGTGTGATTCCATATACTTGCAAAAAATAGCTTATCTTGGAAGACCACCGTTGACCTAGCTGATGCACTTTTTCAGACAAATGTTATATATAAAATAATTCATCAACTAATACACATTCAACACTCAAAAAGACCTTTTTTTAGAGATTTGAACATTGAGCCTTTGCTTCAGTGTAATAGAGATACCATAAAATCTTCACCGTACTTTTACCAAGAAATAAATCTTCCTTTTGAAAAGTTCTGAGATGAGAGTAATAAAATATTCTTTTAGCACACATTACTTCATTTAGAATAGTCGTAAAGTGATACTGGGTACATACAGGACATATATTAGATTAAATAATTCTCATCCAGATGTTTGACACATAAAAGATACTTTTAATAAGTTACACATGCACATTTAATGCGAGTCAGGTTGTGAATAGAAGCCCAGATATATATAGACCACATAGGCAAGTATTCTAGGTTGCAATCATGTCAAGCAAAATGAATAAAGTATTTTGAGTATCATGTCATTGAATGGATTAAAATATGTCAAGGTAGCAGGTCATAAGATGTGTACTATAATATAACTGATTATTATATTCATTTATGTGTTCAACATAAAATAACTGATTATTTGATGAAGTGAAAAAAGAATAATCGATTAATTTAGATAACTAATTATTTCTGGAGAGGACAATGTGGATAACCGATTGATTCGAGTTCGAAAGACAGACGACTATAACTCCATCAATTTGAGTAATGATTTGGAAAGATAATTCATTCAATAATCAAAATGACATTTATTCAATAATCAAAATACTAACTGATAGAATATATTCATGAGTTTAAGTTATCACATTAATGAGTTTTAGTTGTCACCAAAACATATGGATAAATATAGGAGTGGTTCCACACCCGTACCGCAGCATCCTTGTGGGATGTGATTTTTATTTCAAATATATACATCTACATATACATATATATGTATATATTTGATTTGGATGTGTGGGCATATACATATATTGTAGATCTAAGTCTCATTGGATATGCCGATCACAAGCCATTAATTGAAGATGAGCCTACAATCATAAAGCACAGGCGTGCTAGTCACACAAGTGTATGTGTTCTGCTTCCGATGGCCGGAGGGCTTTAGCTCTATATGCACGCCGTTTGACCTCACCAAACAAGAGAGAGTATCAGGTTAGGACCAATTGCCCACCATTACCTTAGCGTAGTAATGTTAATTACATCTCCCCAGTTTTTGGGAGAAAATCATTGATTAATCGCTAGGAAAAAGGGCCTTATGGCCAAAATAGAAGACATTCAATAAAAGATATACATGGAGATATGAAATTGACGATGCATATATAACTGATATAAATTACATTACCCAAAGGCAACTACTGTTTGATTTGATATTTTATGTTTGATGGCCTCTACTCTAGATCTTAGTTGTCCTCCCCTCATACCCTTTTTTGACTATGCTGGCTGTTGCCCAGCTAGCATGCCCAGAGGGGGGGGGGGTGAATGAGATTCTTTAAAATTTGAATACCTAAACCTGTCCACAAAAACGTTCACACAAATGAGCACTTCGTTGATTGTTAGTGTTAGTGAAAAGTAAACAACAACCACAAAGCAAGCAATCACACTACACCATATTTTATCCTGGTTCGGACCTCCTCTCCATAGGAGTCCTAAGTCCAGTCCCCGAGAAACAACTCAAGATTCACTATTCAAGGGTACAGTCCTCCTCAAGGACACTTACACACCCAGCCGTAGCTGGTCTTCTCTTCACAACTCGAAGAAGAATACAACACCCTGGAACCCTCCAGGTTTTCCTTCAACACGAAGGGAACAACACCCTGGAACCCCCAGGTCTTCCTTCAACACGAAGGGAATAACACGAAGATGTGTTCAAGGGATGATACACCCCTGGACCAAGCTAATAGCACAGTGCTTGATCCGAAGCGAAGACTGAGAGGAAAAGCTCTACAAAGAAGAACACTCTCAGTTCACACAAGCTCTCTCAAGGTTCTACACTAGACACAGAGAGCAAGAGCTACAACAAGACGATGGAGTGAGACTTGAGCTCTTCTATGGTGCTTGCAGATTTTGAATTCTCAAGATTCGTTCTTTTCGTAGGTACCAGTCTTCTATTTGTATCTTCTTCTGAAAATGTAGCTGTTGAAGTATCTGTTGTCTCTATGTTTCGAGAACATTAGACTGCATGGCTTTCCTTTGTAGTCAACGGTTCTTTGCGTTCCATGCACGTAAGAAGAAAATCCATCTTGATATCCTCCAGCTTCTACTTTATCCAACGTTGTATAGAGTCGTGCTGTCAGAGACCTGCACACATTAAATGCTAAAACGTAGATAGCTAAGCTGTCTCTTGTTGTCAGTCAATGTTAGAGTGAGAATACATAAAGATAGAATTTCCATTTTGTCTTTCCAAAAAGATATTACATGCAGGAGCATAAGAATAGAAGATATCTGAACATGCATCGTGTAGAGAAATGTATGGTTATATTTAATGCATGGATAATAGAGAAATATGCGGGATGACTTTGACTTGTCAAGATATTCAAATATCAAGTCGTTATAGCTCATGAAGTCGATATGAACATGACTTATAGAATCGTTGTGAATGAGTCATTGTTCATGTGAATCTTTGCTCATTTGTAAATAAATCGTTGTACGCATAAATCGTTATGCATTCCTAACCAAATCGTTATGAGCATATCGATATAACCAAATCGTTATAATCGAATCGTTATGAGACTATAAGAAAATCATTATGAGCAAATCATTATGAGCAAATCGTTATAACCAAATCGTTATGAGCAAATCGTTATAACCAAATCGTTATAACTCTATAAGCAAATCGTTATGCTCACTTACGAAATCGTTGTGAGATTGAAATCGTTATACTCACTTGTCGAATCGTTATGAGAGTAAATTGTTATGCTCACTTATGAAATAGTTGTGAGATTGAAATCTTATACTAACTTGTCGAATTGTTATGAGAGCAAATCGTTATGCTCACTTACGAAATCGTTGTGAGATTGAAATCGTTATACTTCAAAGCGAGTCGATGTGTACTTAGAGAAATTTCATGCTCTAAAAAAATAAGAACAACAATGTAAGGATTTACTTACAAGCTTTGCTTGATTTTGCCTGGTTTATTTTTTGTGACTAAGCTTCATAGAACTTGTTAGATACTAATTGTTAGGATTTTTTTAATCACCAAAATAGATATATAATTCATGAAATTATATGGGGATGATCTGATCATCAATCTCCCCCTTTTAGTGATGATAAAACATAACATAAGCATAGACTTTCTGAAATAAATCTAAGGAATTGTGCAGAATATACAAAAGAAATGTATTTCAGAAATACTATGGTTCTCTCCCTTTTTGTCATTAAGTAAGAAGATATCATTCAGAGACAAAGAAGAAAGAGAAAAGAGAGAGTAAGAACTGTTCTATTTATCTTGAGCGGTTACATAGAGGTAGAAAGCAGGAGACAGAAGAGAGGCATGCTGTTGAATAATGCGCACAACCTGCATTCCTGTTCCTCAAAATAGGTCTGAAAAACTCCAAAAGTAATAGAATAAGATGACCCCATGACAGGAAGCATTCTTTTGATGTGAAGTTGGCGCTGAGCTTCTAGAAAGGTAGCATATTCATCTTTGCCAAGGGAGACCTTGAAGGAAATGAAAGAGCCAAAGCTGGCAATTGAAGAAACTGGTTGATCTTGATAGGGTAGTGGATCTGATGCTGTAGGAGATCTTTCTTCAAAGCCATAAAAAGTTTGTACCGCTCGACCCCTGATCATAGGCTCTTGAACCAGATTGATGGAATTCAAGTCCAAAAAGGCTTCAGCTGTGAGAGTAGGCTTGCCTGCCTTAAACAAGGAGCTATTCAAGGCTTCCAACTGAAGGGCTGACTGTTTGTAATGTTTTTCCCATTGGAGGGAGAGAGCTTTCACTTTCAGAGAGAAGAGGGGCAAGAAACTCAGAAGTGATATGGCCTAGATGGAATTCCCAAAAGGAATCTTTGGAAGGAGGGGAGACGACCCTGCTGAGCTGAGATCCTACCCATTACACGAGCAACTCTCAAAAATAACAGGACCAACTGAGGAGTCCATGACCAAAGAATGTAGTTTGGGGAGAAACACATTGTCTGGAATTTGCAGGGTAGCTAAATCCACTTTGAAGGAGCAATTAACTAGATTTTCAATTTTTAACGAAGTAATGGCTCCCTGGAACTGACCCACTGCACTTCAGGTAGCTTGTGAAGATAACGATAGTAATGAATAGCTGGAAGTACCGATGAGCTTTACTTCCTTTTGAATGAAGGGTGCCCAGATGGTCTTGTGATGAATGACAAACCACTCAGAGAGAGTGAGTGGGTGATCCCGGGGTGGAAATCGATCCGACTTTGCAAGTAGAAACTTCCTGTAGAGAGCCTTGTGCCCTTTAGCCCACTGATCTTCAGACTTGCATTCAGCCATTTGGAAGATTTTTGATTGATCAGCTTTGGAGAGGTGGCAGTACGGAAGGACAACATTGAGGTGATCAGTGAGATTGAGAAAAGGAACACAAAAAATGGTGGCAAGGATACACTTTTGGAGATATTCACAATAGATTGGTTTCCTTCGATTGTCAACAGTGAGGGAAAACCAAAGAGGAGGAAACTTGGGAAGAGCAAGAGTGTTGGAGAGTTTCCTCTTTTTAGAAGAAGGACTAGGAGAAGAAGAGTCAGTTCTGTGGACATGAGAACCAACTTCCAGGACTGAGCGGATTGTGGTAATTTCCAATTCATCCTCGAATTTCTTGAGAAAGGGACCTTCAAGTTGTGCACTTTCAGGTATAAAGGTAACAAAGGAGGGAGGAGTAGGAGGATGAAGAAAGGATTGATGGGTAGGAGGAGATATGATGGATGGTCCAGTAGAAGAAGGACCAGAGGAAGATGAGGCTCTAGCTGATGATGAGGCTGGAGGGACTTCAATGATAGGAGGAGGTGGAGGAATGGATGTGGAGATGGCAGGAGATGAGGAGGATCCAGAAAAAAATGGTGTTGGAGATGAAATGGAGCGAGGCATGGGTTGTTTGAAAGGGATAGGTGCTGGTGGTGCTGTGGAGGAAGATAGTGGTGAAGGAGGGGCCGGAGTTGCAAGAGGAGAAGGATCAGGGGCTTCTGGAGCTACAACTGGCTCTTCTACTATTGGAATCTCACCCTCGAAAACCACTGGCCCTGTTGGCCCAGAAACATCCTCTATTGGCCCTGATGGCCCAGACTTCACAGCTTCAGCATGATCCTGCACTACAGTTGCTGCCTCTTCAACAACTTGTGGCCCGGATGGCCCTGTTGGTTCTTCTGAAATTGGCCCTGATGGCCCAGCATCTTGTTGCCTGGCCTCTGAAGGCCCAGAACTTTAGACTGGTTCTACAGGAGAAGGAGCAGGAGGGGCATTTGAGGACTGTGCCCTGACCAAATCTCCAAGTGCGGCAATAGAATCTTTAATGCTAATAAGTTCACTTCGCACCCATCTAACTGCATTTATGACCATGCCCATCTCCTTGGCTGAAGTACTCTGGCTTATGAAAATTGACTGAATATCTGATTGCACAGAGCACAGAATCTTTCCTTGTTCATCCATTCTAACAACTAAGGGCTTCAGATTGACCTTCAATTTCTTTATTCTCTACCTCTGATGAGGCCTCTTGGTCAAGAGAGGAATCCCAGAAGCTGCTTCTTTCCCTTTGCTGCTTGCCCTTGCCACGGGCTCCACATTATCATCATTATCTTCTTCACCTGAGGCACTCTCCACAATGCCTTCTCTGAACTTATCATCAACGGGGGCATTGGTAGTGTGCTCCCCCTAGGTTTGTGCTTTCTTTTCAACAGAGTGCTCCCTCTAAATAGGAGCATTTTCCGTATGGGTATCAACTGGAGTATCTTCTTCTTCTTGCTCCCTCTGAATAGGAGCATCCTCCATGACAACATCTGTACTGAGGCCAGATGATACAACCTCTGCAACTGGATCTACCAAGATCTCTGGCTCCACCTGAGTACTGGTTAAAGAGTCCAGTACACTCTGAAGAATTGTAGCTACTTGAGAGGAGGGAGGTGCAACTTCTGAATTCTGTCCAACATGCTCAATAAATTCTTGAGGAATGTCCTCAATCTGGCTTCCAGTGATCACCGATTCCTCTGCTGCTGCTGCTACTTGTTCCACTGCAATTTCTGAATGGATAACTTCTTGTTGTTGCTCTTAAACTTCTGGTCCTGCTGGTACTTCTACTACTGCTTCTTCTTGGACATCTTGGGCTTCGCCAATAATGGCTTCACCCTCAGCCACTGAGGTCTTGGTCCATATACCTCCAACCAATGAGAATCCACTTTTCTTTAAGTTTCTGCTTTGAATAGCCTGGCCCATTTTCTCTGACACTGCTCCAGATAAATTGATGCCAAAATGTTGAAATATCTTGGTAAGCAGATGTGCATATGATAGGACACATTTAGCTTGCTCTTCTTGTCCCAAACCTGAGCGGATGCAAACTTTATCCTTTTATCATAACCTCTGCCATATTTATGCTCTGGTTCTGGATAGCCCAGAACATCATATCTGAGTCCGCCTTTGTACAAGTTGAGTAGGTGGCACTCCTAGGGACCAGAATCTGGCACACTATGAAATGTAGAATCCAGTTGAATGCATTCAGCTGGTTGATGTCTATCTTTCCATCCTTTAGTTTGTACTCGGGACCAACAATCCCTAATCCCTTCGCCTGGATATCCACAGTGTGAACCCCACTGTGACCAGTGGTGCAAACTCCAAATAAATTTTCCAAAAGCTCATAGGTAATCTTAATCTGGGTTCCTTTGACAGTGGATGTCAAGGACCCGTCCTCCTCAGTCTTCAAACAAACAAAAAATGCCTTCACTAGGTCTGGATAACTCACCTCTGACAGAGTTGCCATTTTCGACCATTTCATCCTCTCCATTGCTGCAATGATGCTGCCCATTCCATTCTTCTGCAAATCTGGAATGTCCACTGCCTTGTTGCCACAGACCTTGATCTTCACAGAGGTATATCTCTCTTGCTGCTCGGCGGTAAGAAACGTAGCTCCATAGCCCCCGACGTTGTCGGAAACACCAGACGCGGCCATGGATTTGAATGGGGAAGGTTTCTAGATGATTGGAATGAGGAAAGGACCAGAAGCCCTCAAGAAGTTTCTCGCGGGAAGGAGTTAGAGGCTTTGAATTCCCATAGAGTCGATGCCGAAGTCGATAGGGTATCGCCTCAAGCAAGTTGAAGAAGATGAGACGAAGGGTGAATCGTTGTACCATAGATTTCGGGTTTTATCAAAAAGAATAAAGGTGACTTTTCGAAACAAGAGGCGCCATAATGGCAGAAAACGACAAGTGACCAGTTCGAGAGGAATAAATACTTTGAAAATAATCAAACCGTCTTGGATAAGTAAGAAACAAGTAATATTTTAATGAGATTTTACTTAACTATAGGGGAGAGAAAATTTGGTTATTCTGAAATAATTTATATTTCAGTTTTATACAAATAAATCTTTCACAATTTACACATGCCTAGTTCCCTTCTAAGAGAAGTAAATCTCTCTTCAGGTAAGGCCTTTGTGAAGATATCTGCTAACTGATTTTGTGTATCTACAAAAGAAATGTCTATATTACCATTAGCTACATGATCACGAATAAAATGGTACCTAACCTCAATGTGCTTTGTCCTTGAATGCTGGACTGGATTCTTGGTAAGATTTATTGCACTTGTGTTGTCGCACAGTAATGGAATTGACTTGATCTGAAGTCCATAATCCTCAAGTTGTTGTTTGATCCATAAGAGTTGTGTACAACAACTTCCAGTAACCACGTACTCAGCTTTAGCTGTAGATAGTACTACTGAATTCTACTTCTTTGAGGACCACAAAATCAGACATCCTGCAAGAAATTGACAAAATCTACTGGTGCTTTTCCTATCTACCTTGCATCCAGCATAGTCAACATCAGAATATCCTACTAAATTAATTTCACATGAATTTGGGTACCATAATCCTAGATCATGAGTTTTGGCTAAGTATCTAAAGACCCTTTTAACACAATTAAATGAGACTCTTTAGGATCTGCCTGGTACCTAGCACACATACATACGCTAAACAATATATCAGGTCTGCTTGCTGTTAAATAGAGTAATGAACCTATCATACCTCTGTAAAGTTTCCGATCTACTTTCTTACCATTTTTGTCATTGTCTAACCTTGTTGATGTGCTCATGGGTGTTGATAGTGGCTTGGTGTTTTCAAATCCAAACTTCTTTAGTAATTCTTTGGTGTATTTGGCTTGATAGATGTGAGATCCTTCCTTTCCTTGTTTGATTTGCAATCCGAGGAAGTAGTTGAGCTCCCCCATCATGCTCATTTCAAATTCTCCCTGCATAAGCTTTTCAAAATACTTGCAAAGAGATTCATCAGTAGAGCCAAATATTATATCATCAACATATATTTGAACAAGTAACACATTTTAAAGTTTAGACTTAATGAATAATATGCTATCTACTTTTCCTCTAATGAAACCATGATTTAACAAAAAAGAACTAAGTCTTTCACACCAAGCTCTAAGTGCTTGCTTCAAACCATATAAAGCTTTATGCAACTTAAAAACATGATTTGGAAAATCCATGTCATCAAAACTAGGTGGTTGTTCTACATATACCTCTTCCTTTATAAAACCATTCAGAAAAGCAGATTTTACATCCATTTGAAAGAGTTTTAAATTTGATGCAGAAGCATATGCAAGTAAAATCCTAATTGCCTCAAGTCTAGCCACTGGTGCATAGGTTTCATCGAAATCTATGCCTTCCTCTTAGGAATAGCCTTGAGCTACCAATCTGGCCTTGTTTCTTATGATCACACCAGCTTCATCCAACTTGTTCCTGAACACCCATTTGGTGCCAATCACAGGATGATCTGATGGTCTCGGAACAAGGGACCATACTTGGTTTCTCTTGAACTGGTTAAGTTCATCTTGCATGGCTAATATCCAAGATTCATCAGACAGTGCCTCATTGAAAGTCTTAGCCTCTATTTGAGATACAAAGGCAATGTAGTCACAAGGAATTATATTACCTCTGGTTCTTACCCCAACCGATGGATCATCAATGATGTTTTCCAGTGGGTGATCTTTCTTATACCTCCATTCTTTTAGAAGATTATCGTGAGATGTATCCTTTTGTTGTAGATCTTCCAAGGGTGGATCATCCTTATCCTCAATAGATGTGTTCTTTAGCTTCTTGGACAATTCATCTATATCATCAATATCACTATCTACTTCCTTTCTCAAGGAAGTGTTAGTTTCATAAAAAATAATATGCACTGATTGCTCAATTAATAAAGTTCGTTTGTTAAATACTCTATATCCTTTGGGTTTGGAAGCATACCCCATGAATATACCTTCATCTGATTTGGAGTCTAGCTTACCAATATCCCTTTTACCATTGTTGTGGATGAAGCATGGACATTCAAATGTCTTGAAATGGCTGATCTTCGGCTTCTTCTGCTTATATAGCTCATATGAAGTTTTTTTCAAGATTGACCTGATCATTACTCTGTTGATGATATAGCATGCTGTGTTGATGGCTTCGGCCCAAAAATATCTTGGCAAATCATATTCTGATAGCATTGTCCTTGCCATATCTAATAGAGTTTTGTTCTTTCTTTCAGCAACTCCATTTTGTTGTGGTGTCCTTGGTGCTGAGAAGTTGTGTTCTATTCCTTGGCTATCACAGAATTTTGCAAAGCTCTCATTCTGAAATTCTCCTCCATGATCTGATCGGATACTAATGATGCTATACTTCTTATCCTTTTGAACTTTCTTGCTGAAACTAACAAAACTTTCAAAAGTATCATCCTTGTGATCTAGAAAAGAAACCCATGTAAACCGGAGTAGTCATCTACTATAACAAATCCAAAGTTCTTTCCCCCGAGACTTGTGGTCCTCATTGGCCCAAATAGATCCATATGTAGAAGTTCTAAGGGTTTAGAGGTTGTTACCACGGTCTTTGACTTGAAGGATGACTTGGTGTGCTTCCCTTTTGCACACGGCCTACAGACACCATTCATTTTTGCACTAACCTTGGGTAGACCTTCCACCAAGCTTCTCTTGATCAACTTTCTCATGCCATCCACTGCAGTGGCCCAGTCTTCGGTGCCAGAGATCTGTTGACTGCTCTTTATTTGCTGCTAGACATATGTCCTGATCCTTTAGTTCTTCCAAATAAAGTACATACATGTTCTTTTCCCTGCTGGCTTCAAACATGACTGCACCATCCTTCATAATACTGCACTTTGACTCTTGAAATCTGATCTGATGTCCTTTATCGCATAGATGGCTGATACTAATAAGGTTGTGCTTCAGTCCTTTCACACAAAGTACATCTTCAATGATAACTTTTCCTTTGCTACCAACCGGTCTGCAACCTATTACAGTTCCTTTGCCATTGTCACCATATGTAACTGTGTCTTCTTCAACTTCAAGATGAGAGAACAGCTTCTTGTTACCTGACATATGCCTTGAGCATCCGCTATCTAAGTACCATTTGGATGCTCGAAGGTTTCCCTGCATTAAAAATATTAAGCTTTAGGTACCCAAGTTCTTTTGGGTCCTGATTGGTTAGTATCATCAATTTTTCTTTTAATTATCCATATTTTATGTTTAGTTGGACATGATACTTTAATGTGTCCTAACTTATTGCAATGGCTACAACAAGACATTTTAGTTATCTTTTTAGTTGGAATGTATTTAAAATTTGATTTATATGTTGTGTCTTGTTCAGGTACAAATTTAGGAGTTGGATATGTTTTAGTATACTACTGTTTCCTCATTATCGGGAGGAGTATAACCTAATCCATGTTTCTTTTTACCTGACCGTCTAGCACCTTTTAATATTAATGTTGTTTTGCCATTAGTAATTTTTCTAGTGTGCTTGACAATTTTTCATTTTCTGTTGTTAAATGTTAACTTCTTGTTTTAATTTATTTACAGTTTCTTGGTTTTCCAAACTCGCTAATTGTTCATTTTTAATTTTCAAGTCTTCGCATAACAATTCATTTCTCCTTTTTAGTTCAGTAATTTGTTTTTTCATTTGCTCATTTTCAGATTTTAAGTCTGAATTAGTATTTCTAAGCATGCGATTTTTCTTATTGGCTTTTAGTGATTTACACACTTCTTTATATTTACAATACAGTTCATTAAAAGCTTCTTCTAAGTTGTCAGAATCAGATTCATTGCACGAAGAGAAAGATGAGTCTGATGTTACCTTGTCTTCGAGGTTGGCCATGAATGCCAGGTTGGCTTCTTCTTCTTCTTCATTGCTTGAGCTTGACTCGCTGTCAGAGTCACTACTGTTGTCCCATGCTGCTGCCATGACTTTCTTCTTAAATCTTCTGGGTTTTTTGGAACTGTCTTTCTTTCTGAACTCAGTTTTCTTAAGCTTCAGACATTCTGCCTTGATATGTCCGGGCTTCTTGCATTCATAGCAAATTTCAGTCTTCTTTGCATCTTTGACTTCTGACCTTTTGAAGTCTTTTCCCTTCTTGAAGTATCTTCTTCTGGACTGATACTTCTTTTTCTTAGCCAAGATGCGTTGTAACCTTCTGGATAGCATTGCTTCTTCATCTTCACTGTTGTTCATGCTTTCTTGGCTATATGAGCCTTCTCTGATGTGTCTTCTTCTGCCTTGAGTGTGTTGGAATGCTTCTTTCTGCTAGATGATTCTCCCAACCTTTCCATGTTAATCTCATGGGCCATAAGGGACCCAATGAGTTTTTCTAACGACATTATCTTCAAGTCGTTAGCCTCTTCTATTGCTGTTACTTTTGGAGTCCACGAGGCAGGTAAGGATCTGAGAATTTTCCTAACCATGTCTCCCATCTGATAGGTCTTACCAAGACCAGCCAATCCATTAGTGATGTCGGTGAACCTACTGTACATTTGTGTAATTGTTTCATCGGGTTGCATCTGAAATCTTTCATATTGAGTTACCAGAATGTCTATTCTGGTTTCTTTTACTTTGTCTGTGCCTTCGTAGGTGATCCTCAGCTTCTCCCACATCTCCATTACGGATTTGCAGGCGAAGATTCTGTTGAATTCCTTCTTGCTGAGAGCACAACACAATATGCTCTTGGCCTTGCAGTTGAGAGAAATTTTCTCTTGTCATCTTCTGTCCATTTGTCTTTGTCGTTGGTGACCAGAAATCTCTTCCTTCTACAATCGACCAAATTTGAAGAATTCCATTCTTGTTTTCCAATATGTGTAGCCTTCACCATCGAAAAGTGGTGGCCTATTTACTGACTGACCTTCGAAGTGACCTTGGGCTGCCATTTGATCTTTTCTCTTCAGACGTTGGATCTTCTTCTTTGTCGAAGAGACTAGCTCTGATACCACTTTTGCCCAGCTAGCAAGCCCAGGGGGGGGGTGAATGGGATTCTTAAAATTTGAATACCTAAACTTGTCCACAAAAATGTTCACACAAACGAGCACTTCGTTGATTGTTCGTGTTAGTGAAAAGTAAACAACAACCACAAAGCAAGCAATCACACTACACCATATTTTATCCTGGTTCGGACCTCCTCTCCATAGGAGTCCTACATCCAGTCCCCGAGCAACAACTCAAGATTCACTACCAAGGGTACAGTCCCTCCCAAGGACACTTACACACCCAGCTGTAGCTGGTCTTCTCTTCACAACCCGAAGAAGATACAACACCCTGGACCTCCCAGTGTTTTTCCTTCACACGAGGGAACAACACCCTAGAACCCCCAGGTCTTCCTTCAACACGAAGGGAATAACACAAAGATGTGTTCAAGGGATGATACACCCCTGGACCAAGCTAATAGCACAGTGCTTGATCCGAAGCGAAGACTGAGAGGAAAAGCTCTACAAAAAGAACACTCTCAGTTCACACAAGCTCTCTCAAGGTTCTACACTAGACACAGAGAGCAAAGAGCTACAACAAGACTTTGGAGTGAGACTGAGCTCTTCTATGGTGCTGCAGATTTTGAATTCTCAAGATTCGTTCTTTTCGTAGGTACCAGTCTTCTATTTGTATCTTCTTCTGAAAATGTAGCGTTGAAGTATCCGTTGTTTCTCTATGTTCGAGAACATTAGACTGCATGGCTTTCCTTTGTAGTCAACTTTCTTTGCATTCCATGCACGTAAGAAGAAAATCCATCTTGATATCCCCAGCTTCTACTTTATCCAACGTTGTATAGAGTCGTGCTGTCAGAGACCTGCACACATTAAATGCTAAAACGTAGATAGCTAAGCTGTCTCTTGTTGTCAGTCAATGTTAGAGTGAGAATACATAAAGATAGAAGTTTCCATTTTGTCTTTCCAAAAAGATATTACATGCAGGAGCATAAGAATAGGATATCTCTGAACATGCACGTGCAGAGAAATGTAACGGTTATATTTAATGCATGGATAATAGAGAAAATATGCATGGATGACTTTGACTTGTCAAATATTCAAATATCAAGTCGTTATAGCTCATGAAGTCGATTGAACATGACTTATAGAATCGTTGTGAATGAGTCATGTTCAGTGAATCTTTGCTCATTTAAATAAATCGTTGTACGCATAAATCGTTATGCATTCCTAACCAAATCGTTATGAGCATATCGATATAACCAAATCGTTATAATCGAATCGTTATGAGACTATAAGAAAATCGTTATGAGCAAATCATTATGAAGCAACGTTATAACCAAAAATCGTTATGAGCAAATCGTTATAACCAAATCGTTATAACTCTATAAGCAAATCGTTATGCTCACTTACGAAATCGTTGTGAGATTGAAATCGTTATACCTCACTTGTCGAATCGTTATGAGAGTAAATTGTTATGCTCACTTATGAAATCGTTGTGAGATTGAAATCGTTATACTAACTTGTCGAATTGTTATGAGAGCAAATCGTTATGCTCACTTACGAAATCGTTGTGAGATTGAAATCGTTATACTTCAAGCGAGTCGATGTGTACTTAGAGAAATTTCATGCTCAAAAAAAATAAGAACAACAATGTAAGGATTTACTTACAAGACTTTGCTTGATTTTGCCTGGTTTATTTTTTGTGACTAAGCTTCATAGAAACTTGTTAGATACTAATTGTTAGGATTTTTTTAATCACCAAAATAATATATAATTCATGAAATTATATGGGGATGATCTGATCATCAATCTCCCCTTTTTGGTGATGAAAAAACATAACATAAGCATAGACTTTCTGAAATAAATCTAAGGAATTGTGCAGAATATAAAAAAGAAATGTATTTTAGAAAACTATGGTTCTCTCCCTTTTTGTCATTAAGTAAGAAGATAACATTCAGAGACAAAGAAGAAAGAGAAAAGAGAGAGTAAAGAACTGTTCTATTTATCTTGAGCGGTTACATGGAGGTAGAAAGCAGGAGACAGAAGAGAGGCATGCTGTTGAATAATGCGCACAACCTTGCATTCCTGTTCCTCAAAATAGGTCTGAAAAACTCCAAAAGTAATAGAATAAGATGACCCCATGACAGGAAGCATTCTTTTGATGTGAAGTTGGCGCTGAGCTTCTAGAAAGGTAGCATATTCATCTTTGCCAAGGGAGACCTTGAAGGAAATGAAAGAGCCAAAGCTGGCAAATTAAGAAACTGGTTGATCTTGATAGGGTAGTGAATTTGATGCTGTAGGAGATCTTTCTTCAAAGCCATAAAAAGTTTGTACCGCTCGACCCACTGATCATAGGGCTCTTGAACCAGATTGATGGAATTCAAGTCCAAAAAGGCTTCAGCTTGAGAGAGTAGGCTTGCCTGCCTTAAACAAGGAGCTATTCAAGGCTTCCAACTGAAGGCTGTGACTGGTTGTAATGTTTTGTTTTCCCAATTGGAGGGAGAGAGCCTTTCACTTTCAGAGAGAAGAGGGGCAAGAAACTCAGAAGTGATATGGCCTAGATGGAATTCCAGAAGAGGAATCTTTGGAAGGAGGGGAGACGACCCTGCTAAGCTGAGATCCTACCCATTACACGAGCAAATCTCTCAAAAATACAGGACCAACTGAGGAGTCCATGACCAAAGAATGTAGTTTGGGGAGAAACACATTGTCTGGAATTTGCAGGGTAGCGAAATCCACTTTGAAGGAGCAATTACTAGATTTTCAATTTTTAACGAAGCAATGGCTCCCTGGAACTGACCCAACTGCACTTCAGGTAGCTTGTGAAGATAACGATAGTAATGAATAGCTGGAAGTACCGGATGAGCTTTACTTCCTTTTGAATGAGGGTGCCCAGATGGTCTTGTGATGAATGACAAACCACTCAGAGAGAGTGAGTGGGTGATCCCGGGGTGGAAACCGATCCGACTTTGCAAGTAGAAACTTCCTGTAGAGAGCCTTGTGCCCTTTAGCCCACTGATCTTCAGACTTGCATTCAGCCATTTGGAAGATTTTTGATTGATCAACTTTGGAGAGGTGGCAGTAGGAAGGACAACATTGAGGTGATCAGTTAGATTGAGAAAAGGAACACAAAAAATGGTGGCAAGGATACACTTTTGGAGATATCACAATAGATTGGTTTCCTTCGATTGTCAACAGTGAGGGAAAACCAAAGAGGAGGAACTTGGGAAGAGCAAGAGTGTTGGAGAGTTTCCTCTTTTTAGAAGAAGGACTAGGAGAAGAAGAGTCAGTTCTGTGGACATGAGAACCAACTTCCAGGCTGAGCGGATTGTGGTAATTTCCAATTCATCCTCGAATTTCTGAGAAAGGGACCTTCAAGTTGTGCACTTTCAGGTATAAAGGTAACAAAGGAGGGAGGAGTAGGAGGATGAAGAAAGGATTGATGGGTAGGAGGATATGATGGATGGTCAGTAGAAGAAGGACCAGAGGAAGATGAGGCTCTAGCTGATGATGAGGCTGGAGGGACTTCAATGATAGGAGGAGGTGGAGGAATGGATGTGGAGATGGCAGGAGATAAGGAGGATCCAGAAAAATGGTGTTGGAGATGAAATGGAGCGAGGCATGGGTTTTTTGAAAGGGATAGGTGCTGGTGGTGCTGTGGAGGAAGATAGTGGTGAAGGAGGGGCCGGAGTTGCAAGAGGAAGGATCAGGGGCTTCTAGAGCTACAGCTGGCTCTTCTACTCTTGAATCTCACCCTCGAAAACCACTGGCCTTGTTGGCCCAGAACATCCTCTATTGGCCCTGATGGCCCAGACTTCACAGCTTCAGCCTGATCCTGCACTACAGTTGCTGCCTCTTCAACAACTTGTGGCCCGGATGGCCCTGTTGGTTCTTCTGAAATTGGCCCTGATGGCCCGCATCTTGTTGCCTGGCCTCTGAAGGCCCAGAACTTTAGACTGGTTCTACAGGAGAAGGAGCAGGAGGGGCATTTGAGGACTGTGCCCTGACCAATCTCCAAGTGCGGCAATAGAATCTTTAATGCTAATAAGTTCACTTCGCACCCATCTAACTGCATTTATGACCATGCCCATCTCCTTGGCTGAAGTACTCTGGCTTATGAAAATTGATTGAATATCTGATTGCACAGAGCACAAATCTTTCCTTGTTCATCCATTCTAACAACTAAGGGCTTCAGATTGACCTTCAATTTCTTTATTCTCTACCTCTGATGAGGCCTCCTGGTCAAGAGGAATCCCAGAAGCTGCTTCTTTCCCTTTGCTGCTTGCCCTTGCCACGGGCTCCACATTATCACATCATTATCTTCTTCACCTGAGGCACTCTCCACAATGCCTTCTCTGAACTGATCATCAACGGGGGCATTGGTATGTGCCTCCCCCTAGGTTTTGTGCTTTCTTTTCAACAGAGTCTCCCTCTAAATAGGAGCATCTTCCGTATGGGTATCAACTGGAGTATCTTCTTCTTCTTGCTCCCTCTGAATAGGAGCATCCTCCATAACAACATCTGTACTGAGGCCAGATGATACAACCTCTGCAACTGGATCTACCAATCTCTGGCTCCACTCCACCTGAGTACTGGTTAAAGAGTCCAGTACACTCCGAAGAATTGTAGCTACTTGAGAGGAGGGAGGTGCAACTTCTGAATTCTGTCCAACATGCTCAATAAATCTTGAGGAATGTCCTCAATCTGGCTTCCAGTGATCACTGATTCCTCTGCTGCTGCGCTACTTGTTCCACTGCAATTCTGAATGGATAACTTCTTGGTGTTGCTCTTAAACTTCTGGTCCTGCTGGTACTTTCTACTGCTGCTTCTTCTTGGACATCTTGGGCTTCGCCATAATGGCTTCACCTCAGCCACTGAGGTCTTGGTCCATATACCTCCAACCAATGAGAATCCACTTTTCTTTAAGTTTCTGCTTCGAATAGCCTGGCCCATTTTCTCTGACACTGCTCCGATAAATTGATGCCAAAATGTTGAAATATCTTGGTAAGCAGATGTGCATATGATAGGGACACATTTAGCTTGCTCTTCTTGTCCCAAACCTGAGCGGATGCAAACTTCATCCTTTCTATCATAACCCCTGCCATATTTATGCTCTGGTTCTGGATAGCCAGAACATCATATCTGAGTCCGCCTTTGTACAAGTTGAGTATGTGGCACTCCTAGGGACCAGGATCTGGCACACTATGAAATGTAGAATCCAGTTGAATGCATTCAGCTGGTTGATGCTATCTTTTCATCCTTTAGTTTGTACTCGGGACCAACAATCCCAATCCCTTCCCCTGGATCCCCAGTGTGAACCCCACTGTGACCAGTGGTGCAAACTCCAAATAAATTTTCCAAAAGCTCATAGGTAATCTTAATCTGGGTTCCTTTGACAGTGGATGTCAAGGACCCGTCCTCCTCAGTCTTCAAACAAACAAAAAATGCCTTCACTAGGTCTGGATACTCACCTCTGACAGAGTTGCCATTTTCGACCATTTCATCCTCTCCATTGCTGCAATGATGCTGCCCATTCCATTCTTCTGCAAATCTGGAATGTCCACTGCCTTGTTGCCCAGACCTTGATCTTCACAGAGGTATATCTCTCTTGCTGCTCGCGGTAAGAAACGTAGCTCCATAGCCCCCGACGTTGTCGGATACACCAGACGCGGCCATGGATTTGAATGGGGAAGGTTTTTAGATGATTGGAATGAGGAAAGGACCAGAAGCCCTCAAGAAGTTTCTCGCTGGAAGGAGTTAGAGCTTTGAATTCCCATAGAGTCGATGCCGAAGTCGATAGGGTATCGCCTCAAGCAAGTTGAAGAAGATGAAGACGAAGGGTGAATCGTTGTACCATAGATTTCGGGTTTTATCAAAAAGAATAAAGGTGACTTTTCGAACAAGAGGCGCCATAATGGCAGAAAATGACAAAGTGACCAGTTCGAGAGGAATAAATACTTTGAAAATAATTAAACCGTCTTGGATAAGTAAGAAACAAGTAATTTTAATGAGATTTTACTTAACTATAGGGGAGAGAAATTTTGGTTATTCTGAAATAATTTATATTTCAGTTTTATACAGTCTTTCATTCCACAATTTACACATGCCTAGTTCCCTTCTAAGAGAAGTAAATCTCTCTTCAGGTAAGGCCTTTGTGAAGATATCTGCTAACTGATTTTGTGTATCTACAAAAGAAATGTCTATATTACCATTAGCTACATGATCACGAATAAAATGGTACCTAACCTCAATGTGCTTTGTCCTTGAATGCTGGACTGGATTCTTGGTAAGATTTATTGCACTTGTGTTGTCGCACAGTAATGGAATTGACTTGATCTGAAGTCCATAATCCTCAAGTTGTTGTTTGATCCATAAGAGTTGTGTACAACAACTTCCAGTAACCACGTACTCAGCTTTAGCTGTAGATAGTACTACTGAATTCTACTTCTTTGAGGACCACGAAATCAGACATCCTGCAAGAAATTGACAAAATCTACTGGTGCTTTTCCTATCTACCTTGCATCCAACATAGTCAAACACAGAATATCCTACTAAATTAATTTCACATGAATTTGGGTACCATAATCCTAGATCATGAGTTTTGGCTAAGTATCTAAAGAACCTTTTAACACAAATTAAATGAGACTCTTTAGGATCTGCCTGGTACCTAGCACACATACATACGCTAAACAATATATCAGGTCTGCTTGCTGTTAAATAGAGTATGAACCTATCATACCTCTGTAAAGTTTCCGATCTACTTTCTTACCATTTTTGTCATTGTCTAACCTTGTTGATGTGCTCATGGGTGTTGATAGTGGCTTGGTGTTTTCAAATCCAAACTTCTTTAGTAATTCTTTGGTGTATTTGGCTTGATAGATGTGAGATCCTTCCTTTCCTTGTTTGATTTGCAATCCGAGGAAGTAGTTGAGCTCCCCCATCATGCTCATTTCAAATTCTCCCTGCATAAGCTTTTCAAAATACTTGCAAAGAGATTCATCAGTAGAGCCAATATATATCATCAACATAATTTGAACAAGTAACACATTTTAAAGTTTAGACTTAATGAAAATATGCTATCTACTTTCCCTCTAATGAAACCATGATTTAACAAAAAAGAACTAGTCTTTCACACCAAGCTCTAAGTGCTTGCTTCAAACCATAAAAGCTTTATGCAACTTAAAAACATGATTTGGAAAACCATGTCATCAAAACTAGGTGGTTGTTCTACATATACCTCTTCCTTTATAAAACCATTCAGAAAAGCAGATTTTACATCCATTTGAAAGAGTTTTAAATTTGATGCAGAAGCATATGCAAGTAAAATCCTAATTGCCTGAAGTTCTAGCCACTGGTGCATAGGTTCATCGAAATCTATGCCTTCCTCTTAGGAATAGCCTTGAGCTACCAATCTGGCCTTGTTTCTTATGATCACACCAGCTTCAATCCAACTTGTTCCTGAACACCATTTGGTGCCAATCCAGGATGATCTGATGGTCTCGGAACAAGGGACCATACTTGGTTTCTCTTGAACTGGTTAAGTTCATCTTGCATGGCTAATATCCAAGATTCATCAGACAGTGCCTCATTGAAAGTCTTAGCCTCTATTTGAGATACAAAGGCAATGTAGTCCAAGGAATTATATTACCTCTGGTTCTTACCCCAACCGATGGATCATCAATGATGTTTTCCAGTGGGTGATCTTTCTTATACCTCCATTCTTTTAGAAGATTATCGTGAGATGTATCCTTTTGTTGTAGATTTTCCAAGGGTGGATAATCCTTATCCTTATAGATGTGTTCTTTAGCTCTTGGACAATTCATCTATATCATCAATATCACTATCTACTTCCTTTCTCAGGAAGTGTTAGTTTCATAAAAAATAATATGCATTGATGCTCAATTAATAAAGTTCGTTGTTAATACTCTATATCCTTTGGGTTTGGAAGCATACCCCATGAATATACCTTCATCTGATTTGGAGTCTAGCTTACCATATCCCTTTTACCATTGTTTGTGATGAAGTATGGACATTCAATGTCTTGAAATGGCTGATCTTCGGCTTCTTCTGCTTATATAGCTCATATGAAGTTTTTTTCAAGATTGACCTGATCATTACTCTGTTGAGATAAGCATGCTGTGTTGATGGCTTCGGCCCAAAAATATCTTGGCAAATCATATTCTGATAGCATGTCCTTGCCATATCTAATAGAGTTTTGTTTTTTCTTTCAGCAACTCCATTTTGTTGGGTGTCCTTGGTGCTGAGAAGTTGTGTTCTATTCCTTGGCTATCACAGAATTTTGCAAAGCTCTCATTCTGAAATTCTCCTCCATGATCTGATCGGATACTAATGATGCTATACTTCTTATCCTTTTGAACTTTCTTGCTGAAACTAACAAAACTTTCAAAAGTATCATCTTGTGATCTAGAAAAGAAACCCATGTAAACCTGGAGTAGTCATCTACTATAACAAATCCAAAGTTCTTTCCCCCGAGACTTGTGGTCCTCATTGGCCCAAATAGATCCATATGTAAAAGTTCTAATGGTTTAGAGGTTGTTACCATGGTCTTTGACTTGAAGGATGACTTGGTGTGCTTCCCTTTTGCACATGGCCTACAGACACCATTCATTTTTGCACTAACCTTGGGTAGACCTTCCACCAAGCTTCTCTTGATCAACTTTCTCATGCCATCCAAGTTGCAGTGGCCCAGTCTTCGGTGCCAGAGATCTGTTGACTGCTCTTTATTTGCTGCTAGACATATGTCCTGATCCTTTAGTTCTTCCAAATAAAGTACATACATGTTCTTTTCCCTGCTGGCTTCAAACATGACTGCACCATCCTTCATAATACTGCACTTTGACTCTTGAAATCTAATATGATGTCCTTTATTGCATAGATGGCTGATACTAATAAGGTTGTGCTTCAGTCCTTTCACACAAAGTACATCTTCAATGATAACTTTTCCTTTGCTACCAACCGGTCTGCAACCTATTACAGTTCCTTTGCCATTGTCACCATATGTACTGTGTCTTCTTCAACTTCAAGATGAGAGAACAGCTTCTTGTTACCTGACATATGCCTGAGCATCCGCTATCTAAGTACCATTTGGATGCTCGAAGGTTTCCCTGCATTAAAAATATTAAGCTTTAGGTACCCAAGTTCTTTTGGGTCCTGATTGGTTAGTATCATCAATTTTTCTTTTAATTATCCATATTTTATGTTTAGTTGGACATGATACTTTAATGTGTCCTAACTTATTGCAATGGCTACAACAAGACATTTTAGTTATCTTTTTAGTTGGAATGTATTTAAAATTTGATTTATATGTTGTTTCTTGTTCAGGTACAAATTTAGGAGTTGATATGTTTTAGGATATACTACTGTTTCTCATTATCGGGGGAGTATAACCTAATCCATGTTTCTTTTTACCTGACTGTCTAGCACCTTTTAATATTAATGTTGTTTTGGCCATTAGTAATTTTTCTAGTGTGCTTGACAATTTTTCATTTTCTGTTGTTAGAGTGTTAACTTCTTGTTTTAATTTATTTACAGTTTCTTAGTTTTCCAAACTCGCTAACTGTTCATTTTTAATTTTCAAGTCTTCGCATACAATTCATTTCTATTTCTCCTTTTTAGTTCAATAATTTGTTTTTTCATTTGCTCATTTTCAGATTTTAAGTCTGAATTAGTATTTTCTAAGCATGCAAGATTTTTCTTATTGGCTTTTAGTGATTTACACACTTCTTTATATTTACAATACAGTTCATTAAAAGCTTCTTCTAAGTTGTCAGAATCAGATTCATTGCACGAAGAGAAAGAGTCTGATGTTACCTTGTCTTCGAGGTTGGCCATGAATGCCAGGTTGGCTTCTTCTTCTTCTTCATTGCTTGAGCTTGACACGCTGTCAGAGTCACTACTGTTTTTCCCATGCTGCTGCCATGACTTTCTTCTTAAATCTTCTGGGTTTTTTTTGGAACTGTCTTTTTTTCTGAACTCAGTTTTCTTAAGCTTCAGAGACATTCTGCCTTGATATGTTCGGCTTCTTGCATTCATAGAAAATCGGTTCAGTCTTCTTGCATCTTTGACTTCTGACCTTTTGAAGTCTTTTCCCTTCTTGAAGTATCTTCTTCTGGACTGATACTTCTTTTTCTTAGCCAAGATGCGTTGTAACCTTCTGGATAGCATTGCTTCTTCATCTTCACTGCTTTTCATGCTTTCTTGGCTATATGAGCCTTCTTCTGATGTGTCTTCTTCTGTCTTGAGTGTGTTGGAATGCTTCTTTCTGCTAGATGATTCTCCCAACCTTTCCATGTTAATCTCATGGGCCTAAGGGACCCAATGATTTTTTCTAACGACATTATCTTCAAGTCGTTAGCCTCTATTCTATTGCTGTTACTTTTGGAGTCCACGAGGCAGTAAGGATTTGAGAATTTTCCTAACCATCTCTCCCATCTGATAGGTCTTACCAAGACCACCAATCCATTAGTGATGTCGGTGAACCTACTGTACATTTGTGTAATTGTTTCATCGGGTTGCATCTGAAATCTTTCATATTGAGTTACCAGAATGTCTATTCTGTTTTCTTTTACTTTGTCTGTGCCTTCGTAGGTGATCCTCAGCTTCTCCCACATCTCCATTACGGATTTACAGGCGAAGATTCTGTTGAATTCCTTCTTGCTGAGAGCACAACACAATATGCTCTTAGCCTTGCAGTTGAGAGAAATTTTCTTCTTGTCATCTTCTGTCCATTTGTCTTTGTCGTTGGTGACTAGAAGATCTCTTTCTTCTACAATCGACCAAATTTGAAGAATTCCATTCTTGTTTTCCAATATGTGTAGCCTTCACCATCGAAAAGTGGTGGCCTATTTACTGACTGACCTTCGAAGTGACCTTGGGCTGCCATTTGATCTTTTCTCTTCAGATCGTTGGATCTTCTTCTTTGTCGAAGAGACTAGCTCTGATACCACTTATTACCCAGCTAGCAAGCCCAGGGGGGGGGGGTGAATGGGATTCTTTAAAATTTGAATACCTAAACTTGTCCACAAAAATGTTCACATAAATGAGCACTTCGTTGATTGTTAGCGTTAGTGAAAAGTAAACAACAACCACAAAGCAAGCAATCACACTACACCAGATTTTATCCTGGTTCGGACCTCCTCTCCACAGGAGTCCTACGTCCAGTCCCCGAGCAACAACTCAGGATTCACTACCCAAGGGTACAGTCCCCCTCAAGGACACTTACACACCCAGCCGCAGCTGGTCTTCTCTTCACAACCCGAAGAGGAATACAACACCCTGGAACCCTCCAGGTCTTCCTTCAACACGAAGGAACAACACCCTGGAACCCCAGGTCTTCCTTCAACACGAAGGGAATAACACAAAGATGTGTTCAAGGGATGATACGCCCCTGGACCAAGCTAATAGCACAGTGCTTGATCCGAAGCGAAGACTGAGAGGAAAAGATCTACAAAGAAGAACACTCTCAGTTCACACAAGCTCTCTCAAGGTTCTACACTAGACAGAGAGCAAAGAGCTACAACAAGACGATGGAGTGAGACTTGAGCTCTTCTATGGTGCTTGTAGATTTTGAATTCTCAAGATTCGTTATTTTCGTAGGCACCAGTCTTCTATTTGTATCTTCTTTTGAAAATGTAGCCGTTGAAGTATCTGTTGTCTCTATGTTCCGAGAATGTTAGACTGCATGGCTTTCCTTTGTAGTCAACGGTTCTTTGTGTTCCATGCACGTAAGAAGAAAATCCTTCTTGATATCCTCCAGCTTCTATTTTATCCAACGTTGTATAGAGTCGTGCTGTCAGAGACCTGCACACATTAAATGTTAAAACATAGACAGCTAAGCTGTCTCTTGTTGTCAGTCAACATTAGGGTGAGAATACATCAAGATAGAAATTTCCATTCTGTCTTTCCAAAAAGATATTACATGCAGGAGCATAAGAATAGAAGATATCTGGACATGCATCGTGCATAGAAATACGGTTATGTTTAATGCATGGATAACAGAGAAATAAGCGGGATGACTTTGACTTGTCAAGATATTCAAATATCAGTCGTTATAGCTCATAAGTTGATATGAACATGACTTATAGAATCGTTGTGAATGAGTCATTGTTCATGTGAATCGTTGCTCATTCGTAAACAAATCGTTGTATGCATAAATCGTTATGCATTCATAACCAAATCATTATGAGCAAATCGTTATGAGCAAATCGTTATAACCAAATCGTTATGAGCAAATCATCATAACCAAATCGTTATAACACTATAAGCAAATCGTTATGCTCACTTACGAAATCGTTGTGAGATTGAATTGTTATACTCACTTGTCGAATCGTTATGAGAGCAAATCGTTATGCTCACTTACGAAATTGTTGTGTGATTGAAATCGTTATACTCACTTGTCAAATCGTTATGAGAGCAAATCGTGATGCTCACTTACGAAATCGTTGTGAGATTGAATTGTTATACTCACTTGTCGAATCGTTATGAGAGCAATCGTTATGCCACATTACGAAATCGTTGTGTGATTGAAATCGTTATACTCACTTGTCGAATCGTTATGAGAGCAAATCGTTATGCTCACTTACGAAATCGTTGTGAGATTGAAATTGTAAGACCCCGCCCCTTTGGCCCTTGGCCCCGTCCTCAGGGTCGCAACAGGCGCCCTGGCCGCGACATGGTCGCGCCAGAACGGCCTGCCGCAACGGGTTTGGTGACGCGCCGACCCTGTCTGCCGTGTCTTTCTCGCGACAGGGGTGGACATCGCGTCCTTGTCGCGTCGCCTTGGGCTGTCACGACTGCGTTCTGACATGATGCGACCGCTGTCCCATTTGTCAGAACGGTCGTGTCGGGTGGCAGGAGCATACAGTGTTGACGCGACCTGCCAGGCCGTCGCGTTTTCTTTCCCGGTCTTTGAGGTTTGACCGCGCTTTTGGTGTCGCGCCTTGGCGGGCGGTCGCGACAGGGTTGCGATGCTTATGGGCATCGCGACAGTGTCGTTATCGCGCCTAGCCACCACATCGCATTCTGGGGGCCATCGGTTCAAAACCGAGGGCGCGCCCCATTTCCATCTCTTGCTCCTTTTACCTCTTCTTCTCCCTCTCGAGCTCTCTCGTGGTTTCTCGGTGTTTCTCCTTGCTCGTGGTGCTCGTGCTGAGGCGTGGACGTGCCGTTCGTGCAGGGCGCGTGCTCAGGTTGTCTGGTGCGGGGAGGAGGCATTCTTTCCTACGAGAAGGCCCCAACGTGGTGGTTCTTCGCGTGGAGGTAGGGACCCTTGATCCTCTCGCCCAAACCATGCTCCCTTCCCCCTCTACATCGTGTTTACTCTGTGGTTGGGGCTTGGGAGTGTGAGAACTCCATGCTCGAGGTTGAGTGAGGTTTCCCTTCGAGTGTTGATCAATGTTCGTGGGGTTTTTAAGGGTGGTTTGGATGCTTTAATGGCTTTCTTGCATGTTGAGCTTGATCCCCTCCCCCTTGTGTGGTTGTTCCCTGTTTTTGAGGTGGTTCCCGGAGGGGTTGCTCCGAAACCCCCCTCTGTCTTTGAACGCGACGCTCGTGGAGGTCGCGATCTGGTCGCGACGGCCTGGCTGGTTGCGACAAGATCACGACGCTGTGGAGGTCGCGATCTGGTCGTGACGGTCTAGCCGGTCGCGATGCTCTTTGGTGTCGCGACCTGGTCGCGACGGTCCGATACGTCGCGACCACAACCTGGTCTTCACGTTTCCGTTCCTTTTACTATACCCGTGGCACCTGTGCTAGTTCCCTAGTGCGGCCTACACTAGTCTTTCGCTTGGTGCTCGGCACTTGAGGGCTTTTCCCGTGTGAGAGGTTGTTACCGTTACCTGGGACCCCCATCCTTGGGAGCCTGTTGAGGGAGTACTCTGGGCTACGAGTGTGCTCGAGTTGGCAGCCACCAGGTGGACTCTGGAGCTTAGGGGAAAATGGTGGTTAGGAAAGTGACGTGTGAGTCACTTGCAGAGCTCTCGTGGGTGGTCTGGGATGCCGAGGACAGTTAGGAGTTCTACCCGACGCATGCCAGCCAGTCCTTCTTCTCACTGCCTCGCTCCTTACGGCCCCAGAACCATTTGGAGAGGTCAGGCGTAGGACCGTAGTCCATCCAGACTACGGTGGTTACCGTTGTGTTACTTGTGTCCTACCTCACTCTGACGAGACGTGAGGGTCAGGACCCGGGTCGAGGATAAGACGTCGGTGGACGCACCTGACCGTGACTAGTGGTAGTGCTTCCATAGCTAGTGTTCTTTGTCCAGGCAGAGTTCCCTCCGTCTGTGTTTGCTGGCCGTGTGATAGTCACGACGAGCAGTCGTACAGAGTTTCCGACCATGTGTACTTTCCGTACCGTGCTAGTTGTAGTTTCGCTTCCGCACTTCCGTTGGTAGGTAGAAGATATAAACTGCTGTCATTCATTTGATATTTATATTCTCTTGCCTGTTTAGAGCTAGCAAGAGATTGGTAGTCCCTACTGAGCTTCTTTTGTGAAGCTCATCCCTCCTTTTCCCAGGTGAGACTTCTCAGCAGCGGCAGAGCGCGCGCTGGGCGGAGGAGATGGGGCGGTAGTCGGGGTCCCCGTAGCTAGCAGTGGTTCCCCTGTTTCAGTGTACGTCATCCTCGCGGTATGCCCCTAAGGGACTTGTTCTTCCTCTGCTTTTTACTTGTACTAGCGTGTGTGCGTTGGGACTGTACTTAGAGCGGTACACACCGGTCTCGCTCTCTTTTCTGTTTCTGCCTGTATGCTTCTAGTTGAGCAGTTGACGTTTACTTCCGTTACATATCCTGTTAGACGTAGATTATAGCCCTTCTGGGTCCCTGGATCCGTGGGCGGCGACCGCGAAAATCGGGTCCTCGACGTGGGCCGAGGGTCGGGTTCTCGGGTCATTACAGAAATCGTTATACTTCAAAGCGAGTCGATGTGTACTTAGAGAAATTTCATGCTCTGAAAAATTAAGAACAACAATGTAAGGATTTACTTACAAGTCTTTGCTTGATTTTGCCTAGTTTATTTCCTGTGACTAAGCTTCATAGAAACTTGTTAGATACTATTTGTTAGGATTTTGTTAATCACCAAAATAGATATATAATTCATGAAATTATATGGGGATGATTTGATCATCACTGGTGAATTCACACTTCTTCAAGTTCAGCCTCGTGCTTTATGACTTTCCAACCCACGCAAAAAAGGGCTAGTGTTTCGGCACTACAACTCTCATGAAGTCAGAGTTTCGGCACTACAACTCTCATGAAGTCAGAGTTGTGTACTGCGACTCTTGTGGAGTCAGAGTTTATGAAGTCGGAGACAATATTAATTTAAAAAAAGGGGCTTTTAAATTTTCATTTAAAGGGAATAAATTATAACGGTTCATTCTTTTAATCCCAGCCATTCATCTCCTCATCTACGGTCCATTACATATCCTCCTCCTATATTAGGACCCTTCCCTCTTTCATTCCAAATCACCCCTTTTGAAACGTCTCTTACTCTCCTGTCGTCTTCCTCCGGCTCCCGTGCCTGTTCTTCACACCGATGGAACCACCTTCGAAGCATCTGCAAAATGTCTCCATTTCTCCGTAGAAAGGTAGGTTCTTTAACCCATGTGAACCTTTTCTGCATCTCCTCTACCATCCTTCTTAGATTCTTTTCTTGTTTTTGTCTAGATGGCATCATCTAGGGCTCCGAAAGGAATGCTCTTCACTCCTGAGTAGTTCTAGCGGCTTTCCTCCGCCAAGGCCTCCCTTTGCCCAGGGAAGATTGTAGATTTCACCCAATTGATCGGTAGGCTTAGTTGGGTAGAAGAAATCCTAGAGGCCATAGGCTGGTTGAGGCTCTGCCAGATAAATTAACGAGCCAACCTTCCAGAGCGCCCTGAAGGCTTCTTACATTTCCCTCAAAGTCTCAGCGGATGGATCAGTGACAGGTTCAGTAAAAGGTACAATAGTCACAGTTTTAGAAGATCTATTAGTGGAGATTTTGAATTGCCTCAACTCCGGACACAAAATTAGTGAGGCAATGTCCATGGAGAAGCAAAGATTAGGGGTAGTTTGCAGTTTGGGGTGTTTATCCAAAAAGGGGCTCCTGGTCAAAAAGTTGTCAATAGAGAAGAGGATCCTACACTCCATCATCACAACAATCATCACCCCTAGGGCAGGAACCCATTCCTCCATCACTGCCAGAGACGGCAGTTTGCTTTTGTGGGCAGTACAGAGACATAGGGTCAACTTGCCCTTTATTATATTGGAAAGGATGGCAGGTTTTAAGAATTTGCAGGAGTCTCTCCCATATGGACCCCTGCTAACCCTCATCTTTAGAAGATTTGAAGGGGATTTGAATGATGAGATTTCTATTGCTGTGAAGGAGAAGATTGGGTTGTCAACCTTAAGGAGAAGCCATTATACTTTGGAAGACAAGGCACAGAACTTTTGGTCTAAGAACTCTGTCCCAAAGTGCTCTCATGAGATATTTCTTGATGAGGCACAAAGTTCCTCTTCCATTCTTTCTGTTCAACCTTCTGAAATTAGAAGAGAGGAAGTCAGAGTAGAAGCACCAGTGGGAGAACAAGAAGAAGTTCATACTGCAGTTCCCTCCCAAGAGCAAGATGTTCCGGATGAAACAATCACTCAAGTGCTCAGGAATTTAAGGGGCAAGGGAGTAGCTCAAGACGAGAACATTCCTAGTTTCACACCTATTGAGCCTTCCCTTGATGAGGAATACCACCATATTTCTCCACCACATGTTGAGACCTGGCCAAGGTCGCAGGGGGAGACTAGCAGAAATATGGATGATGTGGTGGATTTGATCATGAAGCAACAAGAGATCTTATATGTACTTCAAATGTTGATACAACAGATTGATGTTAAGTTTGATTTCATGTCAGAGGAGGTCCAGCAGATGAAGGATCTACTACAACAGTTGGTGTGCCAACAGGGCACAGGAAGTTCTCAAGTTCCCCCTCCGTCTCAACCTGAATTGCAGAAGCAGCAACCTGAGGTTTTTGTTCCACAGCCAAAGAAGTCTGGAGAACAACCAGCTAAGGATCCAACAGCAGAGCCAGATCAGACTCAACAGCTACAAGAACTGTAACACCCCGGAAATTTAGTAATTAAAAATTAGAAATAAATCAAAAACGATAAATTCAATATTTGTGAAATAGTAAAAATGCACGTGCCATTATCATACATGCAAAAACCCATTAGCAAAATTTTAGAAAAACCATAGTTCAAGTCTAAATAATACTCCCTAATGACCCACGGAGAAATTTGTGCAAAGGAAAATCGGATGGTCCAAGTTTAAGGCATTTTGCGACTGAGTATCGTAATCAGAGAATAAGTCAGGAAATCATTATCACACATACTTAGAGGAGTCAGAAAATTAAATAAAAATTATAGATGGACTTCAAATAATATCCTCTAATGATCCATCAAGAAATTTGGGTCAATAAAAGTCATTTGGGGTATATTTAAGAGTTATTATGACTTATTATCGTAATTAGGAAATAAGTTGGAAAATCCATTATCATGTGCATAAAATGAGATCATAACTAAATTAAAAATTTATGGTTGACTCCAAACAATATGTGGGGATAGTCCATAAAAGAAATTGGACCAATGGATAACTTATGACCCATGAACAAATTCAAGTATGAAAATAGTAAATAAATAATTTCCGTATTATCGGAATGGTAGAACATACGTTCCACTATCGTACGTGAGAAACACATCGAAAAATTCCGTAAAAATTATAAATCAACCCCAAACATTATTCCTAAATGTCCACAAAGAAATTCATGCAACAAAAAATCTGATTGGCCAAGTGTATGTCACAATGTGACTAAATATCCAAATTAGGAAACAAAGTCGGAAAACCATTAACGCGGAAATATAACACAACTATAAATTAAATAAATATGTTGGAGAGACTTCTAACATCATATATTGATGAACCATTATCAAAATTGTGCCAATGGATCACTTTTGGCCCAATGGATCACTTTTGGCCCAAGAATAAAAATGGAGCAAGAAAATATCCAAAAATTCGTACCTATAAATATGGGGTAAGTAGGAAGGGTAAATTAGGGTTTAAAAGTGTGCTATTAGCCAAGCATAACAAGCCAAATCGTGGCCAATCATGCTTGGCACTTTCTTTGGGTGTGGCTACTTCATTTGGGAGAGAAATCCCAGATTTTGGTAAGTACACAGCTGATTCCGCAGGCCACCGTTCCTAGTCTCATTAGGGCTTGGATTAAACCCTAAAACTATAAGAAATCACCACAAAACTTTTGGGTAAGGTTTGACATTGAGTTGGGGTCGTGAGGAGCAAGTTTGGGGCGCTGGAGGAGAGGAGAACGGCTGGGGAAACCGTGGTTCTTCCTCAACTTCGCTCTGCATCGACTTGGGTTGTTGCATCTATTACATCTGTCTAAAGGTAGGTGATCTAGGGCCAAGACTAAATGAAACCTATACCCTCTTGTAGTGCTTCATGTCTAATCTCATACGCACTTGATTTGCCCAATTTTCATGGTGTGTACGTTGAGTTCTAAGTGTTTTCCCTAAGTCGCATAGGTTTAGGGATTTTTACATTCTCCATGTTTTTCATGTGATTCAAGACCGAATTAGGTCCAACCCAAGTTATGAAAGTTCTTCCATTAGTTGTCCTCGTGATTTTTTGTGTTGAGAGTTTTGTCTAAATGTCATTATATTTCAAGTTATAGGCCTGACATGAAGGTTGCAATGAAGTCACTTATGTTTAGGACTTTTTACGTTCCTCAAAGGTTCCATGTGAATCGAGACCGAATTAGATCTGACCCAAAACATGAAAGTTTTTCTACTAATTGTCATAGTCATCTTTGGTGTTGAGCGTTTTGTCTAAATGTCACTATATTTCAAGTTATAGGTATGACATGAAGGTTGCAACAAAGTCACATATGTTTAGGAATTTATTTCATTCTTCAGAGGTTTCACATGAATTGAGACCGAATCTGATCCAACCCAAAACATGAAAGTTCTTCTACTAGTTGTCTTAGTCATCTTTTATGTTGAGAGTTTTGTCCAAATGTCAGTAGATAGAGAGATATAAGCATGGTAAGAGGATCACTGCCTGTGCGTACGTTTTAGTTTTGAAGTTTGGATCGCGGCTAGACCAGACGACGCGATTCCAGCACCTAGTATCGCGTCGGCCTTGGCTGCCGCGATTCGGTGAAATGCGTCTGTGAGATCCGACGTGATTCAACATTTGACTAGTCAACGACGCGCGTGAGACTTCGCACCGCGTGGGTTTCTGCGCCGGTCTGATATGCGATGGGAACACCCGATGCGATTCTGTATGGTTTCCGGCTCAAAGTTTTTCGCCAATTTTTATATTGTTATTTTAATGCATTTCATGAACACGTTGGGGTATCCCATCGCGATTCAAGTTAAAGGCGACCACATAGGTGGACGCGATTTTGATTCTTCATAGTTAGCCCTGTTTAACTGTACACCATGTTGTGAAAAGCGTCTACTGTGTAGGATGCAATTTAAGGACTGACCCGAGACTTTACTTTTTGGCTAGACAGTCAGCCTATTTAATCTATCAGTCTGTAAGCATGTCACTTAGTGTGCATTGGCCTAAAAGTAATCAACCCACTTGAAATTGGTAATGACTTGAATATAATTCTAAGTGTATAAGTGAGATCTTATGTTCATTTGATTTTCTTCTTGTGATCTACCTTAATGTGAAATGGACATGATAAGAATATGATATGAATATGTGATGAATACATGATTAGAATGGACTTGTTTAGTTAAGTTTTCTATCATGATTTACATGTGGGTTTTTCTTTATTTATGTGCTGTCCGATGTTCCGTTCATTGTTCATCAGTTGCATACATGTGTAGGAAAGATCCGTGACACATCACTTACACATTTGCACGATTAGGCACACCCCTCTTGGGGAATTGAGAGCTCTCTGCCGGTCATTCCGTATTGGCAGACTAGCACCAATTCCTTTTGATATGATTCAAATCTTGAATTACCTGTCCATTGCATATGAAAATTAGTATTCCATTTGATATGATATTCGTTCTATTCAGCTATTGGACCTGTTAGTATTGCATGCATTGTCATCATGTTCATGTGCATATCTGCCTATTTAAAATGTTAATTATGTATATTAGTGCCCGCACATTGAGATGTAAATCCTACTGA
This sequence comes from Colocasia esculenta, assembly GCA_014218235.1. NCBI lineage: Eukaryota > Viridiplantae > Streptophyta > Magnoliopsida > Alismatales > Araceae > Colocasia > Colocasia esculenta. Next base: position 154,297,935 of record CM024754.1, read on the forward strand.
GCTAGTTCGCTCACCCTATCATCCTGCCCTTTTCAAGTAGTGATGAGGATATTGTGGAGTCCGATGGGGCAGGACAAGAGTGATGAGCACCCGACACATGAGGAGATGAAGTATTAGGAATAAACGTTTGAGTAGTTTATGTAATAGTGAACATTTTCATGAAGTTATATTTGAATAATGGACCCTTTAGTTGGTTCTTCTTATGTAAGGTTGTAACTAGTGGATTGAAATGGAATAAAGAGTACTTTTGATGATTATGGTCTCAAATGTGTTGTTATATTTAATTGTTACTCTGCATTACTCAACTGTGATACGTCTATTTGTATCGTTCACGCCGATATTTATTTTGCTGCTAAATATCGGGGCGTGACAAGAATAGCAAGAGCAGCAACAGTAGTCACCTCAACAAGAGTCAGCATCTGAGCATCCTTTGGAGCATCAAGATCAGTCCATGGAGGTAGAAGTCGATCTTAAGGTCAAAACCTTTAAGAGACGGGTTAGAAGGAAGCTGATGAAATCTGATAACCCAGTCTTTCCTTCTCAACCCCTAACCATTTTCTACTCCTACTACTCCAACCCCTCCTCCTGCTATTGACCCTACACCTCCTCCAGCTGTTGAACTACCAGCTCCACCTCCCTCTCAACCTATTCCTTATGTTTCCTCTAATCCTCCTCCTTCCACCTCTCAACCAGAGGAACAACCTCCAACTTCCATCAATACTTCAATTTCTTCATTTCCTTTGAAGTATACATTTAAGCCTCACATTGTAAAAATACCCACTCTTCACACCCTAGCTCCTCATTTTTTCTCCTCTCTCCCTACATCCTCAACTCCATCTGTGACCAAATCCATTCACCCTCTTGCTCAGATAGTACCCAGTGCTATACTATCATCTAGAGTAGGACCTAAAATGAAAGACACTCATAGTTCTCTCCTTCCACCCTTCTGGTACTCTTTCATTTATCACTTAGAGCACCACATGGCTATGTTTAGAGAATTTCTTTCCATAAAAGCTTTTCGAAGTCCATGGAATGCCATGCTACAAGTTTGAAGTATGGCTCCCTCATTTGATTAAAACCTCCCAAGTCTTTTTGGCTGATGTAAATTTGATTACACATAATCTTTATCTTGAGGAAGCTGAAAGATATAAGTTTGCCATAACTAGAAACGAATTTCTGAATGTTTTCCTTCACCTAAATCTTAGATTTTTTTGACCTTTTTGATAGCCTCCTTAAAGAACTCCAAACCAGCTATGGCAGAATGAAGCACTTCAATGAAGAAAGATTCAAGATAGGTTTGCCAGATGTGAATAAAGGGCAGTGGGGCATGATTATTAAAGGGCGAAGAGAAATTACTCCTTCAATGTTTATTGGATTGCCCTCTAGATTGCACCTTAGTCTGATAGGTGCCATTGCCTCTAGGAAGACTTTTGCCCAACTTGTCTTCAATAGGCATATCAGGATAGCAGCCAGATTCAAGATCAAATACAACATCAAGCTATCCTTCCACCGTTTTGCTTTGATGCAAGCCCCCAAGAATTCTCAGTACTTGATAGATTTCCAGCATAGTTTTGCTGAATCTGAGAGATTCAATGAAGTTCAGTGGGCGCTTGCTTACCCAGAAGACAGTACATAATGCAGAAGGCTGAAGCTATCTCATGCTGCCTATCTCCTTAAGGGATATGAGTCTCTTATGAAGTCTGTCTCTCCTAGGTGGTCACAAAGGTACCTTGTGTACTACCAAGCCAAGGAAGCAGCACACTCCAAGGGTCTTTACTGGAACCTTACCATTCATGACTTTTTGCACAAAGCAGCCAGTAAGAAGTTTGTTCCTCTTAGGAGAACCTTATCTAGTGATAACTATCATAGGAGAATAAACTAGTATCATCTCTGCCATGTCAAGTCCTATAGGAAAATTCCCTCTGTAGGACCCTCCTACAACATAGATAGTGGGAAATTCTTTCACATCTTTCCTGAGAATGAGCAGAAGCTATGGGACTTATTGTAGCCCTTCTTTGCTCAAATTCCTCCTTCCCTTTATCTTCCTAGTTCCTCCTCTACTTCCTGAATGTACAATGTTCAATCTTAGCTATATACATTTGTTGCTAGCCATCTGTGTGTATGTTATCTCTCTCTTTGTCTCTTATCTTTTCTGTTAATGCCACAAATGGGGAGAAAGAAACAAATATATAGGACAGAAACATTGTTTTGCAAAATCAAATTTGTTTTTACTGTCTATTTAAAAGTTTTTGTCATTAACAAAAGGGGGAGAATTGTTGAGCAACTATCCCTTAAAATATTGTTAAACATTTTAAGCATTGTGTTTTTTCTATGACAAAATCTTTTAAGACTTTCTATAATCAAAACTATTGGAATATACCACAAGTTATTTTGTATAAAAACAAATGACATGTACAATACTTCAGTCAAAGATAGCACACAAAATTTCTCTAAGTCCACAATGTATAGTATATACCATACTAACTCCGACTCTGGACTCCAACTTTAGAAAAGTCGAAGTATTGTATCAATTGATGAACAAATGGATAGTACTCCGACTTTGGAAAAGTCAAAGTTTGGCTTGACTCCGACTCCCTAAAAGTAGAAGTCCTTATACCGATTGCCTATCAATTGTACCTTACTCCGACTCCTGAAAAGTCAAAGTTGAACGTTACTCCGACTCCTTGAAAGTCGAAGTATGATATCGATTGATGAAGAAACTTGTTCTACTCCGACTCACCAGAAGTCGAAGTCTGATATCTCACCGCGACTTCCATACAGTTAAAGTACTTAACTCCGACTCTTAGAAAGTCGAAGTCTATGGCTTGTTTGCTTTGCACTCCGACTCCCTAGAAGTCGAAGTATGACATCGAATTATGAACAAACTAATATCACTCCGACTCTCCAAAAGTTGAATTCTGTTATCAATGTCTCACTGCGACTTTTGTATAGTCGAAGAACTATATGCATCTGTCTTTGACTCCAACTCCAGAAAAGTCGAAGTATCATATATCAACTTCTATGTACTTGTACTTAAATAATATTTATGTAATATGTCATTCAACAGAATCCATGAAATCATAATCTTGGTTATTTCATTGGCATTCATTGTTCCTATGGGATCCTTTACAAAATGAAAACACTTATATGTCTTACAAAATAATGTTCTTCTTGCTATTACCATTTAAATATTCTATTAGAAAAGAAAAATTATATTCAAAATAATCACATATGAAAATCTTTGTTAAGATCGAAAATAATTATATAATGTGGTCTCTTGCTTGCTGTCAGAAGTTTAGTTCTTTTTATTTGACAGTTGCTATGTAGTAAATGTGTTGGTAGGTATAAGCAGCATGGGCTATTTTTCAGAGCTCACCTACCACTGTCAGAACTCCCTGACTTTAGGAAAAGTCCTTACATTCCCCATACAACTGTATGTCTATCTTTAAATGCTATTAACTTTTGTCTGTCTGAACTCCTTCATGCTATATATATATTTTTATCTCACCTATCTCCGAAAGTATGGAGCTATCTGTGTCCTTCTTGTCCTTCTAGGCTTGCAGAACATTAATGAAGCATGCTTAGCTTGCAACCTTGAGAATGAGGCTTACAGAACATTAATGAAGCTATCTATCAAGCCACGAAGCTACCTACATATCTTGAAGATGTTGGGACTCTAAAGAACTGAAGGACTGATAGTTATAGCAGAAGTCTCAAGGTGACAACATCCAAGGATCAACGACTATTCTTCTACGGCTATTTTCTAACAGATAGTTTCAAACGGTAAGATCAAAATTTTGAAGCTCATATATAGTAGCTGAAGTTTGAATTAGAAATACACCAACCTAGCAACACTGAACTCCAATCTAAAACTACGAGTAGCAAGAGTCATCACAAGCCTTCTACTGAAAAGAAGAAGGGAGCTGCTACTTCACTCCTCGACTTCCAAACTCTCTAGTTTTTAGAAGTCTTTTCTTGTTGGGTGGCATTTTGTAACTGTAGATCTTTCTCACTCCACCAACTTAGATTCAAAAAGAATTAGAGATCCAATTCCTATTGTATCTCTTTTTGGTTATCTGTGTTTACTCATTCTTCTGAGCAGACACACAAGTGTTTTTCATTTCTGTGTTAGATAACCCGCAAGAGGTTTGTTTCCTGCATTGCCCCTCTTACGAAGGGAAGACCTACTGGTGTAGGTAGTCTTTGTACCCCTTTGTAAAGGGAAGACTTGCTTGGGAGCAAGTGGGTTTGTAATACCTCTCAGGTTGAGAGAAGGCCAAGTGTTCTTGACAGTTTAGTGAAATCCCAAGAGGTTACTTGGGGACTGGATGTAGGATTTCCATGTTTCCGCCAAGTTCTCACTTGTTTCACACACACCACACTAAATACTAACAATTTTATTTAGTGTCATTTATTTTCAGATAAATTTTAAAAGCACAAGAAGTCCTATTCACCCCCCTCTAGGACATCTATAGTGCCATCTCGGTCCAACACCTTCCCCGTTGAAAGCTACCTCTGCACCTACTCTCTGTTATCACTCCACCTGGCCTGGCCCGGTCATTCACAGAATGAAGAGAATCTTTGTACCTGTGGGGTACCACTGACACAGGTGCAAAGCATCATTGGGTTGCCCGGAGTCGGCTTTGCTCTTCTATTCCATCAGGCGGCGTGGGGCTGATAAACTTGCAAGACATCTGCAAGGCATTCAGAGTCAAAGTCCTCTGCTTTCTGCACACCAAGAGCAATCTTTGGAGCCGCTATATGCTGAGCAGAGTTGTAGAGTTTGACTAAAAGTTGTTTTATTTGATTCAAATTTACCAACTTTGCTTTGAAGTTGTTTTTAGACTTGATTTAAAGGCTTTCTATTTGATTTGAAGACATTGAACTTGCTTTAGAGTTGTTTGATTTGATTTGGGCGTCGTTGAATTTTAGTTTGAAGGTATTATATTCGATATGAATTTGATTGTGGATTTGATTTTTTTAAAATTATCTCATTTGATTTGAATTTATTGCATTTCATCTAAATTCATTTCCCCCTCTGTTTTAAGATTTGCTTTTGGATTCAAAACTATTGGATTTAATTGAAGCTTGTTGAATTTAATTTGTGGTGTTTGCAATTGTTTTATTTGTCCTGAGGCTGTTTTATTTGATTATGCATTTGTTTTGTCTTTACTTTGACTTTATTCCATTTGATTTAAAGTTATATATTATCATTATTATTTTGATTTATTTATTTTGGATTTAAATTTATTTTATTTAATTTGAATTGATCCATCGACATAGGTATTTTGGTCGACTAATTTGTCTCTTTTGGTTAAAAATTTCTAGCTGAAGAAACATTACTTCAGTAAAAGTGGCACTTCAACTACTGAAGAAACTTTGTCATGAGTTGAAGTGGCACTTCAACTACTGAAGAAACTTTGTCATGAGTTGAAGTGGCACTTCAACTACCGCTAAATAAACTTAAACTTCGATCGAGTGGCATTTCGACTGCTAAAGAAAATTGAAGTGCCCATAGATAGTGTCGATCCATTAGCCTAGTCAAAGTCCACCGGTTTTAAACTCGCGGAAATCACTTAGCATGATAACATGACATGAAACTATGCACTTTAACTAAACATGGATTGCAAGATTTTAAGATAACAGATTATCATTTTAATAAGCTAGAACAATACAAAGAGTGAATCAAAAGTTACATGAATGGTCACGTCATTAAGAAAGTAATTAGAATAATATTCATGTAATTACAACTTTTTAAATGGGTTAAACACTTTTAAGCCATTAAATAGATATCATGTAATGATCAGACTCAAGATATGCAAATGACACACTAGATACCATGTTAAACAGACCTCGGGTAAGCCTTCAAATATGCATCCAACATAGTGGACGCACTTTAAAAAGTAGTGCACAGTGAAAAGCAAACGAAACTATAAAGAGGGTAAATCGTGTCCATATGCCTGGCCGCGTTCATGCTTGAATTGCGTTGTGGGAAAGGGATGCGTTCAAGAAAATTCCTTTAATAAAAGCTTGGGCGGGAAAACTTCTGAAACGTGTCTGGGCCGGCCGCCGAGGTTCAGAGCGGCGCTGACTCCCAGGCGAGTGCGAAGACCCACGCAGGCGTTGACTCGTCAACGCTTTAAACACGTCGGGATGTGTGGACACCTTTTAGAGGATCACGTCACCCACGAGCGTCGCGATACCAGATGCTTGAAACGCGGACGCGTTTCAAGGAGCAGACCGAAACGTCCAAAACATAGGAACACAGGGGTGCGACTCATGCAACGCTTATATCTTCTATACTAGGGCTTTTAGGAAAAAATTCTCAACATAAAAGTTGTTGGGAACATGACAGAGGAGAGAACTATGATTTTTAAATAATTTTAAACGGCCTCAATATGCGTGATAAATTGACTTGAACAGGAAAAGTCCCTAACATGCGCGACTTTGGCAAAATGCCTATAATTCAAAATCTACTCATTAGAATTCGATGAAACCAACTAGACTTGATGCTCTACACATTGGTATAAGATTTGTTAAGGTTTGGCTCGAGAAAACCTACCTTCTGGGTTGATGAAGTTTCATTCTTCAGAAATCCCTTGTTCAGACCACTGTTTGAAGAACGCTTAATACTCCGTGTATACTGCACGAAAATTGTGCATTCCAGTTGGGTTAGGAAGTAGACCTGACCCTCTTTCCAGGGGTATAAGTCTTGCACGATGGGATTTAGGTTTACCCTACCTTTGGTTGACTCCAAGGAGACGGTTTGCACAGGTCGCAGTAGACAAACAGGGGAAGAAGATGACCCTCTTGTGGTCATTCCACAGCTCCCCAGCCGCCAAAAACTCCTCCACACGACCCCAACAAGATTTGGTGGAGAGTATTTAAGCAACCATGGTGTTTAGGAGTCCTATTGTGACAAGGAAACTATGGTTGCAGTTTTGGCTTATTACTTTCCTAATTTGAGGATTTCTTCTTCCATTAGAGTGTGTGAGGCTTTAAGAAACCTCCCACCATGGTTAAGTACAAATTTGAGTTGCTAGAAAAGGCTAATTGCCTTGGGGTTTGCCCTAATTACCCCCTTCTATTTTCAGCCTAATTAGAGTTGCGAATTTCCATGCATTTTCTTGCTTCATTTGATTTTTGGGCCAAATGTTGTCCATTGGCACAATTATGATATTGGGTCATTACTATATAATGTTAGAAGTATCTCCAACTTTTTTATTTAATTTATGATTGCGTCGTATTTTCATGTTAATAGTTTTCCGACTTGTTTTCTTATTTGGATAATTGGTCACCATGTGATGTACACTTGGTTAATTGGATTTTTCATCGCACGAATTTCTTCATGGAACACTTAGGAATAATATGTGGGGTTGGTTTATAATTTTTATGTAATTTTCCGATATGTTTTAGCACATACGATAATGATACATATGTTTAAATACTCCGATATTATGGAAATTATTTATTTCTATTTATTTAAAAATTTTTATGTAATTAAAATTTCCAGGGTGCTACACCCTCCCCCACTTAAGAGAATTTGGTCCCCAAATTCATAGATCATTAATTGGCTTTTGATAGTTATGATCCTTGAGGTCGTTTCAGATTTAATTCCTCTAACTTGTTTCCACATCATGGATGCTAGTCCAACATCTACACCTATGGCCACCCGTACTATTCATTTGGTTTCTTCCACTCCTATTTTCCTTCCATGGTTGTTATAACTCCATTTTACTCCACCAGATGAACTATGGTATAATTATTAGATTATCCCTTTCTAATTTCTCCTTAATGACTTCCCCCACTTAAAAATGTACTAATAAGAAAAACATCATAAGATCAGTCTAAGGGTTTAACAATCGTACCTCCTTCCGGGAACTCTGCTTGCGTTACGACATTCACACGTCCTTGACGCTTTACCACTCCCTGGTTCCTTCCAGCATGGTCTTTTAGCATGGGATAGTTCGGTATACGATGTTCATGACTCCCACATCGCAGGCAAGCCCCGGCCTTCTTCCAGCACTCGTCCGCTTGGTGCCCAGGCTTGTTGCAAAATTTACAATATTCCATTGTCATTGTTTCTTCTACTTTGATCTTTTTCTCCATGCCGTAGTCCTTCCCAGTGGTTGGCCTTTTGTTGTTGTTGTAGTTATTGTTATTGTTGTTGTTGTGGAAAGTTCCAGTTGTATCGACTAATCCTCTTTTTATAAAGGTCAGCTTTGAGATGTCTTTCCCCTTTATGCCTTCCACCTTAGCCATAGTGTCTTCTACCAGTTGAGCTCTTTGGACCATCTCAGTGTAGGTTTGGATGTTGTGTGGTCCGAGCTTTTCAATGAACATGGGCCTGAGCCCATCCATGAAACAGTTTGCCTTCAGTCTTTCAATTCCCACCAGGTGTGGGGCATACACAGCCAGCTGCGCGAACTGAGCTTCATACTCAGCTACGGACATTCCCTTCTGCTTCAGTGCGGCAAATTCCACCGCTTTTTTCTCCTTCACTCTTTCAGAGAAATATTTTCCCCGGAATATCTCCAGGAATCCAGCCCACTCTAGTTCACCAACATTAGGCAGGTGGGCCGATGTGGCCTTCCACCATGCTCGGGCATCCTTAGTGAATTGAAAAGTGACCAGTATCACCTTCTCCCTGTTAGTGCATTGCATGACTTGGGAGATCCTTTCTATCTCCTCCTGCCAGTTCTCTGCTTTGTCCGGATCAGGGGATCTAGAGAAGCGAGGGGGGTTCAAACTCCTAAAGTTGCGTTGTAAATCACCCGCTCCGTTCCTAGCAGCAGCAGCAGCCTGATTTCTAGCCTGAACCACATTTTGTAAAGCCTGAGTCAATCCAGCCATGGTTTCAAGCATAGCTTGCCACTGGTTGCGAGCCATTGCAGTTGAGTGAGAGAGTTATGAGGGTTCCTGAGAAAAGGATGGAAACCAATTAATGTCTCTAGATACATTATAAGAGTTAATGAGTAGGAGTGTTTTGTTCATTCTATCATATTCCCAGTCTCTACCCATTCTCACCAGGTACTATATTTAATTTCCATGACCTAGGTTCCATATGTATCCCCTAATCCTGAGACATATATCCTATTTGGTATTCTTAGGCTCTGATACCACTAAACTGTCACGTCTCGAGAATTACACAGCGGATATTAATAATGCTAAATCATTCGAGACGATATCCCGAGACGTGAACAGTCAACAAATAAGGCTCTAGCTAGCACGCACTAAATGTATAACAACATACATCATCATATGGCCCAAATATTGAACTCAACTAATCTTGTATTCAAATCTCAACTCATTGTATTCCAAATGGAAACTATTATAGGACTGAGACTCAATAAAAAGAAAAGTACATTTTATTCCTCACTTCCTACTACACGTTCTAACACTCAAAATAAACTACTATAACTAGACTCATAGATGGAATGCTCATCACTCGGATGCATTTCCATCCTCGACTTGCTCTTCCTCTTGAACATCATAGTCACCTAGATTGGGTAAAAGTAGGGGATGAGCAAACTAGCCCGGTAGGATTTATATCTTAATGTGCGGGCAATGATATAAGTGATTAGCAATTTAGAACTAGGTAAGCACGATGAATGTCATGATATGCATGTACGAACAAAACTCATTAAAACATGTTACGTGACGAAGCTAGATAGAGTGATTATGATAGAGCAAGATCTAGAAGGATATAACAAGATAGAACTATCAATATATCACTTTGTATAAGCACGCAAGATTTCACTTGATGTCTATAGCTTTCAAGAACGCAAGATATCACTAATTGCATTAAATGCAGGATGGCCATATCACACAAGCAAGCAAGAATGCACGAGCACGATCATGTAACACTAATTAGGCACGTAGACACTAATGTACACGAAGAAAAGATCCATCAAGAATTTACACTAGGACACTTGTATGTGGTTATTGTATCTATCATTCAACACGACACACACGACTCCCAACGCAGATGCAACGCCAGTAATCATTATACCCCATGGTTAACAGTATATTTATGACTCTCTGTCTTGGGGCTAGACTGGAGCCCTTGGACACTCGCCGTGCCCGGTTAGCATCTCACTTAAATTTTAAATGTCAATACCCACAGTCATTAATAATGGCCAATGAGAGTTTCAATAAGTAAGCACGTGTAATGTCATGTTCATGATGGTAATGAGAACAAGTAATAAGTAAATTGAACATGATTTCATGAGAACAATGGTCAAGAGATAAATTTGGCAGCATAACGGTATGATTTATACTTTAGTTCAATCTTTACATTAATGGTTTTAGTCTAGATTGTAAATCTCACTCACGAGAACAAGATGAGAGAGGAAGTGCATGCTATCTCCTGGGAAATTCAATGGTACAACCAACTCGGCCTCCATGTGGGAATCCACAGAGAGTGGAGATTTATAGAGGTCTTATTCAGAATGACCGATAGAGAGCTTCCAAATCCCCAAGAAAGGACTGCCTAGATGTGCAAGTGTGCAGTGATGTACGCATCTCAATTCATAATCCACCGGTTTCAAACTCGCGGAAATCACTTAGCATGATAACATGACATGAAACTATGCACTTTAACTAAACATGGATTGCAAGATTTTAAGATAACAAATTATCATTTTAATAAGCTAGAATAGTACAAAGAGTGAATCAAAAGTTACATGAATGGTCATGTCATTAAGAAAGTAATTAGAATAATGTTCATGTAATTAAAGCTTTTTAAATGGGTTAAACACTTTTAAGACATTAAACAGATATCATGTAATGATTAGACCTAAGATATGCAAATGACACACTGGATACCATGTTAAACAGACCTCGGGTAAGCCTTCGAATATGCGTCCAACATAGTGGACGCACTTTAAAAAGCAGTGCACAGTGAAAAGCAAACAAAACTATAAAGAGGGTAAATCGCGTCCATATGCCTGGCCGCGTTCATGCTTGAATTGCGTCGTGGGAAAGGGATGTGTTCAAGAAAATTCCTTTAATAAAAGCTTGGGCGGAAAACTTCTGAAACGCGTCTGGGCCGGCCACCGCGGTTCAGAGCGGCGCTGACTCCCAGGCGAGTGCGAAGACCCACGTAGGTGTTGACCTCGTCAATGCTTTAAACGCATCGGGGTGTGTGGATGCCTTTTAGAGGATCACGTCGCCCACAAGCATCATGATACCAGATGCTTGAAACGCGTCCTCGGGACCGGACGCGTTTCAAGGAGTAGACCGAAAACGTCCAAAATGCAGGAACACAGGGGTACGACTCTTGCAACGCACATATCTCCTAAACTAGGGCTTTTCGGATAAAAGTCTCAACATGAAAGTTGTTGGGAACATAACAGAGGAGAGAAATATGATTTTTAAATAATTTTAAATGGCCTTGAGATGCATGATAAATCGACTTGAATAGGAAAAGACCCTAACATGCGTGACTTTGGAAAAACACCTATAATTCAAAATCTACTCATTGGAATTCGATGAAACCAAATGGACATGAAACTAGACTTGATGCTCTACACATGGGTATAAGATTTGTTATGGTTTGGCCCGAGAAAGTGTACCTTTTGGGTTGATGAAGTCTCGTTCTTCAGAAATCCCTTATTCAGACCACTATTTGAAGAATGCTTAATACTCTGTGTATACTGCACAAAAATTGTGCATTCTAGTTGGGTTAGGAAGTAGACCTGACCCTCTTTCCAGGGGTATAAACCTTGCATGATGGGATTTAGGTTTACCCTACCTTTGGTCGACTCCAAGGAGACGGTTTGCACAGGTCACAACAGACGAACAGGGGAAGAAGATGACCCTCTTGTGGTCGTTCCACAGGCTCCCCAGCCGCCAAGAACTCCTCCACACGACCCAACAAGTTGTAAAACTCGACTCTAAGGTTTGGTGGAGAGTATTTAAGCAACCATGGTGTTTAGGAGTCCTATTGTGACAAGGAAACTATGGTTGCGGTTTTGGCTTATTACTTTCCTAATTTGAGGATTTCTTCCTCCATTAGAGTGTGTGAGGCTTTAGGAAACCTCCCACCATGGTTAAGTATGAATTTGAGTTGCCAGAAAGCTACTCTGCCTTGAGGTTTGCCCTAATTACCCCCTTCTATTTTCAGCCTAATTAGAGTTGCGAATTTCCATGCATTTTCTTGCTTCATTTGATTTTTGGGCCAAATTTGTCCATTGGCCAATTATGATATTGGGTCATTATATATAATGTTGGAAGTCTCTCCAACTTTTTTATTTAATTTATGATTGCGTCGTATTTTCGTGTTAACGGTTTTCCGACTTGTTTCCTTATTTGGATAATCGGTCACCATGTGATGTACACTTGGTAATCAGATTTTTCGCGCACGAATTTCTTCGTGGAACACTAGGAATATGTGTGGGGTTGGTTTATAATTTTTATGTATTTTACGATGTGTTTTAGCACATACGATAATGATACGTATGTTTAAATACTCTGATATTATGGAAATTATTTATTCAATTTATTTGAATTTTTTTATGTAATAAAATTTCTGGGGTGCTACAATGTTGGACAGTAATTGATGTTTAAAGGAGTAATCGATGTTGAATAGTGATCGATGTTTAAAGGAGTAATCGATGTTGGACAATTATCGATGCTTAAAGGAGTAATTGATGTTGGACAACAATCGATGTTAAAGGAACAATCGATGTTGGTTAGTAATCGATGTTAGTTAGCAATCGATGTTTAAAGACAATAGATGTTGGTCCACAATCGATGTTTAAGGACAATCGATGTATCAAATCGACTAACCAAGATATGACGTTGCCAGTCGAAGTTGGACTTTGGATATGATGAAGTTAGACTTCGGATATGATGAAGTTAGCTTCGACTGATCACGATCAAATCTTACATGACGAAGTGGACTTTGTATATGATGAAGTTGGACTTTGGATATGATGAAGTTAGCTTCGACTGATCATGTCCAAAACATGTGTGACTTCGTATATGATGAAGTAGACTTCATATATGATGAAGTGAGACTTCGGATATGATGAAGTTAAGCTTCGACTAATCAAGATCAAAACATGTATGTCTTCATATATGACGAATTAGACTTCGTATATGATGAAGTGGGACTTCAGATATGATGAAGTTAAGCTTCGACTGATCAAGACCAAATCATGTATAACTTCGTACATGACAAAGTTACCGATCATTTTTAAACTATAGAAGGCATGTTAATTTTATACCCGATGATAAAAAAGATGTTAGTTAAGATAAACATGGAAGGTATGGACCATAAATCGTGACCAAATCCAATAGTGGATTCTGAATCTACTCCCTAGATCTAACCAAATAGGATAGACTTGTTACAGAACAACTTCTATGGAAGTTTTGAACATAATAGGACTCCTACAAGACTTAAGAAACTTCAAACTTGAAAATTTCACCATCATTAGACTTCCATATTAACCCAAATTCGTGCCCCATCAGGAGGAGGGGTTTTCTAAAGGCTTCGTACTCCAATTGGGACGGGAATCCAGACTTGGAAGGGATCAAGCTAAAACTACAACTCCACTTCCCTAGTTTCAATAGGATTCCTATCAGCCCTAAATCTATAAATACTCGTCATAAATCCCTTGGGGGTGAGTTACCAACTTGTCGAGAAATGTGTGGAGGCTAGCTAGAGCACCAGAGGAGGAGGAGATCGCCCCAACTGAAGCTTTCATCCCAAACCACATTCTACTTTATTCTGTAGAAAACACTTCTTAGGAACCTTCAAAGGTAGATAATCTCTCAAGCAAAAAATCTAATTAATCTTGCCCATAGATTGTTCATGAAACTAGTAACAAAAAGCCCTATGTTTTCCCCAAGTTTCATCCATCAAGATGAGAGATTTTCATGTTCAAAGTTCCATTATTTCATGTACCCGTGACCTCTTGTTTGCTCTTGTTCTCCATGAAATCCTTGTCAAAATCCTTGATTTCTTTTGGGTATATCTTTTTAAGAATCGTGTTAGCTTTGTTTTAAACTGTTTCCGTAGTTTTTCATGCTTTATACAATGAGATCTAAGTTTTTTTTTCCTCTAGCCCTAAAACCCTAACTTCTGACAACCATCATGCTATAGACTATGTTGATCTTATCGTTAAGTCTTGTAAATACTGTAACACATATCAAGTGATTTAAGGTTAAACTATGCTAATTCCATATCCAAAAGACATGTGCACGATCTTATTTCATTGTCTCTTGATTCTTCTTCACATGCACACACCAAACAAAAAGGAAAAGAATCCAACTTTCTACCAGTACTGATTGTGTGCTATACAACATACTATAGTTAGTATTACTCGTCATTTTACGTGTATAACTTATTGTTCTCATCTAAATCTCTCTATAATCTCATTTATTCAAGTTCTCACTACACTCTCATCTATTTCTTCTTACTCTTATTTATTCTTTGTACTCTATTAACCATTGACTGATTGTCTACATGTAATACATGTCAATGCCTGCAATATTTATAAGGGTCCGGTCTGGTTCTAGGAGGTGCACCCGAAAGTGCTAGTGCCCATGGGAGTTTATTGCACGAGTGTTTTGGCATTACACTTAAGTGCTATCTATCTTGACTATAATTGACAATCAAACTGCTATACTATACATGACTCGTTGTGCTATGTGCTATGGGCACTTACACTTAAGTACTATACTCCTATATATTGACAATCAAAGTCTATTAACCATTGACTGATTGTCTAAAGGTAATAAACATGATTAATGCCTGGCAATATTATAAAGGGCCCAGTTTGGTTTTAGGAGGCGCACCCAAAAGTGCTAGTGCCCATGAGAGTTTATTGACCAGAGTGTTTTGGCATTACACTTAAGTGATATCTATATTGACTATATATTGACAATCAAAGTGCTATACTATACTTGGCTTGTTGTGCTATGTGCTATCATGAACTATATAGTGCTATTCCTGCTATGGTCATCTTGTTCTTGTGCTAAACCTCAAACACGTGCTATCTATACCATGCTATTTGTGCTCTTACTCTCTCGATATTACCTGACTTTCTTCATTATTAGTTTCTCTATTCTTATTAATCACTTAAAGCATGCATGTTTTACGGGATATTAAGTCCTACTGAGCGTTATTGCTCACCCTACGTAATTGTTATATGATCATAGGTGAATATGATGATGAGGACCACACTCAGGGTATGGGACGAGCAGTTCAAGAGTGACCCGGATGTCCGTCCTGTTATTTGAGAGTTTAGTTAGTTGTGTTTTATTTAAGTATGATGAGGTTCTCTGGGCCATAGCTGTGCTTTGAATTAGTAAATGTAATAAACATAGTAGAAGGAATAAGGAAATACAGTTGGTTTCGTATTTTTAAAACTGTGTAGTGGTTTGATGTTTATTTCGCTCTATACTTGCACTATATTAACTGCCTCACGTCCTGATATTCCGCGTCGGGGCATGACAGTTTTGTGGTATCAGAACCTAGGATGTTTAAAATGGATCTCTTAGGTCTAGGAAGTTCTAGGATGGACTACCTTGACTATGCATCGACTATCATAACTATGTGAGAATTGGGTAGAATTAGGGACAAGTCTAAAAGATACTCACACACATACTAACTTAGTTCCACAATAATACCTTAATGTAAAGATACTTTTTTAGGAACTTAGATACTAAGATGGCTGACGAACGTGCTCAATTGAGGGGAATGCAACAGACCATCTAGGAGCATACACATGCCCTCCTGCAAGCTGCATAGGGAGGGGGAAACCGCGGAGCAGGTGAACTGCATCGCAACTTCATAAGCATGAATCCACCTAGATTCAGCGGTACTACTGACTCAGATGAAGCTGAGCACTGGCTTAAGGAAACAGAAAGAATTTTTCATGTCATGCAATGTGCGATAGGGGATAAGCTGCTGCTGGCTACCTTTCAACTCGAGAGAGACGCCCGCATGTGGTGGGAGTCTGTGGAAGCGACCAGAGCTAATGGTTAGTTCACTTGGAATGAGTTCAATGAAGCATTTAATGCTAAATACTTCTCAAAGCGCGTCCAAGAGAGGAAGGCTACAGAATTTACTGCTCTTAAACAGGGAGCTTTTTTGTGACTGAATATGAAGCTCATTCTCTAGGTTGGCACGCTATGCTGATCATCTCATTAACACAGAATCGTGAAGGCTAATCAATTTCTCAACTGCCTTAACCCCAGTACATAACACAACTGGCCCCTCTCGACATCCAAACTTATGATGAGATGTTAAACAGCTCAACTCTTGGAAGATGCTACTGATTTCACCGACCGCATCAGGGGAAGTTTACAAAGAAGAGCTAACACCTAGCTCTTTAAGTGCCAAGCCGACCAATGGCAAGAAGCGACCTTTCAATATCACAAAAGGCTCAAGTTAGGAAGGAAGCCAAGGTGATGTCCCCACTACTCCAGCAAAGGCAACTGCACAAACATTGTGACAAGCCTGGTCACACTGTCGAGGAGTGCTAGAGAAAGATGCGCATGTCTGTGCTATGGTAGCTGGGATCATCACATTTCAAATGTCCCCTGCTCAAAGAACATGAGAAACACACAATGTGTCGAGGAAGCAGGCCGGCTGCAAGCCCTGCAAGATGAGGAAACCATTGAAAGGAGGAGTGATAAAAGGTACATTACAAGTTTTCTCTCATCAACTTGTTTTGTTTGATACCGGCACATAACATTCATTCATATCTCAAAACTTTACTGATACTCTAAATAAACTTGCCTCTATTGTTTTTGAATTCCCTGTCACAACACCACTGGAAGAGAAAGTAAAACTGAACAAATATTCCCATTAGCTGATGTGATGATCGAAGAACTCAATCTAAGAGTCGACCTGATGTGTATGCCCATGAAAGGCTATGATGTAATTTTGGGAGTTGCTGGTTATCCACTTACGGAGCAAGTGTTGTCTGTAGAAAAGGGAAGATTACATTTAGTGAATGCCTTAGATATTATTCCCTGGGATTAGACATAGGAGACGATGTCACTAGTCTCTGCCATACAAGCCTACACATGATAAGGAAGGTTGTCTTGCTTTCCTTATGGCCGTAATAATTGAAAAGAGAGGGTCTGAGATAGAAAACATGCACATAGTCTAAGAGTACCCTGACGTCTTCCCCGATGATCTGCTAGGATTCCCCATGAACGAGATGTAAGTTTCTCTATGGATTTGATTCCTGGAGCTGCACTGGTGTCCGTCAACCATATAGGATGTCACCTGCCGAGTTAAAAGACCTAAGGCACAACTGATGGAGTTATTGGAAAAAAGTTCGTAGACCAGTACTTCTCCATGGGGAGCACTTTTTCTATTTGTCAGAAGAGGGATGGATCCATGAGGTTATACATCGACTACAAGCAATTGACCATTGATATCAGAACAAGTACCCATTGCCTCGAGTCGATGACCTCTTTGACCAGATATCTGAAGTTAATATTTCTCCAAGATTGACCTTAGGTCTAGATCTCATTAGATGAAAATCAAGGATGAGATATTTATAAGACAGCTTTTAAAAGCAGGTATGGATATTATGTTTTGTTGTTATGTCTTTTGGTCTAACAATGTTTCCTGCAGCTTTCATACAATTGATGAACACGCCTTGCTGGAAATCGACTTGGGGCATCACATGTGCAGCGAAAGTAAAACAAAAATCGATTTCCATCCAAGTACTTGATCAGGCTATGATGTACGGTGCGTGTAAACATACATACAAACAAGGTGTGAGACCATCTCTCCTAGGGGAGATCGTATATCCCTTGAAGTGCAGAACTAGTCCTCGGTTTGAAGGAGCTCTAGCGAGAATCCTCTAGCGGTATCCACACAATGGATGATCGGCGATGACGATGACCTCCTTCACCAGTGGAGCCTCTCCTCCACGTCGTTCAATGCCACGTAGTGGCCAATAGCAGCAAGTAGCAGCAACCAAGAGGGGCAGCCCTCCTAGTTCTCCTCTTGCTTAGGGGAGCACTAGAGGGAGAGATGAGAAGGAGGATGAAGAGGTGGCTTCTCCTCTAAAGATCTAGCCTATCATCTTTAAGGAGAACCCCTTCTATTTATAGAGAGTCTATGGAACACCTTAGCAGGGACACCTCATCCTATCATGATGACAGGGACAACTCATAGGGACACCTCGTCAAGTTATTATGACAAGGGACACCTCGTAGGGACACCTCATCCTATCATGATGACAGAGGGACACCTTGTAGGGACATCTCGTCAAGGCATCATGACAAGGGACACCTCGCAGGAATACCTCGTTAAGTAATCATGACAAGGGACACCTCATAGGGATAACTCGTCAAGCAATCATGACATGTGACACCTCATAGAGGCAAGTGTCGCACACTTGTCAATATGCAATGATTATAATCATTACAAGGGGTTGAGTTGGCATAATGAGGTGGCTAATCCATAAATGCCCCTTTTTAATGGATTCTGTTCTAGGCTTATTGGGTCTTACCCAATAGATCCATAATATGTTAAATAAGGCTTATTGGATAATCCAATCCTCTATTCATCACGTTATCCACCTTATGTGTGTGACCCTCTCGGCTCAATATCAAGCTAGTTGTGAGTTGCACCTGTCAGAACTCCTTCTAACTTAATGAATTATTATCTCCGTAATAATTCACTCAACTCATCGATTATGAACATACTAGGCCACTATGCCATATCCCCATGGTACGAGTGATCAAATCCATTGGACCTGTCTGCCCACAGTTACCGTGTACCTATAGTCCCTCATCCATCTATTATCCCAGAGACCATATATTAGGCATGATATTGTCAGGCCTATACGGAATCTATTAAAGTCAAACTCTTATCAGATTCTCCTAGAGAACTCCTCTCTAATATGGGATATTCCTCTCACGATACCGAGAGTGGATGATCCTCTATTGACACACAGTTGCCTTCATAAGGTTGGCTACCATTCCCAATGACTGGCTATACTAGATCTAGAACATCTAGACCTATAAATCCAGTATCAAAGAATGGGGTACTCAAATAAGACATCTTTAGTGTCTCAACTCTAAGGACCAATTACACAACTAATACTACATAATCGCTATCTGACAATTAGGTATCATTAACCATACAATATTATTAGAATGGATCATTTAGTAAACTCATTCTCTAATGAGCACCTACACCATATCCCTAGTGTCTCTACACAAGCAGCTATAAGACCAGCTGCCTCCATCACATAGACAGGTATATGGCACACCGATCTGTTCGGTTATCTCAATGCCCTTCTTGAGTAACCTATGACTAGGTATATTTAGGATTTGTGTTTAAAGAGAATCGACATCATTATCATGATCTCATCATGATCCAATTCCCATTGCACAAACCCATGAACATCACATTATACATACACATAGAATATACAATGAGAAAATACCATTATAATTTTACCAAAAGAGATTGTACATAATTACAAGTGCCATCACTCACATGAATTGACTTGCAGGTCACCTATAACTAGCAATCTCCTACTTACCTAAAACCAATCACCTACATGTTTGATCTCTATCAGACCTCGGTGTCGCTCAAAACAATTTGAGTTAGTGGCTTTATCAGTGGATTCGCAATGTTATCCTCGGATGAAATTCTTTTTACAGCTACATCACCATGAGTCACGATCTCTTGGAATCTCCTTAGAACATGCTTCGATTTCTGGTGAGAATTGGGTTTCCTTGCTTGAGCAATCGGCCCGTTATTGTCGCAAATAATGAAATGCCTCTCCCTGGCCAGACACCACTCCTAAATCTGTGCTTAACTTTTTCATCCAGACAGCTTCCTTTGTTGCTTTCGAAGCAGCAATGTACTCTGCCTCGGTAGTCGAGTCAGCAGTAGTCTCTTGCTTGGAACTCTTCTACCTTACTTCTGCTCCATTCAAGGTAAAAACATACCCTGAGTTAGACTTGCTATCAACGATATCTGACTGGAAACTTGAGTCTGTATAGCCTTCAACCTTAAGGCTACCTCCTTCATATACTAGTAAAAGATCCTTAGTCCTTCTTAAGTACATAAGGATACACTTTATTGCCTTCTAGTGTTCCAAACCTAGATCTACCTGATACTTGCTCGTAACACTTAGAGCATGCACTATATCAGGCCTAGTACATAACATTGCATACATGATAGATCCTATAGCAGACACATAGGGTATTCTATGATGATCAGTTTATCCCCATGTAATTTAAATTAATTACATATTTATTTTGGTGATTAACAAACCTATAATAAAGTTTAATCTAACATATTTTCTATGAGATTTGAGTACAAGAAATGAAACAAGGAATAACAAGCTAAATGGGTAAGTATTATTTACTCTATAGCAATGCAAGTTCAAAGCATGAAATTTCTCTAAGTACACATCGATTTTCTATATGCTGTAATGACTTCCTCCTCACTCACAACGATTTGCTTCCACAACAATTCACTAAGTAATCGCATCGATCTCACAACGATTCGCTAAGAAAGCATAACGATTTGCTTCCATAATGATTCGCTAAGTGATCACATCGATCTCACAACGATTCGCTACGAAAGCATAACGATTTGCTTCCATAACGATTCACTAAGTGATCGCATCGATCTCACAACGATTCGCTAAGAGATCGCAATGATTTGCCTCTCATAACGATTCGCTAAGAGATCACATCGACTTGGTTCATAATGATTTGGGCGTCGCATCGATTTGATAAGTGAGAACAACAATTGCTCTCACAACGACTTGGTTCATAACGATTTTGTCATCGCATCGATTTGATAAGTGAGAACAACGGTTTGCTCTCACAACGATTTGGTCATCGCATCGATTTGATAAGTGAGAACAACGATTTGCTCTTGCAACGATTTCGGTTTCACAACGACTCGTTAAGTTCCATAACGATTCATTAGGTTACACAACGACTTGGTCGCAGTAACAATTCGATACATTAAATAACGATTTGGTTATAACGACTCATCCATAACGATTTGTTGATAGTATCATAATGATTTGTCTCTACAACGATTTGGTTATTAATGCATAACGATTTGTGTGTACATTGATTGCTTATGATGTATAACGATTCACATGAATAACGACTCAACAACACAACGATTTCATAAGTCATAATCATATCGATTTCATGATGTATAACGACTTGATATTTAAACCTATTCTCAGATAGTTTGAAAAGTCAAAATCTTCCCTCGCTTTTCTCTCTCACATCCATGCATTTATTATGATTGGTCATATCACTGCACTGCATGCAAATGATATCTTCTATTTCCATGCTTATACTGTAAACATCCTTTTAGAAGAATAGAATGGAACTTCCTTTTTGATATAAAATCAATCTAACGTTGACTGACAACAAGAGACAGCTTAGCTGTCTATTGTTTTAGCATTTAATGTGTGCAGGTCTCTGACAGTACATCTCAATACAACGTTGGACAATATGGAAGATAACGGACATCAATGAAGACCCTCTCCTCTCTTGTTACGTGCATGGAAGCTAAAGACTGCTGAACAAGAAGCTCTACAGTGACATGTGCAGTCTAACGTAACAAAAGCTTAGAGACAACAGACACTTCAACGTTCAATTTTCAAATGGAAGACATATATAGAAGACTAAAGCTCCAGACGTAGATAGAACACCAACGACAATCTTTTACAAGCTTTTCTGCGAGCATCTGAAAGAGCGAAGCCTCACTCCTTTGATTGTTTAGCTCTTAGCTCTCTGCATTCATTGTGTTAGTCTTGAGAGCTTTTGTAAACTGAGAGTGTTCCTCATTGTAGAACTTTCCCTCTCAGTCATTGCTTTAGATCAAGCGTTGGTCCTTAAGCTTGATCTATGGGCCTATCATCTCTTGAATACATTCCTATTTCTTTCCCTTCGTGTTGAAGGAAGATGTGACAGACCGGGTATTTATGCCCATTAGGCTCCATATCCAGATCCGCCTCCGAACGGACCGAAGTCTCGCAGGGATATCTCACACCGTGTCCAGTAAGAGTATAAAAGACAAACCACGAATAAAGACATAAGAAAGTACATGTGCGCATATCTGTTCACAAATTTGTACAATTGTCCCATTACATTAATACATGTCCAATTAAAAGAGTACAACTACCTGGGGCATACCCCGAGGGAGCACAAGCTCACACAACACTAACTACTAAACTACTACTGGTGGTACAAGTCCGACACAACGCCACTGCCAGCCAAACACACGGCAAGCCCTAAAGAACTGTAGGGAGTGAGCCTCAACAAGTCACTGGCTCAGTAGGGTACCCAAACACACCGTAACCACAACACCTCAACCCCAATGGGTCTCACTGGCAACATCAATGGCCAAACCATTTCATGCTCACATCATGATAATAAATAAATTAAACATAATCATGATAATAAACCAAGTCCTCAGAAGGAAAGTAGGACTAAAGGACTAAATATATTTAGTCAGCCCAACTACAAAGTGCCTAACCCACAGTCTCACTGGCACACTGCTACACAACTAGTTGCCTAAGCTATAAGCCCACAGGCAAGTCACTCACTGCCCAGCTACAAGCTTCACAAGCAAATCTCGAACACTTAAGTAACAGGACTGCTAACAAGAGTTGGTCCTTATACTCCAAATCACACTACGTCGAGAGCCACACATAATGGTAGACTGGCTACAGCTAGCTAGTCCATCACACACTGAATCCATAAGCGGAACCATGCCCAAGAAGGGTAAAACTCAACAAGTGAAGGTCTTACCAGCCTCCACGGAGCATAGCTCTACTAAACCACATATGCCTAAGCCACAAGCCTCATCGGCAAAATCCCACAAAGATAACATAATTAATAATCACAAACTAATCCACAATAAAATATAAACAAGATCTACTACTTAAACAGTTAGGATACAACAAGTGGCAGGTCAAATCACAAGACCTCCACAACACACGAGAGCCTGAAAAGGTTGGTACACAATTTACCACCACAAAACTATCAATAACCCATGAAGGATACAAGTACCTTCTACTCTGAGGTACCACAACACGAATATCCGAACAAAGGGTACAAGCAGTGGTAGACACCACACTGAACCACAATTATATTATACATTTATTTAAGCACATATTACAAGTAAACCTCAACCGGAAATCACATAAACTATAACTCAACACAATTGTGCCAACAAACCAGGGCACACCTCGAACTAGTCAAACCTCGACCACGAGTCATAAACTCACAAACCACAGCCAGTGGCAAAGCACGAGTCAAACTCAGCCAAATAGGCAAAGCACGAGTCAGAAGAAGACGCACCACACGGGAACGGACTACTAGCTGATCAGGCCAGTATCCAACCCGGACAACACAACACAAGAACAACCTCTCAGCCTCGCAGTCACAGACGAAAGGTCCAACTGCCGCTCCACAAGGAAGAAGTCAAACAACTGGGAGACCAACCAACACCACCCTGCAGACACACCTGCAGGCCCATGCCTGGCACCTCTAGGGTCTCTGGCCGGAGCACCTAAAGTGAGGCACTGGAAAATAGGACTAGCTGGGGACCAGTGTCGACTACTGGTGTCCGTACCCCCACTACGAGCGCGATACAAGCGACACAAGAACAACCTCTGGGAAGTCGTTGCCCCACTGCCGTCTTTCCCTTAGCCGACGTACAACTCAAACTCAGGAGTGAGGGTGTCCAGGAAGACGACACAGACCTCGACGGTAGAACACCAGTACCGGGACAAAACCCCGAGCACAACAAACACACGTGCCTGGCTCACAAAGAACCGGGGTACCCGACTAGAGAGGCATTCCGCAAGGCGCCGGACCACCCACACCTCGGCTACAAACCACGATACTTACACATATAGCCTTTACTTATAATTTCTATATACAAGTGTTAGGATTAGCTTAACTCGGTCATCATATGACCCCAAAGCTATCCCACACAACACATACCTGAACCACAAACTTGCCTATCATTGGTCATGAGGTGACCTCCGTGGCAACACACACCACTTAATACATAAATCAATATAATATTATTCGAAAGACAACAACGGACTAGGGCTAGTCGGTATGGACCTTCACTGCCCAAACACCACAAAGTCATGGCTACGCTCACACAGGAACCTCACTACCCAGTTACTACGACAAATCATAAGATTACATTACAACAAAGTGTGTAGTATACCACACTCAAACCACGTAGACAACACGTGTATATTACACCCTGGTTGGTGTACCACGTCTACCATTGAACCACATGTCCAACACATGGACAACACACTCCAGAGTGCCACGGGTGCCAACGCACCACACATACTGCGTAAAGCAATTACGTACATCACACATCATTCAGTAAAACATGCCCATTACATGAGCACTATGCTCCAAGAGCATAACAAGTGCACTGGCTCGCACCGATCATCGCCATGCACACACAAACACGTATATTCATAATTAGAAAAGCTACGTAAACCACACTGCATGAATACATGCACAAGTTGGCGGCAACATCGACTGCCGCTTATAAGAAGTAGACGGCAATGAATCTGGCCGTCTATATCCCGGCTGATGAACCTGGCGACCAACGATGTTGATGCCAAGATCTTCAGCTTCTACTCCTGCAGAAACCCTAACCGATCCCACATGCATTCCTGATCCCGAAACCATTAAGAAAATAGGAGGAAACAGTTCCTCTAACTCCCATGCATTATAATTAAACTAAAACAACATGCTTTACTACATAAAATCATCAAACCACACCATTATCCCCGCATGGGTACCATGACCCGAAATCACCATTTTCATGCAGATTCATGTTATCTAATTCATTAACAACGACCTACAGGAACTACAAGGGTCATTCCCTACCTCAGAACACGCTCAACCCTCCGAATTCTCCCGGTTTCACACCGAACCCTCCGCGAGCTCCCACGGGAATTGCACCACGCCACACGTTTCCTCCCTCGTCCGATTTGACAATGCCACACGCTCCACGATCCTCCAACCACCCCTTTAGTACCTACTGGAAGCTTTAGAAACACGGGGACGCGAAGCTAGGGCAAGGGAAGAGAGAGACAGGTGGGAAACCTGCTCTCGGGTGACCCTATAACCTGCAGAATTCTCAGGTTGGCATCAACCCCTCTGCCGCTAAAGACAACCGCCACTCTAAACGTCCACATCTAATGCCGCCAAGATCATGCAGTCAACGGCCACTTACCTGGATGCCAACAAGTCAACGACCACCCTGGCCGCCAACTCCTACTCAACTGCAGCAGTCCTTTTTCATTTCGGGACCTAACCTGCACCACACCTACACACACCACGCGTCTACACCACACTGGCCTTACAACAGCCATCACAACCACAACACCACGATCCAAAAAGGATCCAAAATAAGCGATGTTACATTATTTCACCTAAAAACAATGTCGTCCTCGACATATAAAACAAATCACACAATCCGGATTATCACCTAAAAACAAATAAGGCCGAACACAGAACAAGTAGGATACTCTTTCTCTACTTCAGCCTTTCAATTCATCTCACAATTACTCTATTCTGTCGATTCCATTGCCTTTCTTTAGCTTTCAACCGTAGGTGATCCTACCTTGCCAATGGTGCTTTATCTCCTTGGACTGAACTTGCTTTCACAATTCTGGACTGTGTGTTGCAACATTTCTTTCGAGACCGCTTTATCTTTCTCAAATGTCTTATACTGTAATATTCTTTCATGCCACCATTTTCTTTTTCCATTTATCACTGCTTGTTGTTATCCTGCCTCATCTGCATTTACATTCACAACTGACACCTCTTCAAAGGAACCAATCACCATCTTTGAATTTTCTGTCCTTTCATATTATTCTGCTCATACTGCTTAAAGTCAATCTCTGATTAAAAACCATAATAAACTCTGTTCCTTTATTCCACTACGCGCAAAACTTTACACTTTCTCCTTATTCAAGCAAACTGTAACAATCTCTGAATATTAAATCTTTCTTTGCTTCCGCTTCCGCTGCGCGCTCTGATCACACTGAACACTTTTACAAAATATTTCACAATTTCTGCTTACATTATTACTTTCAATTACTTTCTTCTGGCTTCAACTACTTTTCAAATTATCTCATTTAATTAATTCATGCTGAAAAAAAATTACTACTGCAATTTCTGATCTGCCAAACCGCTATTGACATATTGTGCTTCATATATTTTTCCTGCTTTACTGACATTCTCTGGCTAATTCCCATAATTTTGGGGCATAAACTTTTCATATATTCTTAATCACTCTGCTCCACATTTAAACCCTGAAATATCTTAATAACAATTCCTTTCTGCTCATAATCATTTCTTTGCACCAATATGCAAACTTTAATTGACATTTCCTGACTCATCTGATCTTATTCACTTCATCATTTGCTAAATTCTTCATTTCTCTAATTTATATCTTTTCTTTATCTAAACTGCCAATCATCAACTAAATATTCTTCTTGTGCAATTTTCACAAATTCTTATTGCACATTAATCCTTCTTTTCTCTCTCTTCTTTATTCAACTGATCTTTTCTATACTTATTTATACAAATCTTCATATCACACTTCCTGTTACCATTATCATCCATAACAACACTTTTTCTCAAATTTCTGATATCAGGCATACTTAATCTATCTGCCATAATCACTGCTCTTTTATGTACTGATACTTTTACTTTTTACTTTTTTTTTTTTAAGCTGATCTGCCTTTTTAATCATATCAAACTCTTCATAACTCTAATCACATTTCCTCCACATTGTTTCTTAATATCCTCTGACTCAAATCCCTAATGCCACAATACATTTGCTGAGATTCTCAACTGCAACTTATCACACACACCTGACCTGATCCTTATCACCTTGTTACCATGCACCTGTCTCTGCCAACTTTCTATCTCATTATAACTTATTTACTGAATTCCATATCCAAACTTGTTAATCTCTTCAATTCCTTTAACTGCAAATCTTTAACAACCAAACTGATCTATCACAGAAATACTTCTATACTTTAACTGCTTTAACTGCACTAGTGCCAGGATGCTATCACACAACTTATGCTACTATCCACATTGTGGCACAACAACTGCTCACAACTGCCAATCTAACAAACAGAAACACACGTTTTACGTGCCAAAAGCTCACGTAAAAACTACTTTATATCACACAAAACCTCAGACTTACTACCAGCAGTGAACATTAATCCATGTATTGGGACATTGTACTTTCAATGTCTTTTCATATTCTAACTGGACATTGCTCTGATACCAACTGTGACGGACCGGGGTATTTATGCCCATTAAGGCTCCATATCCAGATCCGCCTCCCGCGAACGGACCGAAGTCTCGCAAGGGATATCTCACACACGTGTCCAGTAAGAGTATAAAAGACAAACCACAAGAATATAAGACACAAGAAAGTACATGTGCTCATATCTGTTCACATTTGTACAATTGTCCCATTACATTAATACATGTCCAATTAAAAGAGTACAACTACCTGGGGCATACCCCGAGGGAGCACAAGCTCACACAACACTAACTACTAAACTACTGCTGGTGGTACAAGTCCGACACAACGCCACTGCAAGCCAAACACACGCAAGCCAAGCCTAAAAGAACTGTAGGGGAGTGAGCCTCAACAAGTCACTGGCTCAGTAGGGGCTACCCAAAACAACCCGTAACCACAAACACCTCACCCCAATGGGTCTCACTGGCAACATCCATAGCCAAACCATTTCATGCTCACATCATGATAATAAATAACAATTAAACATAATCATGATAATAAACACAAAGTCCTCAGAAGGAAAGTAGGACTACAGGACTAACATAATATCATTAGTCAGCCCAACTACTAAAGTGCCTAAACCACAGTCTCACTGGCACACTGCTACAACAACTAGTTGCCTAAGCTATAAGCCACACAGGCAAGTCACTGCCCAGGCTACAAGCTTCACAAGCAAATCTCGAACACTTAAGTAACAGGACTGCTAACAAAGAGCTGGTCCTTTATACTCCAAATCACACTACGTCGAGAGCCACACATAAATGGTAGGACTGGCTACAGCTAGCTAGTCCATCACACACTAAATCCATAATCGGAACCATGCCCAAGAAGGTAAAACTCAACAAGTGGAAGGTCTCACACGGCCTCCACGGAGCATAGCTCTACTAAACCACAATATGCCTAAGCCACAAGCCTCATCGGCAAAATACCCACAAAGGTAACATAATTAATAATCACAAACTAATCCACAATAAAATATAAACAAAGATCTACTTAAAACAGTTAGGATACAACAAGTGGCAGGTCAAACCACAAGACCTCCACAACACACGAGAGCCTGAAAAGGTTGGTACACAATGTACCACCACAAAACTATAAAATAACCCATGAAGGAAAAGTACCTGCTACTCTGAGGTACCACAACACAAATACCCGAACAAGGGTACAAGCAGGTGGTAGAACCCACACTGAACCACAATTATATTATACCTTTATTTAAGCACAATATTACAAGTAAAACCTCAACCGGCAAATCACATAAACTACAACTCAACCACAATTGTGCCAACACCAGGGCACACCTCGAACTGGTCAAACCTCGACCACGAGTCATAAACTCACAAACCACAGCCAGTGGCAAAGCACGAGTCAAACTACAGCCAGAATAGGCAAAGCACGAGTCAGAAGAACGACGCCACCACACGGGAACGGACTACTAGCTGATCAGGCCAGTATCCAACCCGGACAACACAACACAAGAACAACCTCTCAGCCTCGCAGTCACGGACGAAAGGTCCAACTGCCGCTCCACAAGGAAGAAGTCAAACAACTGTGGAGACCAACCAACACCACACCTGCAGACACACACTGCAGGCCCATGCCTGGCACCTCTAGGGTCTCTGGCCGGAGCACCCTAAAGTGAGGCACTGGAAAACAGGACTAGCTGGGGACCAGTGTCGACTACTGGTGTCCGTACCCCCAACTACGAGCGCGCTACAAGCGACACAAGAACAAACTCTGGGAAGTCGCTGCCCCACTGCCGTCTTTCCCTCAGCCGACGTACAACTCAAACTCAGGAGTGAGGGTGTCCAGGAAGACGACACAGACCTCGACGGTACAACACCAGTACCGGGACAAAACCCCGAGCACAACAAACACACGTGCCTGGCTCACAAAGAACCTGGGGTACCCGACTAGAGAGGCATTCCGGAATAGGCGCCGGACCACCACACTCGGCTAGCACAAACCACGATACTTACACATATAGCCTTTACTTATAATTTACGATATACAAGTGTTAGGATTAGCTTAACATCGGTCACATATGACCCCAAAGCTATCCCACACCAACACATACCTGAACCACAAACTTGCCTATCATTGGTCATGAGGTGACCTCCGTGGCAACACACACCACTTAATACATAAATCAATATAATATTATTCGAAAGACAACAACGGACCAGGGCTAGGTCGGTATGGACCTTCACTGCCCAAACACCACAAAGTCATGGCTAGGCTCACACAGGAACCTCACTGCCCAGTTACTACGACAAATCATAAGAATTACATTACAACAAAGTGTGTAGTATACACACACTCAAACCACGTAGACAACACGTGTATATTACACCCTGGTTGGTGTACCACACGTCTACCACGAACCACATGTCCAACATGGACAACGCACTCCAAGAGTGCCACGGGTGCCAACGCACCACACATACTGCGTAAAGCAATTACGTACATCACACATCATTCACGTAAAACATGCCCATTACATGAGCAGTATGCTCCAAGAGCATAACAAGTGCACTGGCTCACACCGATCATCGCCATGCACACACAAACACGTAATATTCATAATCAGAAAAGCTACGTAAACCACACTGCATGAATACATGCACAAGTTGGCGGCAGCATCGACTGCCGCTTATAAGAAGTAGACGGCAATGGATCTGGCCGTCTATATCCCGGCTGATGAACCTGGCGACCAACGATGTTGACGCCAAGATCTTCAGCTTCTACTCCTGCAGAAACCCTAACCGATCCCACATGCATTCCTGATCCCGAAACCATTAAGAAAATAGGAGGAAACAGTTCCTCTAACTCCCATGCATTATAATTAAACTAAAACAGCATGCTTTACTACATAAAATCATCAAACCACCATTATCCCCGCATGGGTACCATGACCCGAAATCACCATTTTCATGCAGATTCATGTTATCTAATTACATTAACACGACCTACAGGAACTACAAGGGTCATTCCCTACCTCAGAACACGCTCAAACCCTCCGAATTCTCCCGGTTCACACCGAACCCTCCGCGAGCTCCCACGGGAATTGCACCACGCCACGCGTTTCCTCGTCCGATTCGACAATGCCACACGCTCCACGATCCTCCAACCACCCTTCAGTACCTGCTGGAAGCTTTAGAAACACGGGGACGCGAAGCTAGGGCAAGGGGAAGAGAGAGACAGGTGGGAACCTGCTCTCGGGTGACCCTATAACCTGCAGAATTCTCAGGTTGGCGTCAACCCCTCTGCCGCCAAAGACAACCGCCACTCTAAACGTCCACATCTAATGCCGCCAAGATCATGCAGTCAACGGCACTTACCTGGACGCCAACAAGTCAACGACCACCCCTGGCCGCCAACTCCTACTCAACTGCAGCAGGTCCTATTTCATTTCGGGACCTAACCTGCACCACACCTACACACACCACGCGTCTACACCACACTGGCCTTACAACAGCCATCACAACCACAACACACACGATCCAAAAGGATCCGAAAATAAGCGACGTTACAGAAGACCTGGTGGTTTCCAGGGTTGTTTGTTTTCTTCGTGTAGAAGGAAGACCTAGTGGGACTCAGGGTGTTGTAATTCCTCTTCGGGTTGTGAAGAGAAGGACCAGCTGCAGTTGGGGTGTAAGTTCCTGAGGGGGGACTGTACCCTTGGATAGTGAATCTGAGTTGTTGCTCAGGGACTGGACGTAGGATCCTATGGGAGGAGGGTCTAACCAAGATAAATTCCGTGTGTCGTGTGTTTGATTGCCTTGTGTTAGCTATTCTCTTTATACTAACATTAACAGTTATCGAATGTGTGTGTAAGTGTTTTTCTGAATAGGTTTAAAGTGATCAAAATTTTAAGAATCCCATTCCCACCCCCCCCCCTCTGGGCTTGCTAGCTGGGCAACAAGTGGTATTAGAGCTAGTCTGTTCAACAAAGAAGTAGATCCAACAATCTGAAGAGAAAAGATCAAATGGCAGCCCAAGTCACTTCGAAGGTCAGTCAGTAAACCGGCCACCACTATTCGATGGTGAAGATTATACATACTGGAAAACAAGAATGGAGTACTTCCTACAAGGATTCGATTTTCAAATATGGTCCATAGTAGAAGAAGGCGATCTAGTCATTCTAAACAACAGAGACAACTGGAGAGAAGATGATGGAAAGAAGATTTCTCTCAACTGCAAAGCTAAGAGCATATTATGCTGTGCACTTAGCAAGAAAGAATTTAATAGAGTTTCAGCCTGCAAATCAGCAATGGAGATGTGGGAGAAACTAGAATCACACACGAAGGTACTGATAAAGTAAAGAAAACCAGAATAGATATTCTGGTGACACAGTACAAGAGGTTCCAGATGTAGTCGGGAGAAACCATTACACAGATGTTCTGCAGATTTTCAGACATCACTAATGGGTTAGCTGGATTAGGAAAAAACTATGAGATGGGAGACATGGTAAGGAAAATCCTTAGATCCCTACCATCCTCTTGGACTCCAAAAGTGACAGCAATAGAAGAGGCAAATGACTTGAAGAGAATGTCACTAGAGAAACTCATTGGGTCACTCATGGCTCATGAGATCAATATGGAAAGATTGGGAGAATCTTCTAGCAGAAAGAAGCATTCCAACGCACTCAAAGCAGAAGCAGACGAATCAGAAGAAGGCTCATACAGCCAAGAAAGCATGAACATCAGCAAAGATGAAGAAGCAATGTTGTCCAGAAAACTACAACGAATTAGCCAAGAAAAGAAGTATCAGTCCGGAAGAAGATACTTCAAGAAAGGGAAAGACTTCAAAAGGTCTGAAGTCAAAGATACAAAGAAAAATGAGCCAATTTTACGAATGTAAGAAGCCTGGACACATCAAGGCAGAGTGTCCGAAGCTCAAGAAATCTGAGTTCAGAAAGAAGGACAGTTCAAGAAAACCTAGAAGATATAAAAAGAAAGCCATGGCAGCAGCATGGGATAATAGCAACGACTCTGACAGTGAGTCGAGCTCAAGTGAAGAAGAAGAAGAAGCCAACCTGGCATTCATGGCCACGTCGAAGACAAGGGAAACCTTTGAGCATCCAAATGGTATTTAGACAGCGGTTGCTCAAGGCACATGTCAGGGAACAGGAAACTTTTTTCCCATTTAGAAGCTGAAGAAGGTACAGTCACCTATGGAGACAATGGAAAAGGAACTGTAATTGGCAGTGGATTAGTAGGCAGCAAAGGCAAAACAGTTATTGAAGAAGTACTATGCGTCAAAGGACTGAAGCACAACCTTATCAGTATCAGCCGCTGTGCGACAAAGGACATCAAATCAGACTTCAAGAGTTAAAGTGCAGCATTATGAAGGATGGAGTAGTCATCTTTGAAGCCAACAGAGAAAAGAACTTGTACGTACTCTACCTAGAAGAACTAAAAGATCAGGATATCTGTCTGGCCGCAAGCAAAGAGCAGTCAACTGATCTGTGGCACAGAAGATTGGGCCACTATAGTCTGGATGGCATGAGAAAGCTGATCAAGAGAAACTTGGTGGAAGGTCTACCTAAAATCAGCACAAGAGTGGATAATGTTTGTGGGCCTTGTGCAAAAGGAAAGCACAACAAGTCATCCTTCAAGTCAAAGACTGTGGTAACAACCTCTAAGCCCTTAGAATCCTTCATGGACTTATTTGGGCCAATGAGGACCACAAGTCTTGGAGGAAAGAATTTTGGATTTGTCATTGTAGACGATTACTCCAGATTCACTTGGGTATCCTTCTTGGAGCACAAAGATGATACATTGACAGTTTTGTAAGCTTCAGCAAGAAGGTGCAGAAAGACAAAAAGTTCTGCATTGTTGGAATCGGTCAAATTATGGAGGAGAATTCCAAAATGAGAATTTTGCCAAGTTCTGTGATGACTAAGGGATAAAGCACAATTTCTCAGCACTAAGGACACCACAACAAAATGGAGTTGCTGAGAGGAAGAATAGAACCCTGTTGGATATGGCAAGGATAATGCTATCAGAATATGATTTGCCAAGGTATTTTTAGGCTAAAGTAGTCAACACGACATGTTACATTATCAACAGAGTGATGATCAGGCCTATCTTGAAGAAGACAGCATATGAACTGTACAAGGGAAAGAAGTCGAAGATCAGTCACTTCAGGACATTCAGATGTCCATGTTTCATCCACAACAACGGCAAAAGAGACATGATAAGTTAGATGCAAAATCAGATGAAGGTATATTCTTGGGGTATGCTTCTAAACCTAAAGGGTATAAAGTATTTAATAAGCGTACTTTATTAATTGAACAATCAGTACACATCATTTTGATGAAACTAACCCTTCCTTGAGAGAAGAGAAGATAGTGATATTGATGATGCAGAAGAATTGTCCAAGAAATTAAAGAATACATCTATCGAGGATAAGGAAGATCCACCTCTAGAAGACTTGCAACAAAAGGACATTTTATATGAAAATCTTCCAAAGGAATGGAGATATAAGAAAGATCACCCACCAGAAAACATCATTGGTGATCCATCTGTAGGGATAAGGACAAGAGGTAATGTAATTCCATGTGATTATTTAGCTTTTGTCTCGCAAATAGAGCCTAGGACAGTCAATGAAGCTCTCACTGATGAATCTTGGATTTTAGCCATGTAAGATGAACTGAATCAGTTCAAGAGAAACCATGTATGGTCACTTGTTCCTAGACCATCAGATCATCCAGTGATTGGCACCAAATGGGTGTTCAGAAATAAATTAGATGAAGCTGGTGTGATCATAAGAAACAAGGCCAGATTGGTAGCTCAGGACTATTCCCAAGAGGAAGGCATAAATTTTGATGAAACCTATGCACCTGTAGCTAGACTTGAGGCTATTAGGATTCTACTTGCATATGCATCCGCATTAGATTTAAGATTGTTTCAAATGGATGTTAAATCAACTTTTCTAAACGGTTTCATAAAGAAGAAGTTTATGTAGAACAACCTCCAGGTTTTGATGACATCGATTTCCCAAATCATGTATTTAAATTGCACAAAGTATTATATGGTTTGAAACAAGCACCAAGAGCATGGTACGAACATTTAAGTGCATTTCTATTGAACCATGGGTTCATTAAAGGTCAAGTAGATAGTACATTATTTGTTAAGTCTAAAGTCAAACATATCCTGCTTGTTCAAATATATGTTGATGATATAATATTTGATTCTACTGATGAATCCCTTTGCAAGTATTTTGAAAAGCTCATGCAGGGAGAATTCGAGATGAGCATAATGGGGGAGCATAACTACTTCCTTGGATTGCAAATCAAGCAAGGAAAGGAAGGCACCCACATCTGTCAAGCCAAGTACACCAAAGAATTACTAAAGAAGTTTGGATTCGACAGTGCTAAGCCACTGTCAATGCCAATGAGCACATCAACAAGGTTAGATAGTGACAAGGAAGGTAATAATGTAGACCAAAAGATTTACAGAGGTATGATAGGATCCTTACATTACTTAATTGCCAGTAGACCTGATATACTATTCAGCGTATGCATGTGTGCTAGGTATCAGGCAGACTCTAAAGAATCTCATTAATTAGTGTCAAAAGAATTTTTAGATATTTAGCTAAAACCCATGATTTAGGTTTATGGTATCCAAAGTCATGTGAAATCAACTTAGTAGGTTATTCTGATGCTGATTACGCGGATACAAGGTAGATAGAAAGAGCACCAGTGATGGTTGTCAATTTCTTGTAGGATGTCTGATCTCGTGGTCCTCAAAGAAATAAAATTCAGTGGCATTATCTACAGCAGAAGCTGAGTACGTAGCTGCTGGAATTTACTGTACACTACTCCTATGGATTAAGCAACAACTTGAGGATTATGGACTTCAGATCAAGACAATTCCCCTATTATGCGACAACACCAGTGTAATAAATCTAACCAAGATCAAGACAATCTAACCTCAATGTGCTTAGATATCATTTATTCGTGATCATGCGCTAATGGTAACATAGATATTTCTTTCATTGATACTAATAATCAGTTAGCAGATATCTTCACAAAGGTCTTACCTGAAGAGAGATTTACTTCTCTTAGAAGGGAATTAGGCATGTGTAAATTGTGAGAGAATTATCTGTATAAAACTAAAATATTAATTTTCAGAATATCAATCAATTTTCCTCCTCGAATTTAAGCAAAATTTCACAAATATTGCTTGTTTGTTGATATCCTTGCCGGTTCATATTTTATAAGGATTTATTTGTCTTGAACTAGTCAGTTTATCGTTTTCTGCCATCATGTCGCCTCCATTTTCGAAAAGTCTCTTTATCTTTAATTTATATATCCTGAAATCTATATGGCAACGATTCACATCCCGTCTTCATCTCCTCTACCTGCCTGAGGCGATACCCTATCGACTTCGGCACTGTCTCTCTGAGATTTGAAGCTCCAAACTCCTTCCCGTGAGAAATTTCTGAGTTCTTTTGTTCCTTTCCTCATCACAATCCTCCAGAAACCTTCCCAGTTCAAATCCATGGCCGCATCTGTTGTTTCCGGCAGCGTCGGGGGCTATGGAGCTGAGTTCCTCACAGTAGTATAACAAGAAAGGTTCACCTCTGTGAAGGCAAAGCTCTGTGGAAACAAAATGTAGATATTGCAGATTTGCAGAAGAATGGCATGGGGAATGTGATTGCTGCTATGGAGAGGATGAAGTGGTCGAAGCTGGCGACCCTATCAGAGGTAAGTTACCCAGACCTTGTCAAAGCATTCTATGTGTGCCTGAAGACGGAAGAGGACGGGTCCTTGACATCATCTGTCAAAGGTACCCAGATTAGAATCACCTATGAGCTCTTGGAATCTTTATTCGGAGTTTGCACCACGGTCACGTGGAGTCCACACTGTGGACAATCAGGCGAAGGGGTAGCAATGTAGGTCCTAAATTCCGACTGAAGGATGGGAAATTGGACATAAACAAATGAATGCATTTAATCGTCTATTGCATTCATAATCTATCAAATCTTGGTCCCTAGGAGTGCCACCTTTTCGACTTGCACAAAGGCAGACTCAGACATGATGTTTTGGGCAATCCAGAACCAGGAGATAACATGGCTGAGGTTATCCTGGAGCGAATGAAGTTTGCTCATGCTCAGGTTTGGGACACAAAGAACAAATTGAATGTGTCCCTACCTTATGCTCATCTGCTCAACAAATCTTTCAACATTTTGGCATTAACTTGTCTGGAGTAGTAGTAGAGAAGATGGGGCAGGCTATCCACACCAGAAATTAAGGAAGAGCGGATTTCAGTTGTAAACGGTGTATGAACCAAGACATCTATGGCTGAGAGTGAGGCCATTATTGGCGAAGCCCAGAAGTCCCGAAAGAGGTAGGAGAAGCAGCTGTAGCAGCAGCAGTCCAATGGTTCAAGAGGAATCAGCAGCAACAGCACCAGCAGCAGTACCAGCAGAGGAAGCTAGAGCAATAGTACCAAGTATTCCAGAACAGCAGGAACAAATTCCATCAGTTCAGGAGGAACCAGAAGCAGCATCACCAGATGTTCAGGTCAATGCAGCAACTAGAAGAAATGAGGATCTCTTGCCTGAGCAGATTGAGGCTGTTGGGCAAATTGTTGAAGATGTGCCTCCTTCATCTCGTGTTAGATCCATTCTCAAAAATGTACTGGACTCTCTCCGAGCAATCAAGGGGAGCCATGGTAAGTGTTGTTCAGGCTACAAGCGATGCACATGTTGTTTGGTCGATGCTCCCATTCAGGGGGAGCAGGAGGAAATGGTAGCTGAAGATATGTAATGGAGGATGCTCCATTCAGGAGGAGCAAGAGGTTGAGAAGGAGACAAACCTCAGGGGGAGCACACTAAAAGTGTCCCTGTGAATGATAAGTCTAATGAAGAGCATGTTGAATTTGTGGAGCCCATTGAAAGGGCAAGCAGCGTAGGGAAACGAGTAGCACATAGGAGGCCAAAGAAAAAAAGTTGAAGGTAAATTTGAAGCCTGTGATTAAAAGACTAGATGCACAAGGTAAAATACTCTGCTCTCGTACAATCTGACATCACTAAAATCTATACGAGCCAGAGAGTAACAAGCAAAAGAGGTGGGCATGATTCGAATGCTTTCAGATGGGTAAGAAGTGAACTCCTAATATTAAGGAATCTATTTCTGCCCTATCTTTACTACACCACAGTTAGTAGTTCTAGGCCATCAGGGCCAAGGCCAGCAGAAGAAAATGCAGGGCCATTAGGGACATCTGTTATGGCAGAAAATCGGCCATTAGGGCTAATTGTAGTAGAACCAGGAGGGCCATCCGGGCCTCAGACTGTTGAGAAGGAAGCACATGTTGCTGAGGCCGTGAAGTCTGGGCCACCAGGGCCATCTGAGGTTGTGGTTGGGCCACCAGGGCCAATGATCTCCGAGGGTGTGAATCCAAGAGTAGAAGAGCCTGCAGCTGCTCCCGAAGCCCCTTAGTCTTCATCTCTTGCAACACCAGCCCTGCCTTCACCCCCTCTTCATCCACAGCACCTCTAGCACCCTCACCTTCAAACAACCTATGCCTCGCACCATCTCTTCCCCAACTCCTTTTCCATCTCAATCCATTTCATCTCATACTATCTCTCAAATCATTTCTCCACCTTCACCTGTCATTGAAGATCCTTCAGCTCCTCTCATCAGCTGGAGCCTCATCCTCTCTAGTCCCTCATCATCCAGACCATCCACAATCCTACTCCAAGATCATTCCTTCATCCTCTACTCCACCCTCTTCTATCACATTCATCTTGAAAATCCACAACTTGCCGGTGTTTTTCTAAACCAATTCGAGGATGAGTGGAACGTTCCACAACTCACCTCAATCCTGGCAATTGCCACACATTTTCACAGGACTGTTTCCCTAGTCCTGTTCAGAAAAAGAGGAAACTCTCAACCACCCTAGCTCTTCCCATCGTACCTAAATTTCCTCCTCTTTGGTACTCCCTCACTGTTAAAAATCGAAGGAGACCAATTATGTGAATATCTCCAAAAATGCATTCTTTCCACCATTTTTGGTTCCTTTTCTAAACTTAACTGATCACTTCAACATTGTCCTTCCTTATTGCCATATTTCCAAAGCCGACCAATCAAAAATCTTCCAAATGGCTGAGTGCAAGACTGAAGATCAGTGGGCCAAAGGGCACAAGGCTCTCTACAACAAATATCTTCTTGCCTGATCAGATAGCATTCCTCGCTGGGATCATCCACTCACTCTTGAGTGGTTTGTTTTTCACCACCAAGCACTTTGGGCCCCGTTTATTCTCAAGGAAATAAGGATCGCAAAGTACTTCTAGTCTTCAATGATTACCGCTATCTTCACAAGCTACCTGAAGTACAGTTTGGCCAATTCCATGGAGCTATTGCCACTCTTCGAACTGAAAATCCGGTCAATTGCTCCTTCACAGTGGACTTTACCACCATAAAAATGCCTGAAATAGTCTTCCTTCTAAATTACACTCTTTGGTCTTGGACTCCTCTGTTGGTTCTCATATTTTTTAGAGATTCGCTCATGTAATGGCAAGAATCTCCGCTCAACAGTGTCGCCTCCCTTCCTTCCAAAGATTCCTTTTCAGAAAATTTCATCTAGGTCACATCAACTCTGAAGTTCTTACTCCCTGATGTCAGAATGTGAGCGGCTTTCTCCAACAGATTGGGCAACGCATTACAATCAATCTGCTCTTCAATTGGAATCATTGAATAGCTCTTGGTCAGGGCCGGCAAGCCCCGTCTATCTGTTGAATCTTGCATGGATTTGAATCCATCTATCCTGTTCAGGAACTGTATGTTCAATGGGATGAGCGGTACTCAGCTTTTATTTCTTTGAAAAAGGACCTGCAGGACCATCATATTT
Organism: Colocasia esculenta; assembly: GCA_014218235.1. Lineage (NCBI taxonomy): Eukaryota > Viridiplantae > Streptophyta > Magnoliopsida > Alismatales > Araceae > Colocasia > Colocasia esculenta. The sequence continues at coordinate 154,337,142 of CM024754.1, forward strand.
TCTATCTTGTAACTATTGCTCAATTCCTTCAACGTGCCAGTTTTGGAACGAGCAGCTATTACAAATTCACTCTTGATAAGGATCAGTATGCGCTTTTCTTGGAAGATCAACGACAACTTACATTAGGCGCATGAATCCTGACATGGGTGCATCTTCTTCAATAGAATCTGGCATTTTCCATCAACTTTTTGAAGATCAGGAGATTAGGGCTTGGGAATTTATTTCCGGCATGCCTCTCTTCTTTCTCCTAATGTTTATCTCCCTGTACCTCTTCACAAAAAATAAAATCCTTCTCTTGATCTTATCTCTCTTTTATCTCTCTTCTTTGTCTCCGAATGATTCCTTTTGCTTAATGACAAAAAAGGGGAGAAAGAAATATAGTATCTGAAATATATCTCTTATATTTCCAAATTTTGTTTAGATTCATTTAGATCATCTATGCTTATTGTTAAGTTTTGTCATCACCAAAAAGGGGGAGATTGATGATTAGTTTATCCCCATGTATTTAAATTAATTACATATATTATTTTGGGGATTAACAAAACTATAATAAAGTTTAATCTAACATGTTTTCTATGAGATTGAGTACAGGAAATGAAAAAAGGAATAACAAGCTAAATGGGTAAGTATTATTTACTCTGTAGCAATGTAAGTTCAAAGCATGATATTTCTCTAAGTATACATCGTTTTCTGTATGCTGTAACGACTTCCTCCTCTCTCACAACGATTTGCTTCCACAACGATTCGCTAAGTGATCGCATCGATCTCACAACGATCACTAAGAAAGCATAACGATTTGCTTCTATAATGATTCGCTAAGTGATGCATCGATCTCACAACGATTCACTAAGAAAGCATAACGATTTGCTTCCATAACGATTCGCTAAGTGATCACATCGATCTCAACAACGATTCGCTAAGAGATCGCAATGATTTGCCTCTCATAATGATTCGCTAAGAGATCACAATCGACTTGGTTATAACGATTTGGGCGCCGCATCGATTTGATAAGTGAGAACAACGATTGCTCTCACAATGACTTGGTTCATAATGATTTGGTCATCGCATTGATTTGATAAGTGAGAACAATGATTTGCTCCACAACGATTTAGTCATCGCATCGATTTGATAAGTGAGAACAACGATTACTCTCGCAACGATTTTGGTTTCACAACGACTCGTTAAGTTTCATAACGATTCATTAAGTTACACAATGACTTGGTCGCAGTAACGATTCGATACATTAAGCAACGATTTGGTTATAACGACTCGTCCATACGATTTGCTGATAGTATCATAACGATTTTTCTCTACAATGATTGGTTATTAATGCATTACGATTTTGTGTACATCGATTTGCTTATGAATGTATAACGATTCACATGAATAATGACTCAACAACACAACGATTTCAATTCATAATCATATCGATTTCATGATGTCTAATGACTTGATTTAAACCTATTCTCAGATAGTTTCAAAAGTCAAAGTCTTCCCTCGCTTTCCTTTCACATCCATGCATTTATTATTACTGATCATATCACTACACTGCATGCAAACGATATCTTCTATTTCCATGCTTATACTGTAAACATCTTTTTAGAAGAACAGAATGGAACTTCTTTTTGATATAGAATCAATCTAACGTTGACTGACAACACAGAGACAGCCTAGCTGTCTATTGTTTTAGCATTTAATGGGTGCAGGTCTCTAACAGCGCATCTCATACAACGTGGACAATATGGAAGATAACAGACATCAAAGAAAGACCTCTCTCTCTTGTTGTGTGCATGGAAAGCTAAAGATTGCTGAGCAAGAAGCTCTACAGTGATATGCAGTCTAACGTAAACAAAAGCTTAGAGTCAACAGACACTTCACGTTCAATTTTCAAATGGAAGACATATATAGAAGACTGAGGCTCCAGAAGTAGATAGAACACAACAATAATCTTTTACAATCTTTTCTGCGAGCATCTGAAAGAGCGAAGCCTCACCCTTTGATGTTTAGCTCTTAGCTCTCTGCATTCATTGTGTTAGTCTTGAGAGCTTCTGTAAACTGAGAGTGTTCCTCCCCTCAGTCATTGCATCAGATCAAGCGTTGGTCCTTAAGCATGATCTAGGGGTGTATCATCTCTTGAATACATTCCTGTATTCTTTCCCTTCATATTGAAGGAAGACCTAGTGGTTTCTAGGGTGTTGTTTCCCTTTGTGTAGAAGGAAGACCTGGTGGGATCCAGGGTGTTGTAATTCATCTTTGAGTTGTGAAGAGAATACAACTGCGGCTGGGTGTGTAAGTGTCCTTGAGGGGGACTGTACCCTTGGTAGTGAAATCCTGAGTTGTTGCTCAGGGACTGGACGTAGGACTCCTGTGGAGAGGAGGTCTGAACTAGGATAAATAGTGTGTCGTGTGTTGATTGCCTTGTGTTTGCTATTCTCTTTATACTAACATTAACAGTTATCGAAGTGTGTTGGTGTGTGTGTTTTCTGAACAGGTTTTAAAGTGATCAAAATTTTAGGAATCCCATTCACCCCCCCTCTGGGCTTGCTAGCTGGCAACATTCTATCCATGTATACCCTTTCTTTTAGAGTCTTGGGGACATACTCTTAGAAAGAGAAATTTCATGTCTCAATGGTATGAGATCTCTTTTGGAATTTTCCATGCCAAATCTTTGACTATGGGTCTATGTACATGGACTGGGACAAGCCAAGCATCCTCTTAGATCTATCTCTATAGTTCTGAATCCTAAAAGATAGGATGCTTCCCCTAAGTCCTTAATGGAGAAGTTCTTTGATAACTAAGTCTAAATGTGGATAACATTTCAACATCATTCCTAATGATGAGGATGTCATCCACACAACACCAAAAAAATGATAACACTCCCACTTACTTCTTGTATACACAGGCTCATCTTCGTTCTAACAAAATATAAGATGATTACCTCATCAAACCTTATATTCCAACTTCGGGAAGCTTGCTTTAGTCCATAAATGTACTTAAGCAACCTGCACAACTTATATGGACTTTTCTCATAAACGAATCCCTTAGGTTGTATCATATACACTTAGGAATGTAATTTTACATCCATCTGCCAAATCTCATAGTCATAATATGCTGCAATGACCAATAAAATTCTGATAGATTTTAGCATGGGGACGGGTGGAGAAGGTTTCATCATAGTCAACACCTGTGCTTGATGATCTCCTTTTGCCACAAGCCTTGCCTTAAAGGTCTCTACCTTTCCATCTACTCCAATCTTCTTCTTGAAGATCCATTTGCACCCAATGGGTACAATACTCTCAGGTGCATCAACAAGGTTCCAAACCTAGTTGTAGTACATGGAGTCCATCTCAGAATTCATTTTCTCTTGCCATTTCCTGGAGTCTATGCTCGTAATAGCCTCGTCATAGGTTTGAGGATCAATATCCTCAAAGTCCTGTCCCTTGATATATCCCACATATCTTTCAGGAGGGATATGAACTCTACTGACCTACGCAAAATTGGATTTTGTGTGATAGGTACCTAAACAGACTCTTCTTGCAGAATGGTGCTTGAGCTAGGTTCTCCAACTTCGCTCAATTCTATCACACTCCCACTATATCCACAAGTATGTGTTCCTTCTCAAGAAACACTCCTCTCTTGGCAACAAGACCTTTTGGTCCCGGGGTGATAGAAGTAATACCCACAAGTTTCTTTGGGGTATCCCACAAATATGCACCGTTCCGACCTTGATTCCAACTTATCAGGATTGTGTCTCTTAACGTGGGTAGGGCAGCCCCAAATCTTAATAACTTTAAGGTCAGGCATCTTCCCTTTCCATATTCATATGGAGTAGACACTACTGTCTTAGACACTATTGTCTTAGTTGGAACTCTGTTCAAAAGGTAAGTTGTGGTCTCTAGGGCATATCCCCAGAATGACATGGGTAGGTTGGCACAAAACTCATCATGGATCACACCATATCCAACAATGTGTGATTCCTCCTTTCTGATACACCATTGAGCTGAGGTGTATGAGGAGGAGTCCATTGGATAGAATCCCATGGTTCTTCAAAAATTGGGTGAACCTTCTACTCAAGTATTCTCCTCGATCTGAATGAAGAATCTTGATACTTTTTCCAGTCTGATTTTCTACTTCATTCTTATATTCTTTAAATTTTTCAAAGGCCTCGACTTGTACTTCATTAAGTACACATGTCCATACCTTGCGAAGTCATCAGTGCATGTAATGAAGTAAGAATATCCACCTCTAGTTTGTATGGAAATAGGTCCACATACATCAGTATGTATGAGTTCTAGTAACTCAGAAGCTCTCTCTCAGTTCCACTAAATGAAGAGTTGGTCAATTTTCCTTGAAGGCAAGATTCACAGGTTGCATATGATTCACAATCAATTGGATCTAAATATCCATCCTTTAGCACCTTTGAAATCTACCTTCATGGATATGACCTAGCCTATAGTGCCATAGGTAAGCGTCATTCACCTCATCTCTCTTTCTTTTAGACATACCAACATTCACATGCGAAGCAACATTAATGTAAACAAAACATTGATCAATGTTCCTTTACTAATGATCTCATCATCCAAAATCAGTGAACAACCATTGTTCTTAAAAACAAACTTGTATCCATTTTTAGTCAAACAAGAAATGGAAATGATGTTTTGATGATAGTAGGAACAAAGTAACATGTATCCAATACAAGTGTGGCTCTACGAGGTAGTAGCAGGTTGACTTCTCCACAGCAACAACAACAACTTTTGCGTCGTTCCCCATTCTTAAGTCAACCTCGCCCTTTGCCATTCTCCTACACTTTTTCAGAACCTGCAACGAATTGTAAATATGAGATGCACATGCGGTATCTAGTACCTATGCATTATCATAATTTTCTGACAAATTGAGATCAATCATGAATATACCTGAAGCTTCTCCAAGCTTCTTGCTTTGCCTTTTCTGCAAGGTATTCTTTACAGTTCCTCTTCCAATGCCCATCTTGCCACAGTGGAAGCACTTTCCTTTGTCCTTGCCAGGTCTTTCTTGGCAACCTTTGATTTGCCCGATTTGTTGCCTTTGCCTTTCCTAAGGGTTTTTTGTAGATTCCTCTTCTAGTTGATCTCATCAACATGGAGAACTGACTTCTCCTTCTTGATGGAGCCCTCAGCTTCCCTCAACATATAAGGAGCTCAGGCAGGGTTACCACTATCTTGTTCATATTGAATTCATAATGAACTGTGAAAAGGAATCTGGAAGGGATTGAAGTATGAGATTATGCACAGGTCATCCTCTAGGATAAGTCCTAGACCTATGAGCTTCTCGATCCAATCAATCATCTTCAAGACATGGTTGAATCAATGCCCCTTCTACCATCCTCATCTTGAACAGACTCTTTGATATCTTATATCTTTGAGTCTGTCCCTGCTCCTCAAAGAAGGTGCGGAGATGCAGCATGATGGATGAGCATCCATATTTTTATGTTGTCTTTGTGGCTCGGAAGTCATGGAGGCTAACATATAACATTGAGCAAGAACGAGTCATCCTTATACTTCTTGTAGTGAGAAACACTTCCTCACTAGCCCCTTCCACTATCTCGGATACAATCTCATCAAGGACATACACAATTTTCTCTGTCGTAAGAACAATTCTCAATTCTGAAGCCAATCAACGTAGTTAGGACCAGTGAGAGATTGGAATCTAATATGCTACGGAGTGGGTTTGCAAGCGACATTTTTCTGAGAATAAGATGTAGCAATAATAAACAACATGCAAACTTTGGGTTCGTAGAAAATTAAGACATGGACTTTTATCTCAATTTTATTCCACTATTTTCTCACAGGACACATGACACCCTCTAGCATGTGAATTGGAAGTTTCCGGAAAACTCCTAGTGGGGATCGGGATCCAATTGGCATCTTGGAATGACCTCGAGGGACTCTGTAATACCCGACTGCTTTCCGTCCGTGTCTTGGGTGACTGGCCACTAACACGTCTAAGCTGGACGATGCGTTAGGTCGCGTCGTGGGTGTCTGATGCGACAGTCATCCTTGTCACGACCAGCTTGTGTGTCACGTTCTTGTCACGCCCGTCTTTCCTGTTGCTCTTTGTGTTGCTCCCGGTCACGGGTCATGCAGTGTTCCTTCGCTTTGGTCATCTGACGCCTGTCAGGTTGGCAGCCGTGTCAGTATGACCTGTCGGGTTGTCGCAGCGTCCCTGGGGGACGCGTTCTTATCGCATATGTGTTGACTCGTCGCATTAAGGCCCTTAACGCGCACACGTCGCCCCGTCTCGACTTGGGTGCCAAAGGCTTAAAGCGTTGGCCGGAGACCCCTTCTCCCCTTTCCTCCTTCTCCTCTCTTCTCTCTCTCTCTCTCTCCCCCCCCCCCCCCCCTCCGGTGGTGCTCTAACTCCCTCTCTCTCTCTCTTTGTGCATCTCAGGTGAGAGGAGGGCCGTCTATGGTGCCTTGGCATTGTGGAGTTTGCATGGAGCAAGGAGGAGGTGACAATCCGATGTGAAGGGCCCTAATGGGTTCGTTTCTTCGTTTAAGGTAGGGATTGCTTGAACCCTTCTCGATCCAGGTGGATTGGGAGCCCCTCGTGGTTTGTAGATAGCATTTATTGCTTTTCCATGCTCCCCTCCCCCTGTTGGTGTTTTTGTAGTGTGTAGGTGGCCCCAGGATGGAGCATCCCATGGGTCTGCCTCTCTGCTGGTGTCCACGACACGCACCCAGAAGAGTCCTCTGCCCGTTTAGATGCAACCTTGTCGTGATGCTTTGCCTCATCGCAATAAGGATCGCTGTCGCGATGCGTTTACTTGTCGTGACAGGGTTGCTGTCCCAACGCTCTACCTGTCACGATAGGGTTGCTGTCGTGGTGCCCTTCCCCATCACGATGGTGTCGCGACAGCTATGGGGGATGCGACAATACATGTGTTGCCTTAGGTGTTTCCGTGGCCCCAGTTAGGGTATCAGCATGTGCCCCAGGGTAGGCTTGCCCTTAGAACCTTCAGGTGGGGAATGCGGCAAGTTACCTCGCTGCGTTCAGTTACTGAAGGTGACACTTTGTGGCCATGTCCTGGTGTGGTGCCAGGAGGATTGTGTCTGTTTAACAATCGATTGACCAATGGTCTATCGATTATTAGCAGAGCAACGTTTTCATACATACTGCTGGTGGGTTCCGAGGTTCTGGCCTACTCGTGCGTGCCTTTGTTGGCCGACGGCCCTCTCGAGGGTCCGTGCATGCCTTGTGCTTGCTCCACTTGTCATAGGTTACAAGCCAACAGTTCGGAATGGTTTTTATATTGTGCTTGCCCCGCCTATTCGCTCGGTGCTTGGCACTTGAGGGCTTTTCTCATTTTAGAGGTTGTCTCCATTGCTTGGGACCCCCATCCTCGGGAGCCTGTTGAGGGAGTGCTCTGGCTACCGCGTGCTCGAGTTGGCAGACACTAGAGCGGAGGGGAAAATGAGGTTTGGACAGCGGCGTCGAGTCGTTTGTAGAGCTCTCTTGTCTGGGGCGGGACGTCGAGGTCATTGTGGGTTTTTCTTTCTGGCGTGGCTCAGATAGTCCACCTTCTCATTGCCTCTCTCTGTGTTGGTTCCGAAGCCACGTAGTGGTGTTAGGCGTGGGGCCGCAACTTGGTCAGGCTGCGGTGGTGTGTGCATTCTTGTGGTGTTTCTGTGGCGGCTCCGTCTAGCTTTTCCGAGGAGGTTAGAGACAGGAGCCAGCTGGCGAGCAGAAAGGGAGTGGCCGGTGTGTCCTCCTCTTAGCTTCCAGTGGCGGGGCTGGGTTGTTGTTGTTGTGACGGCGTCTCCTCACGACATTTCCTAGTGCGACTCATGCCCTAGCCTGCACGGTGGTTGTAGCCTGGCCATGTCTAGCTCCATGGGCGTGTTGGTTTGGCCTTTTGGCCTGTGCTTCTGGTGGTTTCTGCTTCAGTGCCCTCTCGGTTCTGTAGTCCCATTCTTAGTGCCAGTTTGTGGTGGCACTAGCATGTGGGTTCCCAACCTCGCGGTGTGTTTAGGGTCTGGGTGGTTCTGCTTGTAGGCCCTCGACCTTGTGGAGGTCAGAGGTAGTTGTGCTGTGGTGAGACGTCCTTCTCACATGGTTGCTCTATGGTCTCCATGGGCCCCTGTCTCGGCGGGCATGTCGAGGCTTGTTTCCGTGTTGTGCCTGACTCCGTTGTTTCTGCGGGAGTCGTGTTTATGTCCGACCTTGGTTGGTGGTTGTGGCATGCATGTTTTGTTCCGCTACTTTGTAGTTCTTACTGTAGTGTTCCTTGCTTTACAACTTTCTAGTGTAGTTTTCTATTTTTGGAGTTCCTGCTGCTCTGGCCAGTGGAGAGACTGGTAATCCTACTGGGCCTTGTTCGCGGAGGCTCACCCCTACTCCTTCAGCTAGGGGCTCATCGTCGGGGGAGCTCGTGTCGTACGGGTTGCGGAGGCGGCTGTGGCACCGGTGTTTGTCAGCAGCAGTGTGAGCCAGCACTGTGAACTCTTGTACCTAAGTGAGTTGAGTGTTGTGCTTTGCAAGTTCTCGGGGTATGCCTCTTAAGGACTGCACCTTTCTTCTTGTACTTGTGCTTTTACTTGGGACCGTGTACAACTGTATATCTTGTTATAGGTATTTAAATTCAGTACATATCTCAGTAGACTATTCTTCTAACCCTCCGGTCTTTGGATCCGTGGGTGGTGACGCAAACTTTGGGGTCCCTAGAGGGGGTTCGGGAGGTTGGGTCGTTACAGTGGTATCAGAGCGTGGGTTTTTTTAGATTCTTAATGAGTTAATAACTATAGCTATCCAAAGAATGATGCTAGTACGCAACTGACACCATCCATCTAGTGTTAGGCTTGTGCTTTCAAATGTCTTGTAGGTGTGCAGCTTCTCTGCAAGGTTCGTGTGTGTGCTGCAGGAGGGTTATAGTTGTTGCTATGCTGTGTGCGTGGGTGAGTGTTGTCACTAGTGTGTTCGTGTCATGGTGATTCGGTTGGCAGGAGACTCACTTGCAGGTCTTCCTCGTGCAGAGGACGATTGCAGGCAGTCCAGGTGCGGGGCTCCTTGTCGTCTTCAGTGCATTTGGATGCGTGTGTGCCACTGCGGCTAAGAGAGTCTGCGTGTGGTATGGCCTTCACTGGTGTAGGGTTGTTGTCTGTGGAACCGGTTAAAGGTGTCTTGCCTTGTTGGTTGTTCCCCTATTGTTGGGGTGTGTGCTCGATGTGTTGGTTGTATGTGTGGTTCTCCTATCTATGCATTGTGGCTATGCTCGGTCGCGTGTTGGCTCGGGGCTAAGCAGATGTTCTGTGGGCTATGTTGCATCGCGGGTTGAGTGTTGCGACACTTTATTGTGCTGTTGGTCAGCCTTGTGCTGGCTGGTTGTGAGCTCTGGTAAGGTACTCTTGGAGTTCTTCTCTGTTGGTTCTGGTGGAGTGAGGTTTCCCTAGAGCTGTGTGTGCTCGTTTCTAGTTGTTGTTGCGTTGCCCTCTGGGTTGAGGTGCATCGCTTGGTTTTCCTATATTTTGGTGAGGTGGTTTCCCAGAACTGTTTGTGTTGTCTTGGTGAGGGTTTCCCTAGGACTGTTCCATGCTCGTTTCTACTATTATTGTGCTGCCTTAGGGTCTGAGGTATACTATTGTTTTGGCTAGTGCGTTCTAGCAGGTTTTCCCAGAACTGTGCCTTGGGATTCTCGTGGAGGTCTCCCAGGACCGACTGCATTGCTTCTGCTTGCTGAGGTGTTCTCTCTGAAGATCTGTGTTGTTTGGACGTTTGGGTTGTGCGTTCTAGTGAAGGTATCTCCCAAGATCGCCCTTGCCGTTTCTAGCAAAGATTCTTCCCAGGAGTGCTCTGTTTGTTTTGGGCCACCGTTGTTTTGCCCCTATGGTTCAAAGTGTGTCGTTGGTTTGGTTGTCCATTCTGGTGAAGTCTCTTAGGACGACTTTCTGTCATTCCTAGTGGAGGTCCTTCCCAGGGCTGCTTCGGGTTGCTTTGGTTGTCGCTGCTCTCTCTCTCTCTGTAGAGAGATGCTGTCATTGTTGTCGATTGGACGTCTGCTGTTATAGTCTCTGTGCCTATTGTTGTTGGCGTTGGCACTTGTGTCTCATTGTTCATTTCCAAGTTTCGCGGCTACGCTGGTGGAACTGCATGTCCCCGTGGCTCGGATGGTTTGCTTCATTTCTTGCACCCGACGTGCTCTGGCAGATGGTGGTCTGGTGAGTGCGGTCGGTGTCTGGCTGGCGGTGCTTCTTGTGGAAGTGCCAGTCTTGCGTGTGGTTTTATGTCTTGCGTGTGTGGAAGAGACTCGTTGTGTGTCTCTTTCCTCTGCTTTCCGTTGGTTGCTCGGGGTGGTGATGCTCTACTGTGGTGTTGTGTCAATAGGGTGCGCATCGTTGTGGCCTTCTGGAGGAGTCATCTTCCCTTGATTTGTTTTTGGGTTGAGTTGGTTGCTCCCCTCGTGCTGTCGTTTCCTTGGGGCACCATGGGTCGGTGGACCTATTCGTACTGTTATAGTCATGATTGTTTCTTGCTGCCTGCCTCGACAATTTGGGGTATTGGGTCCCTATTGGTTTGGTGCGAGGTAGTATCATTTTCTTGTTGGGTTGCTTGTTTGAGCATTGTTTCACTATGCATTGTTTTGTCATGATTGGACTTGCTCGTGCAAGCGTTATTTCGGTGTGTGCTCAATCATGCCTCGGATTGTGCCTTGGAGGCTTTTCGTGTCATCATTTTGGTGTTTGGCCTCCTTATCGATCGCGATGGAGGTGGTGCTTCTTGCTCTTGCGCGCTAGGGAGTTGATGTGGTCTTTTGCTCCCCATGCGGCAAAGTCGGTGCTCCGTGTTTTATGTACTTTTTGGAGTCGACGTGGTTGTTGCGCTCTTGAAGTTGTTGGCTTTCCGTGCACTTATTTGTGGGTCTCTAGTGGAGAGTCCCCTTCGGTGGGTCCTATGTCGTCTCGGGCTATTGATGCAGTTGTGTGTACTGCACCTTGAGAGTTTCCTTTTTCAATGCTTCGTGTCCTTGTGCCTCAAGGGCTGGGGTCGGTGTGGCCTGTTATGCCCTTTCCGGTTTGCGGTTCTTTGTATGTGGCTTTTAGTAGGTCTCTTAAGGAGAGTCCTTCATGTTAGCCCATGTTGTTTGGCGGCTGTTGGTGCACCTGTGTTGCACTTTGCTTAGTTTTTGGTGCTTGTGGTAGCACCATGTACTAGTGCTCGAGTGTTTCGATTTGTGCCGTCTAGAGCCTTGGTGCATTGAGTTGTACCTTGGGTGGCTCCTGGTGCTTGTGATAGCACCATGTGTTGTGTTGTGTGCCCTGATCGTGAGCTTCATGTGTCATTTCAAAAGTTTGCTTGTTGGTGTTGGAGGCATTGAGCTTTCCGCCTCTGGGACACTTTGTGCTAGCCTATGCTTTGTGGTTGTACCGTTACCGTTGTGGGGTGGCTGCCTTGCTTTGCCTAGGTAGCCCTATCGGTGATATGCCAGGCTTTGGTCGTGGCCTGTGTCCGAATTTTCCCTCTTGCTTTTGGAGCTAGTGTGTTCGGTTGTGGTACCCTACTTCAGTTTGGGTCCCTCTGAGGTTGACGTGTGTCCTCGACCTCTGCGGTTGTTTCGGTTCCCATGTGGTTGTGTGCCTTTCTGGTAGTGGCATGTTGGTGCCCGGTTGTGCCCTGTGTGTGCGTGGCGGGTGTACTGCCAACTATTCATTGATTCTTTGGTTGTATGTGGTGTTGGTGAGTCTAGAGGCCGATGGCGGAGTCTCCTGTCGGTTCGTTTTGTAAGTGAGGCCTATTGGCTCACTAGTACTCGACCACGTGTTTTGTCGATGTGTGAGATGCTCGGTTTCAACTTAACCTCAGACGTCTTCCGTGCTTTCATCATGATGTGTTGCGTTGTAAAGCGTTGCTTTCCAGTTTTGTGGTTCCACGTGCGTTTGGTGTCCTTGTTGGACCATGAGGAAGGTCTGGGTAAGACCTAGTGGAAACTGTGGATGACGCTTTTGCATGTTGAGGTTTCTCCACATGTGTTTGGTATCCTTATCGGACCATGAGGAAGGTCTAGGTGAGACAGTGGTGGCAGTGGATGTCTTTCCGTGTGTTGAGGATTCTCCACGAGCGTGATGTTGCTCTAGTTCCCATCGCTCACGTGGCTTCTCAGTTGGGCTGGTGACCAATGCTAACTACTGCTAGTAGCGTAAGGCTATTCTCCTAAGTGTTGTTCTTGGCTCTCAGGGGTTTTTCTTAGTTGCTGTTGATAACTGTGTACTCTGTCGAGTTTTGCTGACGACGGAGTGGGTTGTTGACCAGTGTTTCTCGTGTTGCTGTCGGCAACTGCATCCTCTGTCGAGTTTTTCTGGCAACATAGTGTTGATCAGTTGGTCCCAACAGCGGGGTCTGTTGTGGTTGCAGCCGTGTAGTTTTTGGCTGGCATTTTTTGCTGTTCAGGTTGGTTTTTGGCGTTCCTCAGCACCTGTGGGGTTGTCATTCCATTTGAAGCCTCACATGTGGCTGCAATAAGCAGTGGGGGGTTTTCGGTTGCGTGCTCCCCATGTGTTTGGAGTTCGTTGCATTTGGCTGTGTGGTTGCTGCCACAAGGAGGTCGTGGTAGACGTAGTGGCTCTTCGCACCCACGTTTCGTGTGCTCCGTGTGTGTTCGGCGGTGTGGGTGTTGCCACGAGGAGGTCGTGGTCAGACTTAGTGGCTTCTCTGCCCTTGCACTCGCATAAGCTCGCGTGTTCCATTTCGTTCATTGGAATCTCTTAGGGCTTACCCGAATTTCGAGGATGAAATTGTTTTAAGGGGGGTAGAATGTAATACCCGGCTTCCCAGTTTTCGTCCGGTGTCTTGGATGACTGGCCACTAACCTGTCCGGGGTGGGCGACGCGTTAGTATCGCATCATGGGTGTCCGACGCGATAGTCATTCTTGTCGCGACCAACTTGTGTGTCGCATTCTTGTCATGCCCGGCTTTCCCGTCACGTCTTCGTGTCGCGCCTAGTCAATGGTCGCGATAATGTTCCGTCGCTTTGGTCGTCTGACTCCTGTCAGGGTGTTAGGCATGTCAGTACGACCTGTTAGGTTGTTGCGACATCCCTGGGGGACCCGTTCTTGTCGCGGTGTGTTGACCCGTTGCATTAAGACCCTTAACGTGATGCGTCGCCCCATCGCGACTTGGGTGCCGAAGGCTTAAGGCCTTGGCCGGCGACCCCTTCTTCCCTTTCCTCTCTTCTCCCTCCCCCCCCCCCCCCTCCGACGTGCTTCGCCTCCCTCTCTCCCCTTTGTGCATCTCAGGTGAGGAGGAGGATCATTCGTGGTGCCTTGTTGTTGTGGAGCTTGTGTGGAGCGAGGAGAAGGTGGCCATCCGACGTGAAGAGCCCTAATGGGTTCGTTTCTTCATTTAAGGTAGGGATTTCTTGAACCCTTCTTGATCCAGGTGGATTGGGAGCCCCTTATGTTTGTAGATAGAATTTATTGCTATTCCATTCTCCCCTCCCCCCGTGTGGTATGTTTGTAGTGTGTGGGTGGCCTCGGGATGGAGCATCTTGTGGTCTGCCTCTATGCTAGTGTTGCGACACCGCGGTCGCGACACCAGAAGAGGCATCTACTCGGTCAAACACGACCTTGTCGCCATGCTTTGCCCCTTCGTGATAAGGATCGCTGTCGCGACGCATTTTCCTGTCACGATAAGTTGCTATTGCAACGCTTTGCCCGTCGCGATAGGGTTGCTGTCGTGGTGCCCTTCCCTGTCACGATGGTGCTGTGATGGCTAGGGGGGATGCGACAATACCTATGTTCCCTCGGATGTTTCCGTGGCCCCAGTTGAGGTTTCGGCGTGTGCCCCAGAGCAGCTTGCCTTTAGGACCTTCAGGTGGGGAACACGGCAAGTTACCTCTCTGCGTTCAGTTACTAAAGGTCACACCTTCGTGGCCGTGTCTTGGCAGTGGTGCCAGGAGGGTCGCGTCTGTCTAATAATCGATTGATCGGTGGTCTATCAATTATTAGCAAAGCGATGGTTCTATACCGACTGGTGGTGTTTCAAGTTCTGGCCTGCTCGTGCTTGCCTTAGTTGGTTGACGCCCTCTCGAGGGTCCGTGCGTGCCTTGTGCTTGCTGGACTTGTCGTGGGTTACAAGCCAGTAGTTCGGTGTGGTTTTTTACCTCACTTGTTCTCTCTCTCGATGCTTGGCACTTGAGGGCTTTTCCTATTTAGAGGTTGTCTCCGTTGCCTGGGGCCCCCATCCTTAGGAGCCTGTTGAGGGAGTGCTCTAGGCTACCAGCGTGCTTGAGTTGACAGTAGAGTTGGCAGACTCTAGAGAGGCGGAGGGGAAAACGAGGTTTGGACAGCGGCGCCGAGTTGTTTGTAGAGCTCTCTTGTCTGGGGCCGAATGTCGAGGTCGTTGAGGTGTTTTCTTTCCAGCGCGGCTCAAACAGTCCTTCTTACTGCCTCTCTCTGCATTGGTTCTGGAGCCACATAGTGGTGCTAGGCGTGGGCCGCAGCTTGGTCAGGCTGCGGTGGTGCGTGCATTCTTGTGGTGTTTCTGTGGCGGCTTTGTCTCGCTTTTCCAAGGAGGTTAGAGACAGGAGCCAACTGGCGAGCAGATAGGGAGTGGCCAGTGTGTCCTCCTCTTAGTTGCCAGTGGCGGAGGCTTGGTTGTCGTTGTTGTGATGACATTTCTTCAGGATGTTTCCTAGTGCAACTCATTGCCCTAGCCTGCATAGTGGTTGTAGCCTAGCCGTGTCTAGCTTCCGTGGGAGTTGTTGGTTTGGCCTTGTTGTCCCGTGCTTCTGGTGGTTTCCGCTTCAGTGCCCTCTCAGTTTCATAGTCCCGTTCCTTATTGCCAATTTGTAATGGCACCGACGTGTGTGGTTTCCCAACCTCACGGTATGTCTGGGGGTCTGGGGTGGTTCTGCTTGTTGGCCCTCAACCTTGTGGAGGTCAGAGGTGGTCGTGCTTGTGGTGGTACATCCTTCTCACATGGTTGCTCTGTGGTCTTCGTGAGGCCTCTATCTCGGCAGACGTGTCGAGGCTTGTTTCCATGTTGTGCCTGACTCCGTTGGTTTCTACGGGAGTCATGTGTGTGTCACGACCTTGCTTGGTGGTCGTGGAATTGCATTGTTCTGTTCTACTGCTTTGTAGTACCCTGTTGTAGGTGTTCCTCGCTTTACAGCTTTCTAGTGTAGTTTCCTATTTTCGGAGTTCCTGCTGCTCTGGTCGGTGTGGGACTGGTAATCCTTTACTGGGTCTTATTCGTGAGGCTCACCCCCTACTCCCTTTAGCTAGGGGCTCGTCATCGCGGAAGCTCGGTGTTGGATGGATTGTGGCTGTGGCGCCGTGTGTTGTCAGCAGCAGTGTGAACGAGCGTTGTGAGCTCTTATACCTGAGTGAGTTGAGGGTTGTGCTTTGCAAGTTCTCGGGATATGCCCTTAAGGACTGCACCTTTCTTCTTGTACTTGTGCGTTTACTTGGGACACGTTGTACAATTGCATATCTTGTTATAGTTATTTAAATTCAGTACATATCTCACTAGACTATTCTTCTAACCCTTCTAGGTCTTCGGATCCATGGGTGGCGGCACAAACTTCAAGGTCCTTGGTGGGGGTCTAGGAGGTTGGGTCGTTACAAACTCAAGCAATCATACCAAGCCCAAATGGTAGGCACTCTTATCAATCACAACTCTTGTGATTCCCATCATAATTTTGCCTCCAAATCATCATGGCCTAGAGGGACTCCGCCAACCATGATGTTTGGTTGATTCAACACCATCATTAGAAGATGGACTTGATTCGACGATATGCCCCAGAGGGACTTCGCTAAGCATAGTGTGTCCTCAAGCATCGGTGACATCTCCATGTCATAGGTCAATATCAAATCCAATATATGAGCCCAAAGTGACTCCACCAACTCAGTCTATATCAAGAAAAGACATCTTCCCTATAATGATGGAAGGCCACGTGAGTCAATCTTATTGCCTCACGCTTACCAACTTAATATATTAAAAGTAGAGGGGTTTTTATTTTTATTTGAGTGGTCTCATTGCTAAATAATACATGTCCCACACATATATTTACATCGCATGCAATATGTACCTAGTAGGTTGGAGATGAATATATATCGTATATAGAATAGCCACATCGGATGATCATGGACCAAATTCTAGCATGATCAAGCCGGAGCCAAAGACCTGATCACTAAACCCTATGTGTCCTCAACGCATTCCATGCACGTGTTCATCCTCCTCTTCGTCATTAGCTCCGTTCGGTAATTCCACGCTTCCACCGTGCCTTCGAGAGTGATTTCAAATAATTACAATAATTACAATGACTATAGGCACGCAGGCCCAACAATGTACATTTAATCAATTAAGAAACCTTGATCATATCAAGGGGAATTACACAATTGGAAGAGGTAGAAATACAACGATTTTAATGAAAAAGAGAAGGGGGCTCGCAGATCCCAATGAATCACCATCCATACACATAAGCATCACACATAGGTCCATGATCATCTGCCCACAACATACACATCACATGCATATATATAAGATACTAGAATTAATTAAACACTTTAACTAATAAACTATTAGATTAACACTTATTCTAATACATGGATTAAATTTTAATTGATCCAAATTGATCAAATATCAAACCTATACATCATAACCTAACCTTGGCTCTGATAGCACTGCTGGAAATCGACTTGGGCATCACATACGTAGTGGAAGTAAAACAAAATTGATTTCCATCCAAGTACTTGGTCGGGCTATGATGTACAGTGCATGTAAACATACATACAAACAAGGTGTAAGACCATCTCACCTAGGGAGATCGTATATCTCCTGAAGTGCAGAACTAGTCCTCGGTTTGAAGGAGCTCTGGCGAGACTCCCTCTAGAGGTATCCACACAGTGGATGATCGGCGATGATGATGACTCCTCCTTCGCCGTTGGTGCCTCTCCTCCATGTTGTGCAATGCCACGCAATGTCCAACAGCAGCAAGTAGCAGCAATAATAAGAGGGGGTGGCCCTCCTAGTTTCCTCTTGCCTAGGGAGAGCATGGAGGGAGAGATGAGGAGGAGGATGAATAAGTGGCTTCTTCTCTCAAGATGTAGCCTATTATCTTTAGGAGAACCCCTTCTATTTATCGAGAGCCTATGGGACACCATAACAGGGACACTTCATTCTGTCATGATGACAAGGGACACCTCGCAGGGACACCTCGTCAAGTATCATGACAAGGACACCTCGTAGGGACACTTCATCCTATCATCATGACAAGAGAGACACCTTGCAGGGACACCTCGTCAAGTTATCATGACAATGAACACCTCGCAGGGACACCTCGTTAAGTAATCATGACAAGGGACATCTCGTCAGTAATCATGTCAAGGGACACCTCATAGGGGCAAGTGTCACACATTTCAATATGCAATGATTATAATCATTACAAGAGGTTGAGGTGGCATAATGAGGTAGCTAATCCATAAATGCCGCTTTTTAATGGATCCTGTTCTAGACTTATTGGGTCTTACCCAATAGATCCATAATGGGTTAAATAATGCTTATTGGATAACTTTTATCCAATTCTCTATTCACCGCGTTATCCACCTTATGTGTGACCCTCTAGGCCCATATCAAGTTGGTCCTGAGTTGCCCTGTCAGAACTCCTTCTGACTTAGTGAATTATTATCTCTATAATAATTTACTCAACTCATCAATTATGAACATACTAGACCACTATGCCATAATCCCCACAGTACAAGTGATCAAATTCATTATACATGTTTGCCCACAGTTATCGTGTACCTGTAGTCCCTCATCCATCTATTATCCCAGAGACCGTATATTAGGCATGGTATTGTCAGGCCTATACAGAATCTATTAAAGTCAAACACTTATTGGATTCTCCCAGAGAACTCCTTCTCTCTAAATCAGATCGACCCTGGCCAGGGATTTGCCTGAGTAAGACAATATGGGATATTTCTCTCACGATACCGAGAGTGGTTGATCCTCTATTGACACACAATTGACTTCGTACGGTTGGCTACCATTTCTAATGATTGGCTATACTAAACTTGGAACATCCAGACCTATAATTCCGTATCAAAGAATGGAGTACTCAAGTAAGACATCTTTGGTGTCTCAAGTCTAAGGATCAGCTACACAACTGATACTACGGAATCGCTATCTGACAATTAAGTATCATTAACCATACAACATTCTGAGAATGGATCATTCAGCGAACTCATTCTCCAATGAGCACCTGCACCATATCCCTAGTGTCTCCACACAGTAGCTATGAGACCAGCTGCCTCTATCACATGGACGGTATATGGCACACCGGTCTGTCCAGTCATCTCAATGTCCTTCTTGAGTAATATATGACTAGGAATATTTAAGATCTATGTTTAAAGAGAATCGACCTCATTATCATGATCTCATCATGATCCAATACCCATTGCACAGACCCATGGACATCACAGTATACATACGCATGGAATATACAGTGAGAAAATACCATTATAATATACCAAAAGAGATTGTACATAATTACAAGTGCCATCACTCACGTGAATTGGCTTGCAGGTCATCTATAACTAGCACGTCTATCGGCCATACCTCGACAAATTGTCGTGCTATTTATTGATGATATCCTTATATATTGTAAAACCGAAGAGGAACATGAAGAGCATCTGAGGATCGCTCTGCAGATCTTACGCAACAACAAGCTGTATGCTAAATTGAGCAAGTGCAAGTTTTGGCTCGAAAAGTGTCCTTCTTGGGCCATGTCATCCCCAAGATGGCATCTCTATTGACCCTTCAAAGTTGAAGTTGTGCTTAATGGGAGAGACTGACCAACATCACTGAGATCAGAAGCTTTTGGGACTTGCTGGTTATTATAGGCAGTTCATAAAAGACTTCTCCAAGATCGCTATGATGATCAGTCTGTCCCCATTCAATTTTAATTAATTACATATATATACATATTTTGATGATTAACAAAACCAAACAAGAGTTTATCAATTATATCTAATGAATATTTCATAAGTCTTAAGTACAGGAAAAATACCAAGGTCAAACAAGTCAAAAAGGTATGCATTACTTCTCTGAAGCTTTAATCTTTTCAACATGATATTTCTCTAAGTCCATATCGATTTCTGTTGAAGTTCATAACGATTTCCTTATAAGACTGAAAAGTCATGTTGTTTCAAACAAATCGATGTCGTAACGATTCTATAAGTGATCGCAACGATTTCCTTATAAGACTGAAAAGTCATGTTGTTTCAAACAAGTCGATGTCACAATGACTCTATAAGTTACCGTAACAATTTCTTTAGAGCCTGTAATGACTTGCTCGTCACAACGACTCTATAAGTATTCATAACGATTTCTTTAGAGCCCGTAACGACTTGTCTGTCGCAACGACTCTATAAGTTACCGTAACGATTTCTTTAGAGCCCGTAACGACTTGCTCGTCACAACAACTCTATAAGTATTCATAACGATTTCTTTAGAGCCCGTAACGACTTGTCTGTCGCAACGACTCTATAAGTTACCGTAACGATTTCTTTAAAGCCCGTAACGACTTGCTCGTCACAACGACTCTATAAGTATTCATAACGATTTCTTTAGAAGCCCGTAACGACTTGTCTGTCGCAATGACTCTATAAGTGACCATAACGATTTCCTTAGAACTTGTAACGACTTGCTCGCCGTAACGATTCTATAAGTATTCATAATGATTTCTTTAGAACTCGCAACGACTTGCTTGTTGTAACGACTTCATAAGTTACCATAACGATTTCTTTAGAGTTCATAATGACTTGATAAGTGTTCATAACGATTTGCTCTCTATAATGACTTGTTAGTATTCATAACGATTTCATAAGTCATATAACCATGGATTTCATATCTTGATATCTTATTCATCTTAAGAGCGTGACTAGTCAAAGTCCACGTAGACATCTCTCTGACGCTTTTGCATTTATGAGATCTAACGTATCTCTGCATGCATGCAGACTATATCATCCTTTATCGTGCCTACTCTGATTACGTCTTTTAGACTTAAGCTATTTGGCATTACTATTTTCATGTCTATGGCTACTGACGTTGACTGACATCAGAGACAGCTTAGTTGTCTGCTATTTGAGATTGACATTTATGCAAACCTCTGAACTAACTTCATGGTACAACGTTAAACAAAATAGAAGCCAACGGATATTTCTGAAGATCTCATCTCTTTGCGTGCTCAAGTGATCAAAAGACTGTGACTGGAAGCTTCCAAGACTCTAGATGTCATTCAGTCTAACGACTACTCAAAAGAGAGACAACGGACACTTCAACGTCTAAATTTCAAATTGAAGATATAAATTCAAGTCAGAAGAACAGAAGAAATGTGTGACATCGCGTATTCAAGCATTCAATTCTTCTGAAGAAAGTCCAGAGCCAAGAACCGTCATTCCACTTAGCTTTTGCTCTTTTGCTCTCCACTAGTTTGTGAAAATCTTGAGAGAGCCTATATAGTTCTGAGAGTGTGACTTGTTTAAAATCTCTTGCTCTCAGTTCTAGTTGCTTCAGATCCTTGCTTATCAAAAGCTTGATCTAGGGCTTGAAAGTCATTCATTCTTCTCTGTGTTATTCCCTTCGGTGTGAAGGAAGACCTGGTGGTATCCAGGGTGTTGTTCCCTTCGGGTGTGAAGGAAGACCTGGTGGTATCCAGGGTGTTGTTCCCTTCGGGTGTGAAGGAAGACCTGTGGTATCCAGGGTGTTGTTCCCTTCGGGTGCGAAGGAAGACCTGGTGGTATTCAGGGTGTTGTTCCCTTCGTGTGTGAAGGAAGACCAGCTGAGCTGGTGTTGTAGCGTCCTTAGGGGGACTGTTCCCTAGTTAGTGAAATCCTGAGTTGTTGCTCAGGGACTGGACGTAGGAATCCTAAGGAAAGGAGGTCCGAACCAGGATAATCCTTGTGTTGTGTGACTGTCTTCTTTGTGTGATTGTTATTTAAACTAACTGTCACTAATCTATTTCGAAGAACGTTTGTGTGATTGTTTTGAGTTACAGGTATCTTCTAGATTAATTTTTAAAGACCATTCACCCCCCCCCCCCTCTAGGCTCGTCAACTGGGCAACAAGTGGTATCAGAGCAAGTCTCTTCGACAAAGAAAGGATCCAACGATCTGAAGAGCAAAGATCCTTGGCAGCCCAAGGTAACTTTGAAGGTCAGTCCGTCAACCGACCCCCTCTCTTCGATGGTGAAGATTATCCTTACTGGAAGACCAGAATGGAATACTTTTTACAAGGACACGACTATCAAATTTGGTCCATAGTAGAAGAAGGTGATCTGTTAGTCACAAATGAGAAAGCACAATGGACAGATGATGACAGGAAGAAGATTTCCCTGAATTGCAAAGCAAGAGCATCCTATGCTGTGCTCTAAGTAAGAAGGAATTCAACAGAGTTTCAGCCTACAAATCCTCAATGGAAATGTGGGAAAACCTCATGATTACTTATGAAGGCACAGACAAAGTGAATGAAACAAGAATCGATATTCTTGTCACTCAATATGAAAGATTTCAGATGCAATCAAGTGAGTTCATAACTCAAATGTTCAGCCGGTTCACTGACATCACAAATGGACGGCTAGCCTGGGGAAGTCTATGAGATGGGAGATATGGTAAGAAAGATACTTAGATCCTTACCGTCCTCATGGACTCCAAAAGTCACAGCAATAGAAGAAGTTAATGACCTGAAGAGAATGTCTATAGAAAAGCTCATTGGGTCTCTCATGGCCCATGAGATCAATATGGAAAGGCTAGGAGAGTCCTCTAGCAGAAAGAAGCACTCCAACGCCTTAAAAGCTGAAGAAGATTCACCAGATGCAAGCTCAGCTGAAAGCAAAAGTGATGCAGACAGCGAGAATGAGGAAGCTATGTTATCTAGAAGTTACATCGAATTTTGGCTAAAAGAAGAAATCTCAATCTGGTAGAAGGTATTTCAAAAGAATAAGAAATTCAAGAAGCCAGACGAAAAGAAATAAAGAAAGGAGACCCATCTGCTATGAATGTAAGAGGCCAGGACACATTAAGACTGAGTGTCCTAAGTTAAAGAAGCCAGAGTTCAGGAAGAAGGACAGTCCAAGAAGTTTAGAAAATAAAAAAGAAAGCAATGGCAGCAGCATGGGAAAACAGTAGCGACTCAGATAGTGAGTCAAGCTCCTGCAGTGATGAAGAAAAAGCCCACTTGGCCTTCATGACAAATACTGAAGAAAAGGTAACTTCTGACTCCTCTTTTGATTCATGCAATGGTTCAGACTCCGATAGTTTAGAAGAGGCTTTCAACGAACTTTATGAAAAATATAAAGAAGTAACCAATTATTAAAAGTAAGTAAGAAAAACATAGTCTGTATAGAAAATACAAACTCAGATATAAAATCAGAAAATGAACAATTAGAAAGTCAATAACTGAACTTAAACGAAGAAATGAACTGTTATGTGAAGACCTAAAAGCTAAGAATGAACAAATAACTAAACTAGAAAAACAGGAAAGTACAGATGAATTAAGGAAAGAAATCAAAAGCTTAAATGAAGAAAATGAAAACTATCAAGCACACTAGAAGATTTACTAATGGTAAAAACTCTCTAATATTAAAAGGTGCTAGGAGATCAGTAAAGAAAAAAATGGGTTAGGATATACACCCCCAGATAATGAAGAAACCATAGTCTATCCTAAAACATATCTAACATCAAAATTGTACCCGAACAAGATGTAGCATACAAAGCTGATTTCAAATACATAGAAAAAGTGACTAAGTTATCTTGCTGTAGTCACTGCAATAAGTTAGGACATATTATAACTACATGCCCAACAAGACATAAAAAATGGATATTAAAAGATAAATTAATGATACTACCATCAGGACCCAAAAGATTTGGGTACCTAAAGCTTGATGTTTTTATTTCAGGTTAACCCTCGAGCATCCAAATGGTATTTGGATAGTGGGTGCTCAAGACACATGACAGGAAACCAGAAGTTGTTCTCTCATCCCAAGCTAAGATGGAACAGTTACTTATGGAGATAATGGGAAAGGAACTGTGATAGGCAGTGGCTCAGTGAATAATAAAGGAAAAACAGTCATAGAAGATGTGCTTTAGTCAAGGGATTGAAGCACAATCTCATCAGCATTAGCCAGCTGTGCGACAGAGGCCATCAGATCAGTTTTAAGAGTCAAAGTGCAGCATACTGAAGGATGGAACAGTCATCTTTGAAGCTATAGGGAAAAGAATTTGTATGTGCTCTATCTTGAAGAACTCAAGGTTCAAAATGTTTGTCTGGCAGCAAATAAAGATAAATCCACAGAATTATGGCACAGACGACTTGGACATTGCAGCATAGATAGCATGAAAATTGCTACAGAAGAATCTTGTGGAAGGTCTACCTAAGGTTAGTACAAAATTGGAGGGTGTATGTAAACCTTGTGCTAAGGGAAGCACACCAAAGTCTCCTTCAAGTCAAAGACGATAGTGACCAGCTCAAAACCCTTGGAGCTCCTTCATATGGATCTATTTGGGCCAATGAGGACTACCAGTCTTGGAGGAAAGAATTTCGGGTTTGTCATAGTTGATGACTACTCAAGATCACATGGGTATCATTCCTAGAACATAAAGATGACACTTTTGAAAGTTTCGTCAGCTTCAGTAAGAAAGTTCAGAAAGATCAGAAGTTCAGCATTGTGTCTATCAGATCAGATCATGGTGGTGAATTTCAAAATGAAAAATTTGCTAGATTTTGTGATGATCAGGGAATTGAGCATAATTTCTCAGCACCAAGGACACCTCAACAAAATGACATTGCTGAGAGGAAGAACAGAACCCTATTGGATATGGCAAGAACTATGCTCTCAGAATATGATCTGCCAAGATACTTTTGGGCTAAAGTAGTCAATACAGCAAGCTACATTATCAACCGAGTAATGATCAGCCCAATCCTGAAAAGACTGCATATGAACTATTCAAAGGGAGAAGCCAAAGATCAGCCACTTCAGGACTTTTGGGTGCCCTTGCTTTATTCACAACAATGGAAAAAGGCCACATTGGTAAGTTGGATGCCAAATCAGATGAAGGCATCTTCATGGGGTACACGTCTAAACCCAAAGGCTATAGAGTATTTAATAAACGTACCTTGTTGATTGAACATTCTGTGCACATTCTTTTTGATGAAACTAACCCTTCCTTGAGAAAGGAAGTAGATAGTGACGATGATGATGCAGAAGAACTATCCAAGAAACTAAAAGATGCATCAATTGAGGACAAGGATGATCCACCTCTGGAAGAATTACAACAAGAAGAAGTTACTTATGAAAACCTTCCAAAGGAGTGGAGATACAAGAAAGATCACCCACTTGAGAATATCATTGGTGATCCATCCATAGGGGTAAGAACAAGAGGTAATGTTATCCTTGTGATTACCTAGCTTTTGTTTCTCAGATAGAGCCTAGAAACAGTCAATGAAGCTCTTTCTGATGAATCTTGGATAGTAGCCATGCAAGATGAATTAAATCAATTCAAGAGAACCAAGTATGGTCACTTGTTCCTAGACCATCAGACCATCCAGTCATTGGCACCAAATGGGTGTTCAGAAATAAACTGGATGAAACTGGTGCAATCTTAAGAAACAAGGCCAGATTGGTAGCTCAAGGCTATTCTCAAAGGAAGGCATAGATTTCGATGAAACCTATGCACCTGTAGCTAGACTTAGGCCATTAGAATATTACTTGCATATGCATCTGCTCTGAACTTGACACTATTTCAAATGGATGTTAAATCCGCCTTCTTAAATGGTTTCATAAAAGAGGAAGTTTATGTGGAACAACCTCCGGGCTTTGATGACACAGAATTTCCTAATCATGTTTTCAAACTTCACAAGGCATTATATGGTTTAAAGCAAGCACCTAAAGCTTGGTATGAAAGGCTTAGCTCTTTTCTTCTAAATCATGGTTTCAGTAGAGGTCAGGTAGATAGTACTCTTTTATAAAGTCAAAAGTCAAACACATCCTATTAGTTCAAATCTATGTAGATGATATCATTTTTGGTTCTACTGATGAGTCTCTTTGCAAGTATTTTGAAAAGTTATGCAGGGAGAATTTGAAATGAGTATGATGGGAGAACTCAACTATTTCCTTGGACTTCAAATCAAACAAGGAAAGGAAGAATTCACATCAGTCAAGCAAAGTACACAAAAGAACTCTTGAAGAAATTTGGATTCGAAAATACCAAGCCACTGTCGACACCAATGAGTACATCAACAAGAATGGACAGTGATAAAGATGGTAAGAAAGTAGACCAAACGATCTACAGAGGTATGATAGGTTCACTCCTTTATTTAACAGCTAGTAGACCTGATATTTTATTAGTGTATGCATGTGTACTAGATATCAGGCAGATCCTAAAGAATCACATTAATTTCTGTGAAAAGAATATTTAGATATTTAGCAAGATCTCATGACTTAGGTCTATGGTATCCAAAACATTGTGAAATTAGCCTAGTAGGTTACTCTAATGCTGACTATGCTAGATGCAAATTAGATAGAAGAGCACTCAGTGGTGGTTGTCAGTTCCTTGCAGGGTGTTTGATATCTTGGTCCTCAAAGAAACAAAATTCAGTAGCACTCTCTACAGCTGAAGCTGAGTACGTGGCTGCTGGAAGTTGCTGCACACAACTCTTATGGATAAAGCAACAGCTTGAGGACTTTGGATTAAATATCAAATCAATCCCGTTGCTGTGTGACAACACCAGTGCCATTAATCTCACCAAGAATCCAGTCCAGTACTCAAGGAACAAACATATTGAGGTTAGATATCATTTTATTCGTGATCATGTTGCAAATGGAAATATTGAAATATCCTTTATTGATACAAATGGCAATTAGCAGACATTTTCCACAAAAGCCTTACCTGAAGAGAGATTTACATCTCTTAGAAGGGAATTAGGCATGTGCAATTTGTGATAAAAGTTTGCTTACAAGTGGCACATTAAATTTTTAGAATTAAAGTAATTTTTCCCTCCATGGCGATAAGCAAAAGAAATTCAAATTGTATTGTTGTAACCGCTCTCTCATTGAAGTCCGGTTGAATAGTCAACGTTTTTTGTCATTTTCCACCGCCGTTTGGCGCCTCACTTTCCATGTAGCATTAATTTATTCATAAAATCGATGACAGAATGATTCGTATCTCATCGTCTACCTTTTTCCCTCTTTTGTCCTGTCGCTTGAGCCGATGCCCTAACAACTCACATCTCAATCCTCTGCAAATTTGAATCTTCCTCCTACTTCCCGCAAAATTTCTTGAGGATTCCTTCTCCTCACCTCCGTCTCCACCCTCCGTTGCCTTTCCCACCTGAATCTATGGCCGCACCAGTTATCGCCGGTAGTTTGGGTGGCCACAGCGCCGAGTTCCTCACTCCTGAGCAGCAGGAGAGATTTACTTTTGTGAAGACAAAGCTCTGTGGCATAAAGAATTAGATGTCGCTAATCTGAGGAAAAGTGGAATGAGCAGTGTAGTAGATTTGATCAATCAGATGCAGTGGACAGAAATTTCCACCTTTTCAGAGGTCAGTTATCGGACTTGGTAAAAGCCTTCTTCGTGTGTATGAGAACAGAGGAAGATGGGTCTCTAGTTTCTTCAGTAAAGGGAACCATGATTAGGATAGACCCTGAGTTGCTGAAATGTTGTTCAATGTAAAGACTTCCTGATTTAGTGGGGTTCACACCGTGGACACCCAAGTGAAAGGTTTGGGAATTATCGGGCCAGGATTCAAGCTGAGGGACGGCAAGATCGATATAAATCAACTATCCACCTTCAACCGTCTTCTCCATTTTATTGTCTGTCAAATCTTAGTTCACAGAAGTGCAACTTTTTCATCTTGCACAAAGGCCAATTCGGACATGATGTACTGGGCCATTCAGAATAAGGAGATAAATATGGCCGCAGTGATAATGGAAAGAATGAAGTTTGCAAGAGATCAGATTTGGGACACTAAGAGTAAGTTCAATGTGTCCCTGCCTTATGCCCACCTACTTACCAAGATCTTCAAACACTTCGGTGTTGATCTTTCTGGGGCAGTTGTAGAGAAAATGGGCCAAGCAATCAGGTCCAGGAACCTGAAGAAGAGTGGCTTCTCTGTGGAAAGTGGTGTCTGGTTCAAGGCTTCAGTTGCTGAAGGCGAAGCCATCATTAACGACACCTCAGTTGTTCATCAGGAGATGGGATCAGCGGATATGATTCCAGAATTGCCAGTGGAGTCAATTTTAGCTCCAGCAGTTGGAGCAGCAGAATCTTCAGGCCCCTCCATTGCAGAAGTTCAGTCTGAAAGTGCAGTAGAAGAAGAAAGAGCGTCTATAGAAGCTTCAGGATTTCCAGAAGAATCAGTTCAATTTTTTGCAGAAAGGAGAATTGAGGATCTTCTCCTAGAGGACATTATTCCAGTTGAGGACCACTTCCCTCAACTGTAGTTGCATCTATTCTGGCAGACATCATTGATTCGATTCTTTGATCTCAAGTGCTCCAGAAAAAGTGGCAGAGTTGCAGAAGAGACTGTGGCATCAGGCCACATTGATGAACCAATGGAAGATGTTCAAGTAGAGGTAGAGCACCCAGCTGCCCAAGGTGACTCTGTGATGGAATCTGCTCCCATTCAGGGGGAGCAAGTATCAGATGAAGAAGATGCTCCTATTGAGGGGGAGCTATCAAAAGAAGGTTTAGTAGACGCAACTCCAGATGTTGATCAGGATGAAAAGCATGGAGATTCTCCAAATTTGGATGACAGAGAAGGGGAGACTGCAAGCTCTTCGAGCTCAGATGATGATCAACCTCCTCCAGCAAAGGAAGGCAAGAAGAAAGGAAAAGAAGTTGCCTCTGGAGTTCCTCTCCTGGCTGATTCTCTGTTTGAGAGGCAGGTCAAGCAGAAAATTGTCATAAACTTGAAGCCAGTGATTGAAAGGCTGAATGTTCAGGTGAGCTATTATGTACTCTCCAGTCAGATGTAAACTCTATATTTCTGAGCCAAGCTTCAGCCAACAAAGAATGGGACAAATCAGAAATGCTATGAAATGGTTAATAAGGAATTAAGCAGCATGAAAGGCATGCTCTCAGATATTATCAAGGCAGTTGGAGCTCAAGCTCCTCCTCCTCCAGAAGCAGCAGCAACACCCAAAGCAGCAGCAGCAGCACCAAAAGAGGTAGAGCCAACATGGCAGCTGATCAGGTTGAAGGGCCAACAGGGCCATTTGAGCAAGGATCAGGGCCATCATGCCATTGGAGAGTGAGTCTGTGCAGATAGAGGCAGAAGAGTTCTTGGCACCCAAGCCCCCAGCTCCCTCTTCCCCCTCTCACACACCTATTCCTCCAACTCCACCATCAGCTCCTACAGCACCTCCTGCTCCTCAAACATTCAAGAAGCCTCAATCTAGACCAATTCTTCTCCTACGCCATTTCAGTCCACCATTCCTTCTCCTTCTCCTATACTTGAGGCCCCTCCAGCATCCTCAGCTGGAGCATCCTCTTCCTCTGGTCCCTCCCTTGGACCAGCTGATGATCTCCAAACTACTTCACACTCTTCTTCATCCTACTCCTCCACCATCTTTCATCACTATCATACCTGAACAAGCTCAACTCAACTCTCCCTTTATTGAAAAAATAAAGGATGAATTTGAGGAAGGGATCCTCAGGTCTGTGTTGAAAGTGGGAGAATATATTCACAGGGCAGATCCTTCTAGTCCTGCCCCTAAGAAGAGGAAACTTACTTCTACTTCTTCCTCTTCCTCTGAACCCAAATACCCACCTTTGTGGTTTTCTCTCACAGTGGACAAAAAACATAACCACTGTATAGGGAATACCTTTCCAAAGTTGTTTTTGCCACCATCATCAACCTTCCCTTTCAAAACCTTACATATCATTTGAACACCATTCTACCCTATACCTCTCTTTCAAAATCCGAAAAGTCCAAAATCTTCTCTCTTGCTCACTCCAAATCTGAAGAGCAGTGGGGCAAAGGTCACAAGGATCTTCTCAAGAAGTTCACTCTTGCCAAATCTGCCAGATTTCTCCAAGGGACCACTCCTTGACCCTATCTGAGTGGTTCAGGATGTATCACCAAGAACTCTAGGCACCCTACATTCAATCGGAAATAAAAATGATCAGGCATTTCATGCTATTCAACAACTACAGATATATTCATAGACTTCCAGAAGTTCAGCTCTGTCAGTTTAGAAGGCCATTTCAGGTTTGACTCAGATATCTCTCAATCTTCAGATATTCAGGTAGATTTTGCTACCCTTCAAATACCTGAGGAGATAGTTCCTCAAATTCACTTTCTAGTTATGGAATCCTCTGTAGGATCCATCATCTTTGAGCGTTTTGCCAGAGTCTTGGGAAGAATTAAAGTGCAGAAAGGCTACCTGGTTTCCTTTACTAGATTCCTATTTAGGGAATATCACCAGGGCCATTCAGTGCTGAAGTTCTCTCCCCTATTCTGTCTGAATGTGAAAGGCTCACATCTTCTGAATGGTCCAAGTTCTACCCCGTCGCTCAGCAGCTGTTTGCACTCAATGAAGCTCAGGCCAGGGAAGGCAAACCAGCTATTTCTCCAGCCACTTTCCTAGATATGAACTCCATTAATCTTGTTAATGACCCCTTCAAGGTCTGGGAGGAAAGATACAAGTGCCATCACTCACGTGAATTGGCTTGCAGGTCATCTATAACTAGCAGTCTATCGGCCATACCTCGACAAATTTGTCGTGCTATTATTGATGATATCCTTATATATTGTAAACCGAAGAGAAACATGAAGCATCTGAGGATCGCTCTGCAGATCTTACGCAACAACAAGCTGTATGCTAAATTGAGCAAGTGCAAGTTTTGGCTCAAAGAAGTATCCTTCTTGAGCCATGTCATCCCAAGGATGGCATCTCTATTGATCCCTTCAAAGTTGAAGTTGTGCTTAATTGGGAGAGACTGACCAACATCACTGAGATCAGAAGCTTTTTGGGACTTGCTGGTTATTATAGGCAGTTCATAAAAGACTTCTCCAAGATCGCTATGATGATCAGTCTGTCCCCATTCAATTTTAATTAATTACATATATACATTATTTGATGATTAACAAAACCAAACAAGAGTTTATCAATTATATCTAATGAATATTTCATAAGTCTTAAGTACAGGAAAAATACCAAGGTCAAACAAGTCAATAAAGGTAGGCATTACTTCTCTGAAGCTTTAATATTTCAATATGATATTTCTCTAAGTCCGTATCGATTTCTGTTGAAGTTCATAACGATTTCCTTATAAGACTGAAAAGTCATGTTGTTTCAAACAAATCGATGTCGTAACGATTCTATAAGTGATCGCAACGATTTCCTTATAGACTGAAAAGTCATGTTGTTTCAAACAAGTTGATGTCACAACGACTCTATAAGTTACCGTAACGATTTCTTTAGAGCCCGTAACGACTTGCTCGTCACAACGACTCTCTAAGTATTCATAACGATTTCTTTAGAGCCCGTAACGACTTGTCTGTCGCAACGACTCTATAAGTTACCGTAACGATTTCTTTAGAGCCCGTAATGACTTGCTCGTCACAACGACTCTATAAGTATTCATAACGATTTTTTAGAGCTCGTAACGACTTGTCTGTCGCAACGACTCTATAAGTTACCGTAACGATTTCTTTAGAGCCCGTAACGACTTGCTCGTCACAACGACTCTATAAGTATTCATAACGATTTCTTTAGAGCCCGTAACGACTTGTCTATCGCAACGACTCTATAAGTGACCATAACGATTTCCTTAGAACTTGTAACGACTTGCTCGCCGTAACGATTCTATAAGTATTCATAACGATTTCTTTAGAACTCGCAACGACTTGCTTGTTGTAACGACTTCATAAGTTAGCATAACGATTTCTTTAGAGTTCATAACGACTTGATAAGTGTTCATAACGATTTGCTCTCTATAATGACTTGTTAGTATTCATAACGATTTCATAAGTCATATAACCATGGATTTCATATCTTGATATCTTATTCATCTTAAGAGCGTTGACTAGTCAAAGTCCACGTAGACATCTCTCTGACGCTTTTGCATTTATGAGATCTGAACGTATCTCTGCATGCATGCAGACTATATCATCCTTATCGTGCCTACTCTGATTACGTCTTTTAGACTTAAGCTATTTGGCATTACTATTTTCATGTCTATGGCTACTGACGTTGACTGACATCAGAGACAACTTAGCTGTCTGCTATTTGAGATTGACATTTGTGCAGACCTCTGAACTAACTTCATGGTACAACGTTAAACAAAATAGAAGCCAACGGATATTTCTGAAGATCTCATCTCTTTGCGTGCTCAAGTGATCAAAAGACTGTGACTGGAAGCTTCCAAGACTCTAGATGTCATTCAGTCTAACGACTACTCAAAAGAGAGACAATGTACACTTCAACGTCTAAATTTCAAATTGAAGATATAAATTCAAGTCAGAAGAACAGAAGAAATGTGTGACATCGTGTATTCAAGCATTCAAATTCTTCTGAAGAAAGTCCAGAGCCAAGAACCGTCATTCCACTTAGCTTTTGCTCTTTTGCTCTCCACTAGTTTGTGAAAATCTTGAGAGAGCCTATATAGTTCTGAGAGTGTGACTTGTTTAAAATCTCTTTGCTCTCAATTCTAGTTGCTTCAGATCCTTGCTTATCAAAAGCTTGATCTAAGGGCTTGAAAGTCATTCATTCTTCTCTGTGTTATTCCCTTCGGGTGTGAAGGAAGACCTGGTGGTATCCAGGGTGTTGTTCCCTTCGGGTGTGAAGGAAGACCTGGTGTATCCAGGTGTTGTTCCCTTCGGGTGTGAAGGAAGACCTGGTGGTATCCAGGTGTTGTTCCCTTCGGGTTGAAGGAAGACCTGGTGGTATTCAGGTGTTGTTCCCTTCGTGTGTGAAGGAAGACCAGCTGAGCTGGGTGTTGTAGCGTCCTTAGGGGGACTATTCCCTAGTTAGTGAAATCCTGAGTTGTTGCTCAGGGACTGGACGTAGGACTCCTAAGGAAAGGAGGTCCGAACCAGGATAATCCTTGTGTTGTGTGACTGTCTTCTTTGTGTGATTGTTATTTAAACAAACTGTCACTAATCTATTTCGAAGAACGTTTGTGTGATTGTTTTGAGTTACAGGCATCTTCTAGATTAATTTTTAAAGACCCATTCACCCCCCCTCTGGGCTCGTCAACTAGGCAACACGCTATACCTCTCACTCGCCTTACTCGAAAGGAGAATCCCTATATCTGGAGTAAGGAGTGTGAGAAAAGCTTTCAAACATTAAAATATTGTTTAACCTCTGCCCCAGTTCTCGCTCTTCCTATAAAGGGGGAAAGTTTCTCAGTCTACACCGACGCTTCGGAAAATGGTCTAGGCTGTGTGTTGATGCAAAAAGAGAAATTCATTGCCTACTCTTTAAGACAACTAAAGACTCATGAGGTCAACCATCCGATACATGATCTAGAGTTGGCTGTTGTAGTCTTTGTGCTAAATATTTGGAGACATTATCTATATGGTGAGCAATTCACTGTCTATTCAGATCACAAAAGTTTGAAGTACTTATTTTCTTAAAAAGAACTCAACATGAGACAAAAGATATAGTTGGAATATATAAAAGACTTTGACATCAACATCCAATACCATCCAGGCAAAGGTAATGTTGTGGCTGACGCTCTTAGTAGGAAGCCTATGGCATCTTTATCTAGTTTAATTCTTGGCGAGATGCAACTGTTAGAATAATTTGCAAGGTTTGACTTGAATATTGAACGGAGAGATGATCGTGACTTGGTTGCCAACATCAAGATTCAATCTGATGTGCTTGTGGAGATCTCAGCTCAACAAGACAACGATCCATTCTTGGTTCATGTTAAGGAGACTCTAGAAGAAAATCCAGATTTTGCTATGGCCGAGGATGGGAGACTGGTATTTCAAGGAAGAACATGTGTACTTGACAATGAAGATCTTAAAAGGAAGCTAATGGATGAAGCTCAGAAAACCAAGTATACTATTCATCTTGGTGCTACCAAGATGTATCAAGACATGAAAAGAACATTTTGGTGGCCAAACATGAAAAGAGAAGTAGCTGAGCATGCTGCTAATTGTCTCACTTGTCAACAAGTGAAGGCAGAACACCAGCGCCCTGCAGGTGTACTCAGACCTTTAGAAATCCTAGAGTGGAAGTGGGAAGACATTGGCATGGACTTTATCATTGGTTTACCCAGTACTCGTGGTGGACTTGACGCCATATGGGTCATTGTTGATCGACTAACTAAGTTTGCACATTTTTTGCCAATTAAAAGTAAGTGGACTGTGGACGTGTTAGCCGCTCTTTATGTGAAAGCGATAGTGAGACTGCATGGAGTTCCATTGTCAATAGTCTCAGATTGTGACCCAAGATTCACCTCTCATTTCTAGAAGAGAGTATAAACTGCACTTGGTACTAAACTCAACTTTAGTACTGCTTTTCACCCACAAACAAATGGACAAATCGAGAGGACTAATCAAATTGTGGAAGACATGCTAAGAGCTTGCACAATAGACTTTGAAGGCTATTGGAATGAGCAATTACTTTTAATTGAGTTTGCCTATAACAATAGCTATCAGGCAAGTATAAAGATGAAACCATTTGAAGCACTATATGGAAGAAGTTGTAGATCACCAATATGCTGGACTGAAGTTAGTGAATAATAATGGTTAGGCCCAGACATGGTACAAGCTACAACTAAAGACATTCAGGTTATTCGAGATCGGCTCAAGATTGCTCAATCTAGACAAAAGAGATATGCCGACAAGAGAAGGGAGACTTAGAATTTCAAGTGGAGATCATGTACTTTTAAAGGTAAATCCTACTTGTTGAATTCAAAGGTTTGGAGTCAAAGGAAAGCTAAGTCTAAGATTCATTGGCCCTTTCGAAGTGCTCGCAAGGGTTAGTGAAGTCACATACTGACTGGCATTACCTCCACATTTAGCGTTCATACGTGATGTATTCCAAGTCTCTATGCTCAAGAAATACGTGTATGATCCTACCCATATCATATGCCATGAGGACTTAGTGCGCATAAGGACCTGACTTATGAAAACAGTCAATCAAAATACTGGGTTGAAAATTGCAACAACTTAGGAACTGGTTATACCTGTGGTAAATGTTCTATGGAACAACCATGGAGTAGAAGAAGCTATATGGGAACCTGAATCAACAATGAGACGAAACTACCCCGACATATTTGGTAAGTCATTCTCCTATTATGATTATGAATTTGGGGACCAAATTCTTTTAAGTGGGGGAGGGTGTAACAATATGGATTTTTAAATCCTAAATAAATATGAATAATATTAATAATAATTTGTGGAGAGGTTTGATTAAAGGCATACCAAACGATAGGGCAATGGAAAAAACCATCAACAATCGATGTTGGTTAGTAATCAATATTTAAAGGAGTAATCAATGTTGTATAGTAATCAATGGTTAAAGGAGTAATCGATTTTAGATAGTAATCGATGTTTAAAGGAGTAATCAATGTTGGACAGTAATCGATATTTAAAGGAGTAATCGATGTGGGACAACAATCGATGTTAAAGGAACAATCGATGTTAGATAGCAATCGGTGTTGAGAGCAATCAATGTTAGTTAACAATCGATGTTGTTCCACAATTGATGTTTAAGGACAATCGATGTTGGTCCACAATCGATGTTTAAGGGCAATAGATGTATCAAATCGACTGACCAACATATAACGTTGCCAGTCGAAGTTGGACTTTAGATATGATGAAGTTAGACTTCGGATATGACGAAGTTAGGTTCGACTGATCATGACCAAATTGTACATGACAAAGTGAACTTTGTATATGACGAAGTTGGACTTCGAATATGATGAAGTTAGCTTCGACTGATCAGGACCAAAACATGTATAACTTCCTATATGACGAAGTAGACTTCGTATATGATGAAGTGGGACTTCAGATATGACGAAGTTAAGCTTCGAATGATCAAGACCAAAACATGTATGACTTTGTATATGACGAAGAAGACTTAGTAGATGACGAAGTGAGACTTCAGATATGACGAAGTTAAGCTTCGTCTGATCAAGACCAAATCATGTATGACTTGTTACATGACGAAGTTACCGGTCATTTTTAAACTATAAAAGGCATCTTAATTTTATACCCGATAATAGTTAATATAAACATGGAAGGTATGGACTATAAATCGTAACCGAATTCAATAGAGGATTCCGAATCTACTCCATAGAACTAAACCAAATAGGAACATACTTGTTACAGAAACAACTTATATGGAAGTTCTGAACATGATAGGACTCCTACCAAGAGTTAGGAAACTACAAACTTGGAAATTTCACCATCATTAGACTTCTATATTAACCCAAATTCATGCCCCATCAAGAGGAGGGGTTTTCTAAAGGCTTCCTACTCCAATTGGGACATGATTCTCCAGACATGGAAGGGATCAAGATAAAATTGCAACTCCACTTCCCTAGTTTCAATAGGACTCCTATCGGCCCTAAATCTATAAATACTCATCATAAACCCTTGGGGGCGAGTTACCAACTTGCCGGGGGATGTGTGGAGGCTAGCTAGTGATGTGCAGGGATGCGATGGACAACCAAGAGGGGAGGGGTGAATTGGTTATCACCCAATAAAAATTCTTTTATACAGAACAGATTAGACTCAATCAAACAAACCTATTATGTGATATGTACAACGAAATATAATAAGTATATAGACAAAACCAATTATCCTAACGTGCGTAGAACGGAGGTAGAGGATATGGATCAAACCACACATGCACGCAGGATTTAGAGTGGTTCGAAAAAACACCCCTGTGTGCATCTACGTCCACTACCCCACACCCCTATAAGGATTTCCACTAGCTTGTTTCCCAGGTATAATCGAAAACCCACACACACAGTGTTTACGGGGATGACACAAACCCCACCTTGTTTCCCGGGGACGAGACTACCCGATGTGTATGCGGGCACGCACTACACACCAACAAACAACGATGTGCTCACAATCGATCACACACATAGTTATGATGTTTGAGTAAATAAACTGAAGTACAGTACTCAACCCAAGAACAAGAGAAGAAAGATAAAATTTACATTTCAGAATTCTCCTATTTTGGCGTGATTGAGAAATGTCGGAGAAGAACACGAAAGCTTGCACAAGCCTTCCTAGACGAAGTACTATGGATGCACGATCTTTTAAACATCCAATACCTTGAACTCGTTCAGCAACCTTTGAGGAAATCACCTAGAAAGTGCTTTGGTCTGCTAATTTGTCCTTTGCCCTAGCCTGGATGCAAAATCTCGTTCCTCAACTATGTGTATTTATACTACACACAAGAATAGGCTTCTCTCTTTAGTCCCATGACCAAAGGGCTTCTTCTTGGCCATAGATCAGAAGATAAGATCGTGTAAATCCATAACAAGAAAGAGTCCTATCCAAGATGGAAAATATGTTTCCGGAGTCGGTCATGTCCCAAGATCAGTCATCTGATTCTTGACTTAATATAGACTGGAACCTCGACTGGCAAATCGACTGAATACTCGGTCATCCGATTCTGGAGAATCAGTCGTTCGACTTCTGGTTTAGCTTCGACTGATAGAGATTAACACATAAATATCCGAAGTCTCAGCACTTCGACTGGCGAATCGGTCGATCGATTTCATCAAGTTGGTCGTCCGATTTGCCCAAATCGGTCATCCGATATGACATGTGCATCGACATGTGCAAAACATGTGTTGACACCCTTTGATAATCGGTCGACTAATTCCTTCATGTCAGTCGTCCGACTGTCAGTTCTGCAGATGATATTCCAGTCTTGGCTTTGCTGTTTTGTCCAAGTCTTGGGCTTTGTATTGACCACTTCAAATGCGACTTTCGGACAAATATATTGCACACTTTACACACAAATTAGACCCTCAAAATAAATAAACATAAATCAAATGCTTGGTCATGAACATGAATTATATTCAGTGTTTCTGATTTTCTGAACATGAGTTAAACTTACTATTTTGTGATCATCAAAATCTACAAAGTACAATAGCTAGAGCACCAGAGGAGGAGGAGATCGCCCCAACCGAAGTTTTCTTCCCCAAACTACTTTCTACTTCATTCTACAAAATGTTGAGTTGTGTATTTTGATGATGACATATTGTACACAATTTGATGATGTCATATAGTACATATGTGGGAGATTGTTGTGTTGTGTAATTGAATGATGACATATTGCACACATCTTGACAATGACATGTTGTACACATCTTCTATTGTACATATCATGATCATGACAACATTCACAATGTTTTGATGATGAATTATAAGTGCTTTCATGTTAAATATTCATAGACAGACTGGCCATATTGAAATCATGCTTATATGAACATCGAATGTTCACTTTTGGTAGTAGTCAGCTGAAGTAAAGATATTAGATGCATAGTTTTGTACTCTGTCGGTCGAAGTAAAACTTTGTCATATAGAAGCTAGACTTCGGATATGACGAAGTGGAACTTCATCATATATGAAGCTAAGCTTTAGATATGACGAAGTCACTTCAACCGATCATGATATATTTAACACTGACTTCGGATGTACTCATTTAGTCTTTGTCAGATGAAGTGCAACTTCGTCATATACGAAGCTAGACTTCGGATATGACGATATGGAACTTCGTCATATACGAAGGTAAGCTTCAGATATGACGAAGTCTCTTTGACTGATCAAGACAAATTTTGACCAACAATTTGGATGTTCACTGTAGCACCCCGAAAAAATTAGTGATTTAAAATAAAGATAACTGAAAATAATGATTTAAAAATTATCAAAGTGGTTAAAACATACGCGTCATGATCGTATGTGCAAAAGGAGAACTTAAAATGAAATAAATCTCGTGGTTAGTCTTCTAATAAAACTAGATAACTAGTGGATAAGTTTTGGGCCAAACAAGCACTCTTAGCCTAAAGAACAAAAACCCAACAAGAAGAAAACCCCAGAATTTGAACCCTAATTGCGCAGAAAATAGGAGGAGGCAATTAAGGAAAAATCAAAGACAATTAGACATACATAGCAACTCAAATTCATGCCTAACCACACTCAAATTGGGATGGAATCCTCAAGATTTGGGAAGGGATCAATCAAAACTCCAAATTTCCCTTTTCTAGACACATTAGGACTGCTAAACAACCCTAAACACTTAAATACTCTTCCTAAGACCCTTGTGGATGAGTTTATCATAAGCTGGGGTCATGAGGAGGACTACTAGAGCACCAGAGGAGGAGGAGATCGCCCCCAATAGGAACATCTTCCTTGCTATCGTTCTGCATCGACCTACAGAAGACCTTGATTAGCATTGACCAAAGGTAGGTGTTCTCGGGCCAAACATGTACAAATCACATACCATGTTAAAGATCATCAAGTCTAGTTTCATATGCAGATGTTTTCCCCAATTTTTTTCAAGCATACATCGAGTATTAAGCGTTTTCTAAACATCATGCATGATTAGCGCTTTCAGTGTTCATGACATGATTCACGCATCCCAAGACCAATCTGAGTCAATCCAAGAGTGTAGTTCTCTTCTACTCATCATCCTCTACAATTTTCATGTTCATAATTTTGCCTAAAGAGTCCTAGATCCCGAGTTATAGGCCCTACATGCACGAATACATCGTTTTCATCGTCTTAAGTTGAACCCTAAATCGCGTCTACTCCAGACGTCGCATTTTAGGCACTAGTATCGCGACAGGCTAACCCGTCGTGATTACCTTAAAGGCAACAGTCTAGACCGTCATGATTTTCTTCTATTCTGACAGGATCCGATAATGTCAAACTATGTGCCACATCGACTTCAGTGCTTGTCAAGGACGCGACCGCATGTGCCGTCGCGATTCTACTTTTTCCCGCCCTTGGTTTTCATGCGCAGTTCGTATTTTGACAATCACGTGAACACGTTGGACAACCTCATCGCGATTCAGTAGTCACCAATCGGTGTCCTACCGATTTCCCTTTAACGCGACCATCTTGTACGTCGCAATTTATAAGATCGATTAAGCCTTTGTAATAGGCGACGACTGAACCCGTCGGTATTTTAAAGCCTACCGAAGACCTATTTTACTCAGTCTAGAGTGTAAGGATTGCATGTTATGGTTATAGTAAGTGTGTACAGGCTGTCCAGGGACTTAAAAATGTTCATCCATGTAAAAGTAATAACCACATGAAAGTCTATTCTAAGTGTTCTTAATTCCATGATCTTTCTAGCTTGAGATTGCCATAATCATCTTGACGTTCTCACTTGCTATTAAACTGAAAGTTATCTTATTAAACTGCAGAAACCATGTGATGTAATCTTGATAGTATTGCTTTATCTTATGGCGTCATGTTACTTGCTTTCTGTTTGTTTAAACCGATGGATTGTGGATTGAGACACATTCTACACTACACTCTTGCACAAATAGGCAACCCCTTCTTAGGGGATTGGAAACTCTCGGTCGGTTATTCCATATCGGTAGACTAGTGACATTTCCTCTAAGACCTCTGTAAATCTCCGTACTCCTTGGATTCCCTCATGGAGACCGAGTTGGTTGTACCATTGAAATTCCCTGGAGATAGAATGCACTTCCTCTCTTGTCTCTTTCTCGTAAGTGTGACTTTATAATCATGGACTTAAGCCATTAATGTAAAGATTTAACTAAAGTGTAAATTACGTCGTTATGATGCTAAAATTCTCTCTTGATTATTATTATCATGAAATCATGTTCACATGACTTATCATTCTTGCAATCTTCATGGACATGATATTGAATTGTTATCTCTTGAAACTCTTATTATTGGCCATGAATGACTGTGTATCACCTCGGAAGATCAGCAATGGAAAAATTAAAAATAAATGGAAATGATAATTTCAATATTATCGAAATAATAAAAGCATACGTACCATTATTGTATGTACAAGAACACACTGGAAAAGTCCATAAAAATCATGGTTCAACTCTAAATAATGTACCCAAATGATCCACGAAGAAATTTGTGCAATGAAAAAATCCGATTGGCCAAGTATAAGTCGTGTTGAGACTTATTATCGAAATTAGGAAACAATTTGGAAGTCCATTATCATGTGTATAAAACATGATCATAAATTAAGTTAAAAAAGATGGGAAGACTTCTAACAACATGTATTGATAACCCATTATCCAATTTGGGCCAATAGACAACTTCTGGCCCAAGAATAAAATCAAGCAAGAAAATACACTAGAAATTCGTAACCCTAATTGAGCAGAAAATAGGAAGAGGCAATTAGGGCAAATCCTAAGGCAATTAGCCATACCTAGCAATCCAAATTCGTGCCTAACCATACTAGAGGGTTTCCTAATAGCCATCACCCTAATTGAGCAGAAAATAGGAGAAGCCCAAAACCGCAACCCCACTTTCCTTGTTGCATCAGGACCCCTAAACAACCCTAGATGCTTATACTCGTCAAGAAACCCTTGGGGACGAGTTACTTGCTTGCTGGGGTCATGGGGGAACAGCCCTTGAGCACCAGAGGAGGAGGAAATCGCCCCCAACCGAAGCTCTTCTTCCCCACCTGCATTCTGCATCGATCTGCAGAAGACCCTTCTTAGACTTGACCAAAGGTAGGTTATCTCGGGCCAAACCTAATCAAATAACATACCATCATGAAGTTTTTCGAGTCTACCTTCATGTGCAGGCATTTTCCCCAATTTTTATCGAGTATTCATGGTGTATTAAGCATTTTATCAGAGTCGTGCATGAATAGGGCTTTTTACATTCAAGTCATTCTCACGTATCCCGAGGTCAAATCATGTGAAACCAAAACCATAATTCGCTTCTACTCGTCGTACCCAGCAAGTTTCATGTTCATACTTTTGTCCCAGAAGCCCTAGATCTTGAGTTATAAGCATTGCATGCATGGCTTACCCATTTTTACTATTTTCGGGGGAAACCCTAAAGCACGACCATTCCAGACGTCACGTTCTTCAGTGCATGAATGCGATGTATTAGACCATTGCATTCACTTGAAAGGCGACTAACTTTTCTGTCGTGATTAACACGTTGACCCAACCATTCTGACACATAAAATTGTATGTCATACGGGTTTCAGTGCCTGTCATGAACGCGATAGAGCATGCCGTCGCGATTTGGACCGTTTTCCCGCTCATGCATTCTGTATATTTTTCGTACGGGGATTTTGAAAATGTCTCTTGAACGCGACATGTCGAGCAGTCGTGATTCAAAGGTGATAGCGACTCGTTGCCTGTCGCATCAAGAAGGCGACTGACAAGGTCGTCATGTTTTAAAGGACCATCGCGACATGTGGACCTGTCGCGACATGAAGGTGACGTACTGTGCCATTGCGATTTGATGTTTCACAAAGTGCTCTTGTTTTAGAACCGTGTGCGGTCTTCTTAAGTGCGACGACTGTACCTATCTCTATTTAGAGGCCAACTTGAGACCTATTTTTACAGCATGAAGTGTCCATCTTGCATGTTATAGTCTTAGTATACATTGTACAATCTTTTCAGTGGCTTAAAAATGGTTAAACCATGAAGAAGTCATAACAACGTGAAAGAGTATTCTAATTGTTCTTAATTGACTCGATCTATTCTTGCAATGATTGATTGATCATCTTGCTACTCTAGCTTATTAAAGTGAATGAATGTTATCTTAAAATACTACAAATCATGTTGAGATAAGTGCATGTCTAATATTATGACATCTTTTTAATAGCTTTCCATCATGTTTTAGACCGATGGATTGTGATAATGAGACACGTTCTACACAACACATTGCACATATAGGAAGCCCTACTGGGAGATTGGAAACTCTCGGTCAGTCATTCCGTATCGACATACTAGTGACCCTTCTCTTAAGACCTTCGTAATTCTCCGTACTCCATGGATTCCCTCATGGAGATCGAGTTGGTTGTACCATTGAAGTTCTCTGGAGATAAAGTGCACTTCCTCTCTTATCTTGTTCTCGTGAGTGTGATTTATAATTTGAACTTAAGCCATTAATGTAAAGAGTTAACTAAAGAGTAAATAGCGTCGTTATATTGTCGAAATTATCTCTTGATCAATGTTATCATGAAATCATGTTCACATGACGTGCTATTCTTGACATCATCATCATCATGAACGTGATATTACAATTGCTTACATCTTGAAACTCTTGTTATTGGCCATGAATGACTGTGGGTATCTACATTTGAATTTAAGTGAGATGCTGATCGAGCATGGCGAGTGTCCAAGGGCTCCAATCTAGCCCCAACAATAGAGAGTTGAAAATATACTGTAAACCATGGGGTATAATGATTACTGACATTGCATCTGTGCTGGGAAATAGTGTCGTGTTGAATGCTAGATACAATAGCCACATACACGTGTCCTAGTGTGCATTCCAAGGTGGCATAGATCCATAGTGCACATTAGTGTCTTCATGTCTGATTAAGTGTTAAGTGATAAAAGTTCATGCTCGTGCGTGCTTGCTTGCGTGATATGGCCATCCTGCATTTATTGCAAATAAGTGATATCTTGCGTTCTTGCAAATTATTGACATCTCGTGCTCTTATAAATAGTGATATCTTGCATTCTTGAACAAAGTGAGCTACTGCTAGTCCTATCTTGTTACCTCATTCTAAATCTTGTTCAATCACTATCGCTCAACCTATCTTATTCATGTAACATGTTAATGAGTTTTATTCGCACATGCATTGCTTGATAATCGTGCTTGCCTAGTTCTAAATTGATAATCACTTATATCATTGCCTGCACATTGAGATATAAATCATACTGGATTAGTTCGCTCATTCTCTACTTTTCACCTTCTAGGTGACTATGATGTGCAAGAGGAAGACCAAGTCGAGGATGGGAATGCATCCGAGTGATGAGCATTCCAACATAGTGTTTATCCATAGTTTACCTTGAGATTAATTACATGTAATAGGTAGTGAGGTTAAATGTAATTTGCCTTTTATTGAGTCACAGTCTTGTAGAACAACAATGAGAGATTATGTATTAGTCATTTTGAAATGAAACAAAGTGTTGAGATTGGAATACAAGTTTAGTGTGTTCATTAATTGGGCCCTATTATGTTTGTGTTGAGGCACATCTAAATGCTCACTAGCTAGAGGCTTATTTGCCAACTGCTCACGTCTCGGAATATCGACTTTAATCCTTCAAATCTTTCCACTGCATAACTCTCGGGACGTGACAGACTGTGGGTATCTATCTACATTTGAAAATAGTGAGATGTAGACCGGGCACGGTGAGTGTCCAAGGGATCCAGTCTAGCCCCAATGACGAAGAGTCATAAATATACTATTAACCATGGGGTATAATGATTACTGGCATTGCATCTGCGCTGGAAGTACTTGCATGTTGAATGTTAGATACATAAACCACATACACGTGTCCTAGTGTGCATTCCAACGTGGCATAGATCCTTAGTGCACATTAGTGTCTTCGTGCCTGATTACTGTTACATGTTAAAAGTTCTTGCTCATGCGTGCTTGCTGCTTGCTTGCGTGATATGGCCATCCTGCATTCTTCCAAATTAATGATATACTACATGCTTGTACATATTGCTCTACTGCTAGTTCTTTTGTGTTATATCATTCTAGATCTTGTTCAATCACTCTTGTTCAATCCATCTTGTTCA
Source organism: Colocasia esculenta (assembly GCA_014218235.1). Classification (NCBI taxonomy): domain Eukaryota; kingdom Viridiplantae; phylum Streptophyta; class Magnoliopsida; order Alismatales; family Araceae; genus Colocasia; species Colocasia esculenta. The sequence continues at coordinate 154,380,870 of CM024754.1, forward strand.
CATATCGTGTTTAATGGATTTATCAAACATGCATATCTTGTTAATCATGCCAGCCTAGTTCTTAAAATGTCAATCACTTATATCACTGCCCGCACATTGAGATATAAATCCTACTAGGCTAGTTTGTTCATTCCCTACTTTTCAACATCATAGGTGACGTTGAAGTGGAAGACGAAGGTCAAGACTTTGATGGGAATGCGTTAGAGTGATGAGCATGTTCCAATCTTAGTGTCTATCTCTAGTTTATTTGAGAGTAGATTGATGTAGTAGGTAGTGAGATTACATGTAATTTTCCTTTGTTGAGTCTTAGTCCTGTAGTTCAACAATGAATGAGTATGTATTAGTTCTATTTTGATGTGAAACAAAGTGTTAGAGATTTGAATACATGCTAGTTGTGTTCATTATTTGGGCCCTATTACTATGCATGTGTTGTCACACATCTAATGCTCGCTAGCTAGAGGCTTATTTGTCGACTGTTCACATATCGGAATATCGACTTTTAACTCTAAATATTTCCGCTGCGTAATTCTCGGGATGTGACATTCACATTTACACTTGGTCAATCGAAGCTTGGCACTTCATATATTCACGTTGTATCTCTGCCATTCGAAGCACCTTCACTTTGGATGTCACGATTTGAACTTGGTTAGTTGAAGTGTTGAGACTTTGTATATTCATGTTATAATATGACAGTCGATTTCTTGATAGTCGATGTTCTGACAGTCGACTCTTTGACAGTCGATCAAACATTGATTATCTCATGTTATAATATGACAGTCGACTTCTTGGCAGTCGATGTTCTGACAGTCGACTCTTTGGCAATCGATCAAACCTCATGCTTAACATCGATTGTCACAACTTGAATTGCCAACAACTTAAACATGGATTACCTTATGTTTAAGATCGATTTTCATAACATAGGTTGCCTCATCTTTTGACATCAATTTTCATAACATCGATTACCTTTTTCTCCTAAATACTTAAAGATGCTATCTGTGTAGGACATCATGTGATGTGTACGTGTCACACCTAAGGGCTCTGGGTACACACAATCCTAAGTACGAGGTCACATGTTTATGGCTATATATATATGGCCTTATCTTGTATGAAAAAGGTAACCAAAAAGGCATCCAGAGAAGGCATGGCCAGAAAGAGGGAAGTACCCTAAAAGTGAGAGCCCAGAAAGAGGCAAGTGCAACGCCGCCAGAAGAAGAAGAGAAGCAGAAGAAAAGGAAGTAGTAGAAGAAGAGCAGTAGAAGCAAAGGAAGAAGAAAAGTTGGAGTAGCATACACAAAGAGAAGAAGCAGCAGAGTAATTGTGGGAGCATCCTAGAAGGTGTTCATCTGATTAGCAATTTCCAGAAGATCTAGATCTGAAGCAAAGAAGAAAAATTAAAGAGAGCACCGTTAGATCTTCTCAAGATCATCCAAGCTCAAGCTCTCAACAAACGTTTCAATAGAAGAACATCCAATTCACACTCCTATCTCTTATATCTATTGGATTGTTCATTCACAATTGACTTGAACGTATGTGGTGTGATTTATACAAGATTTTTGTATAGATCAAGTGTTTGTGTGTTTATGGATCAGATCAAAGCTAGAGGATCTGATCTCTTGTGGATCTGTTCTAGTAGGTTTTCAGCCTATGTGCTCAAGTGTGTGTGTGGTTTGAGCTGTCGTGCTCAAGTGTGTGTATGGTTTGAGCCTGTGTGCTCAAGTGTGTGTGTTGTACTCAGTTTTGAGTAGTGTGGCCTCATTGTGTGAGGGATGGACGTAGGAGTCATTGGAGGTGATTTTCGAACCACCTAAAAAATCTCTTGTGCACTGGTTTGATTTGTGGTTTGATCTTGCTACGCTAGATGATTGCATAGGGATTTCGTTTACACACTACTTGTTAATTTGTTCACACACACACTATTTGATAAAATGTTTCACACACTTTAATCACACATAGTACATTAGATCTGTGGGGTCTTATTTGAAAAGATACTTTAATTTGAAGTAATTTTTAATTATTTAAGTTTTCACTGCAAATCTATTCAACGCCCCCCCCCCCTAGATTTTGCCATCACCGAATATCTGATCCAACAATTGGTATCCGCGTGGGTTGATGTCTGCTCTGATTTATTTTTTATCTGATTTGATTTGATTGCTTATTTTTGTGTGACATCATATTACTCGCTTTCCGCTTTGTTTTAAACCGATGGTTGTGATATTAAGACACGTTCTACACTACACTCTTGCACATATAGGCAGCCCCTTCTTGGGGGATTGGAAACTCTCTACTGTCATTCCGTATTGGCAGACTAGGGACCTTTCTTCTAAGACCTCCGTAAATCTTTGTACTCCATGGATTCCCTCATGGACACCGAGTTGGTTGTACCATTGAAGTTTTCATAAGATAGAGTACATTTCCTCTCTCATCTCATTCTCGTGAGTGTGATTTATAAACATAGACTCAAGCCATTAATGTAAAGAGTTAACTAAAGAGAGTAAATTGCACTAATATGTTGCCGAGATTCTCTCTCGACTATTGTTATCATGAAATCATGTTCACATGACTTGTTTTTCTTGAAATCATCGTGAATGTGATATTTAACTATATACTTCTTGAAACTCGTGTTATTGGCCATGAATGACTGTAGGTATATACATTTGAAAATTGTGAGATGCTAACAGGGCATGATGTGCGTCCAAGGGCTCCAGTCTTGCCCCAATCATGGAGAGTCATAAATATAGTGTTAACCATGGGGTATAATGATTACTAACATTGCATCTACGCTAGGAAATAGTGTCATGTTGAATGCTAGATACAATAACCACATACACGTGTCCTGAGGTGCATTCCAAGGTGGCATAGATCCTTAGTGCACATTTGTAACGACCCGAGAACCCGACCCTTGCCCACGCCGAGGACTCGATTTTTGCGGTCGCCACCCACGGATCCGAAGACCCGAAAGGGCTATAATATACATCTAACAGATATGTAACGGAAGTAAACGTCAACTACTAAACTAGAAGCATACATGCAGAAACAAAAAGAGAGCGAGACTGTGTGTACCGCTCTAAGTAAAGTCCAACGCACGAACGCTAGTACAAGTAAAAGGCAAGGGAAGAACAAGTCCCTTAGGGGCATACCCCGAGGGTGACGTACACTGAACAGGGGAGCCACTGCTAGCTATGGGAACTCTGACTACCGCCCCATCTCCTCCGCCCGCGCGCGCCCTGTCGCTGCTGAGAAGTCTCACCTGGGAAAAGGAGGGATGAGCTTCACAACAGAAGCTCAGTAGGGACTACTAATCTCCTACTGGCTCTAAACAGGCAGGAGAATATGAATATAAAATAAATGACAGCAGTTTATATCTTCTACCTACAAACGGAAGTGCAGAAGCGAAACTACCACTAGCACGGTACGGAAAGTACACACGGTCGGAACTCCGTACAACTGCTCGTCGTGACCACCACACGGCTAGTAAACACAGACGGAGGGAACTCTGCCTATACAAGGAACACTAGCTACGGAAACACTACCACTAGCCAAGGTCAGGTGCATCTACTGACGTCTTATCCTCAACCCGGGTCCTGACCCTCATGTCTCGTCAGAGCGAGGTAGGACACAAGGTAACACCATAGTAACTACCATAGTCTAGCTGGAGTCCACGCCTGGCCTCTCTAAGCGTTTCGGGGCCGCAAAGAGCGAGGCAGTGAGAAAAGGACTGGCTAACCTGCACCGGGTAGAACTCCAGTCGTCCTCGGTGTCCTAGGCCTAGCCAGAGAGCTCTGCAAATGACTCAACGTCGCCGTCCAAACCACCGTTTTCCCCTGAGCTCCAGAGTCCACCTATGCGCTGCCGACTCGAGCACACTCATCGCCCCGATACCTCCCTCGAAGGCGCCCAAGGATGGGGGTCCCAGGCAATGGTAACAACCTCTCTCACGGGACAAGCCCTCAATGCCGAGCACCGGGCAAAAGACTAGCATAGACCGCACTAGGGAACTAGCATAGGTGCCATGGGTACAGTAAGAGAAGCGTAAATGACGAAGACCAAAACTGTCTCATGGTTGGCATCACGACGCATCGGGCCGTCGCGACAAAGTCACGACGCCCTACCCTATCGCGACGCTGTCGCGGCGGCCGTAGCCGTCGCGACCAGGTCGTGACGCCCAAGAGCGTCGCGATCCTATCGTGACCGGCAAGTTTGTCGTGATAAGATCGCGACCTCCAGAAGGTCGCATCTTCAGCAGAGGGGGGTTCCAGAGCGCTTCTTCCGGAGACCGCCCCAAAAACACCAAACAAGCATTCCACAGGGGGAGGGGAGCATGCTTAACATGCAAGAAAGCCATTAAAGCATCCAAACCACCCTTAAAGCCACACAGACATGGATTTACACGAATCTACACTCAAGAAAACCTCACTCAACCTCGAGCATGGAGTTCTCACACTCCCAAGCCCCAAACCACATAGGAAACACGATGTAGAGGGGGAAGGGAGCATGCTTAGGGCGAGAGGATCAGGGTCCCTACCTCCACATGAAGAACGAACCCGTTAGGGCCTTATCGTAGGAATGAACGCCTCCTCCTCGCTCCAAACGGCACGAACACGTCCCCTGCACGAGCGGGACGACACCACCTCAGCACGGATGCCTCAAGCACCACGATCCGCCAAGAAACCGCAAGAGAAACTCGAGGGGGAAAGGAGAGGGGGAAAACGGAGGTGAGAGGGCGAGAGGGGGAGAATGGGCGCACCTTCGGTTTTCAAGCCGACGGCCCCCAGAATGCGACGGGCCGACCCGGCGTGACAACCAGCGTGTCGCGACACTCCTCGGCGTCACGACCATGTCGCGATGGTCCTCCCCGGCGTGCCCCCAAAAAGGCGGTCAAACCTCGAAGACCGAAAAAGCAGTCGCGACACCCAGACAGGCCGCGTTAACACTGCACGCGTCTGACACCTCACAAAGTCGTTCTGATAGAAAGGACACCGGTCACGGCTGTCATAAAAGCAGTCGCGACCCTGTCAGACGCCGCAACAAGGACGCGACGGCAACCCCCGTCGCGACAAGAACGCGGTGGCCGGGTGCGGCGCGACTCGACGCTGTCGCGACAGACCGCTCTGGTGCGACCACATCGCGCCCAGGGCGCCTAGCGCGACCCTGAGGACGGGGCCAAAGGGCCCATGGGGGCCGGGTCTTACAACATTAGTGTCTTCATGCCTGATTAAGTGTTACATGTAAAAGTTCTTGCTCATACATGCTTGCTTAAATGATTGGCCATCATACGTTCTTGCTACTATTGACATTATGTGTTCTTGCAGTTAAGTGATACCTTGCGTGCCTGTACATACTGTTCTATTGATAGTTCTCCCTTGTTACATCTTTCTAGATCTTGTTCAGTCTATCTTGTTCACGTGTCATGTTTAATTGGATTTATCGTAAATGCATATCTGGATAATCGTGCCTACCTAGTTCTTAAAATTTAATCACTTATGTCAATACCCGCACATTGAGATATAAATCCTACTGGGCTAGCTTAATCATTCCTTACTTTTTAACATCATAGGTGACATTGAAGAAGAGGAAGGAGGCTATGACATGGATGGGAATGCATCAGAGTGATGAGTGTGTTCCAACCATAGCGTCTAATACTAGTTTCTTTTGAGAGTTAGATCAATGTAGTAGGCAGTTAGGTCATATGTAATTTTCCCTTTATTGAGTCTTAGTCCTATAGTTCAATATGAAGAGTATGTATTAGTTTTATTTTGGATCAAAGTGTTTGAGATTTGAATGCATGCTAGTTGTGTTCATTAATTGGGCCCTATTATTATGCATGTGTTGTTAATGCTCACTAGCTAGAGACTTATTGCTGACTACTCACGTCTCAGAATATCGACTTTTAACTCTAAATATTTCCGCTACATAATTCTCGGGACGGGACAGTTTAGTGGCATCAGAGCCTAGGAAATAATAGGAATGTTTAAGTCCTAGGTTTGAGTGGTACGCAAGAATCTACATCAAGGAAAAACTACATATAGTACCTGGTGAGAATGGGTAGAGACTGGGAATAAACTAGTTTTATGAACTAAGCACCCATACCCATAAATCTCTATGATATGACTAAGAACATTAATTGGTTGCTATTCTTTTCTCAGGAACTACATTAATTCCTTAGCAATGTCACGCAACTAGTGGCAAGCAATGTAGGAACTATGGCAGGACTCACTCAAGCCCTGCAAAATGTAGTGGAGGCTGGAACTCAAGTTGGAGCTAGGAATGGAGCTGGCAATCTGCTACGTAGCTTCAGAGTCTGAACCCCCTCGCTTCTTTGGATCCCCTGATCCAGACGAGCAAAAAATTGGCAAGAGGAAATGGAAAGATTTTCCAAGTAATGCAGTGCACTAATCGAGAGAAGGTGTTTCTGGACACTTTTCAATTTAGCAAGGATGCTAGGGCATGGTGGAAGGCCACATCGGCTCACCTGCCCAATGTGGCATAACTTGAGTGGGCAGGCTTCCTGGAGATATTCCGAGAAAAATACTTTTCTGAGAGGGTTAAGGAGAAGAAGGTTGTGGAATTTGCAGCACTTAGACATGAGGGATGTCAATGGCTGAGTATGAAGCTCAGTTCGCTTGCCTGACAGTGTATGCCCCACACCTAGTGGGAACTGAGAGATTGAAGGCGAATAGGGTCATGGATGGGCTGCAGCCCACGTTTGTTGAAAAGCTGGGACCACTCAACATCCGTATGTATACAGAGATGGTTCGACAAGTACAGCTAGTGGAGGACACCATGGTCAAGGTGGAAGGCATGAGAGGGAAAGAGATTGTGAAGCTAGTCTAGGTTAAAAGAGAGAGGGCAATACAACTAGTTCTTTCCACAACAACAACAATAACAACAACAACAACAACAACAAAAGGCCAAATACTGGCAAGGATTATGCTTTAGAAAAGAAGGTCAAGGTAGAAGGAAGACAGTTAGTCGAGAACTGTTGCTTTTGTGACAAACCTGGACACCGAGCTAAAGAATGCTGGAAAAAGCTCGGGGCATGCCTAAAATGTGGTGTCATGACTACCGCATTCCCGACTGTCCGATGTTGAAAGATCAGCCTGGAAGAGCACAGAATGTGCCACGGCATCAGGGACACCTTAATGCAGTAATAGAAGCTGACCTACCCAAGGAAAGGGGTATGGTGGAATGTATCATTCTTATTCATTCACAACCTGATTTTGTTCTCATTGATACTAGAGTTGCATATTCATTTGTTTCCACCGCATTTGCTACAACTCTACCTGTTAAACCAACCCCCATGAAATCCAAAATCACTGTAGCATCCCCCCTTGGTTCTGAATCTGAACTTACACACTACCTGCCCGAATGTGAAACCATGATTGGAGGGCAGAATCTCCCCGCCAATCTCATATGTTTAGATATAAGGGGTATGATGCTATATTGGGTGTTGACTGGTTGATAAAGTATGACGCCGATGTTAATTGTCGTCATAGGAGGGTTACCATTGCAAAACCAAATCTCCCACAACTGTCATTTCTTGGCATCCGTTACCGCTCACACCCTGTCATTATCTCGTCCCTTAAAGCTTCCAAGCTGATCAACCAGGGTTGTGACGCATTCTTAGTTTCGGTCATTGCGAAAAAAAAAAAGAAAAAACCTACTCTAGAAGAAATTCCCATAGCTAGTGACTACCCTTATGTCTTCCCAGAAGACTTATCTGAAATACCACCTGAATAGGAGGTAAATTTCACAATTTAATTACTCCCTGGGGCAGCCCCTGTTTCCAAAGCACCATATCGCATGTCCCCAACGGATTGCAGGAACTGAAAAGGCAAATCGAGAAGTTGTTAGATCAAGGTTTCATCAGGCCCAGCACATCCTCTTGGGGAGCGCCAGTATTGTTTGTCAGGAAGAAGGATGAAACAATGAGGCTTTGCATTGATTACCTTCAGTTGAACCAGTTAACCATCAAGAACAAGTATCCACTACCTCGCATCGATGAGATATTTGATCAGATCTCCAGTGCACAATATTTCTCCAAAATCGACTTAAGGTCAGGATATCATCAACTAAGAATAAAAGAAGAAGATGTACACAAGTCAGCATTCCGAAGTAGATATGGTCAGTACAAGTTCGTGGTTATGCCATTTGCCTTGACAAATGCTCCAGCGGCCTTTATGCAACTAATGAACAATATCTATAGCCGTATTTGGACTAGTTCGTAGTGGTATTCATTAATGACATTCTCATTTATTCCAAGTCTAAGGAAGAGCATGAAGAACATTTGAAGATTGCTCTGCAAGTACTTAGAGATAATCAACTTTATGTAAAACTAAGCAAGTGTGAATTCTAGAGAGCATGAAGAACATTTGAAGATTGCTCTGCAAGTACTTAGAGATAATCAACTTTATGCAAAACTAAGCAAGTGTGAATTGTGGATGGAGGAAGTATCTTCCTTGGATATATCATATCTAAGGAAGGCATCTCAGTAGATCCTTCTAAAGTAGAAGCTGTGAAGAACTAGGAGAGGTTGACAACTGTGTCAGAAATTAGAAGCTTTCTGGGTCTAGCTGGTTACAATCGTCGTTTCATTAAAGACTTTTCAAAGATAGTTGTAGCATTAACTAGACTTATCAGGAAGGAGAATCCATTCACATGGACTACCGAATGTGAAGACAGTTTCATGTCATTGAAGGAGCACTTAACTTCAGCACCTATACTGACGTTACCGGTAGCCAAAGGAAGCTTCGAGGTATACACAAACGCATCAGAAATCAGCCTTGGCTGTGTATTGATGCAATATGGGAAAGTGGTATGTTATGCATCTAGACAATTAAGAAGCACAAGGACAACTACCCTGTGCATGACCTGGAGCTAGTAGTTGTAGTCTTCTCCCTGAAGATATGGTGAGAAGTTCATTGTATTTTCTGACCATAAAAGTTTGAAATATTTGTTTTCTCAGCATGTATTGAACATGAGACAGCGGAGGTGGTTGGAGTATCTTAAAGACTTCGACTTCACTATCCAATATCATCCAGGAAAAGCAAATGTCGTGGCAGATGCTCTTAGTAGGAAGTCTATGGTTACCTTATCAAGTCTGATGGTAGGAGAATGGTGGCTACTTAGGAATTTGCCAAGCTGGACATAGATGCTGATGTTAAGGAGAAAGGATGCCTAATTGCTAATGTTAGAGCACAACCCACCTTGCTTGAAGACATTTGAGCACTTCAAGATAATGACCCATGCTTGTAGAGGTAAAGGGTATCTGAACCAAAGGCCGGATTTTCCCTAGCAGATGATGGAAGACTATTATTCCGAGGACGAGTCTGTGTACCCGACCATGCGGAAACAAGGAGAACAATTATGGATGAAGCTCACGAGACCATGTATACCATTCACCCTGGAACTACTAAAATGTACCAAGACTTAAAAAGAAGTTTTTGGTGGCCTAACATGAAGAGGGAGGTAGCGAAATATGTCGCTAGATGCTTAACCTGTCAGCAAGTCAAAGTAGAGCACTTGCGACCTACAGGTAAACTTAAACCTTTGAAAATTCCAATGTGGAAATGGGAAGGTGTAGAGATGGACTTCATCTTCAGATTGCCTAAATCTAGAAGTGGATTTGACGGAATATGGGTAATTGTCGACCGCTTAATCAAATCCGCTAACTTCTTACAAGTTAAGAACAAGTGGACAGTTGATATTCTAACTGCTGTGTATGTGTGAAAGAAATTGTCAGACTACATGGAGTACCTGTGTTCATTGTATCTGATAGAGACCCGAGGTTTACATCCCATTTTTGGAAGGGTTTACACTATTCTTTGGGATCTAAGCTAAACTTCAGGATAGCTTTCTATCCACAGATTGATGGTTAGACAGAGAGAACTAATTAAGTGATAGAAGACATGCTTAGAGCCTGTGTGCTAGACTTCGGAGGTAGTTGGCATGAACATTACCTCTTATGGAATTTGCCTACAATAATAGCTACCAAGCTAGTATTCAAATGGCACCATTTGAGGCACTTTATGGCAGTAGCTGTCGATCTCCAATCTACTGGTATGAGATCAGTGAAAAGTAATTGTTAGGTCCATAAATGGTAAGAGAAACTATAGAGAATATGAAGCTCATTAAAGAAAGAATGGCAGTGGCACAACAGAGACAGAAGACTTATGCAGACACCAGAAGAAGGGATCTAGAATATCAGGTTTCTAAAAGTATCACCAAGTCGTGGAATCTAGAGTTCGGAATTAAGGCAATCTATCACCAAGATTCATCGCCCTTTTGAAATCCTCGAAAGAGTTGGTGAAGTTGCATACCATTTAGCTTTGCCTCCACAATTAAATGGAGTACATAATGTGTTCCACATATCCATGTTGAAGAAGTATGTACGTGATCCTTTTCATGTCATCGAATATGCATTCCTGGTGTTCAACAAAGACGGGACTTATGAAGAGAAGCTGGTTAAAATTATAGACTGTAAACTGCGTCATTTGAGGAACAAGGTTATTCCCTTGGTGAAGGTTAGACGGAATCAACGCCTAGACAAGGATGATACATGGGAAATTGAGGAAGCTATGTGTAAGAGGTTTCCAAAATTGTTCACAAGTAAGTAAATCTCTATTGCCTATCTATGAGTTTGGGGACCAATTCTCTTAAGTGGGGAGGGTGTAACACCCCAAAATTTTAGTGATTTAAAAATGAAAGATAAATTTAAAATAGAAATTTAATATTTATCAAAGTGATTAAAATACATGTCATGATCGTATGTTCGAAAGGTGAGCTTAAAATGAAATAAATCCCATGGTTAATCTTCTAACAAGACCAGACAACTAGTGGGTAATTTGGGCCAAACATACACTCTTAGCCCAAAGACCAAACCAAACAGAAGAAATCCCCAAAATTCGTAACTCTAATTGAGCAAAAATAGAAAGGGCAATCAGGGCAAAATCAAAGGCAATTAGACTTACATAGCAACCCAAATTCGTACACAACCATATTATGAGTTTCCTAATGGCTCTACTCAAATGGGATGGAAATCCTCACAATAGATAGGAATTAACCAAAACTTGGAGCTCTCCTTTCCTAGACACATTAAGACTTCTAAACAACCCTAAACACTTAAATACTCATCATAAACCCTTTGGGGACAAGTTACCATCTTGCTGGGGTCGTTAGGAGTAGAGCTTAAGCACCAAGGAGGTGGAGAATGCCCCCAACCGGAGCTCTCTGTTGCCCAGCTAGCTAGCCCAGAGGGGGGAATGGGTTATTAAAACTTCTATCTCTGATTAAAACCTATTTACTGAAAGGATTGCACAAGTTAATAACAAGGTTAGAGTTAGAGCAAATAAGACAACACCACACAAAACACATCCACAAGACACAAGGATTTTTATCCTGGTTCGGAACTCCTCTCCACAGGAGACCTACGTCCAGTCCCTGAGCAATACCTCAGGATTTCACTACCAAGGGTACAATCCCCTTATGGATCCTTACACCCAGCCTCACTGGTCTTCCTTCAACCTGAAGGGAAAAACGACCACCTGGATACCACCAGGTCTTCCTTCGTCCAGAAGGGAACACAACTAAAGAAGAAAATGTGTGAAACAGGCTTCAGACTCTAGCTAACAGGCTACAAGCTGAAGCTACCAAGCCCGAGAGAGAAATAGATTTAGCAAGGTTTTCTCTCCAAGGACTACACAAGCTCTCACAAATAAAATCTCCTTTGATCACTGAGAGCTAAGAGCTAAGAACTAGTTGGAGTGGAAGCTTCGCTCTTCTTTTCAATCTTCTGAAGACTCGAAGAGATGGTATTCTTTCCTTTTTGAAATGCAAGTCTTGTTCTCTCTATCTTCTATAATCTTCTCCGTCTTGAGTCTTTATTTATACTTCTGATTCAAATTTGAACGTTGAAGTGTCCGTTTCTCTTATCCTGGTGTACGTTAGACTGGTCACCAAGGAAGCTTCTGATCTTCAGTCTTTTATCCTTCAGTACACGCCAGAGAAATGTTTTAGAATCTTGTATCTGTATCCAACGTTGTACAGATGAGTCTTGTCAGATATCTGCAAGCATATCAACAATAAATAGAGGACAGCTAGGACTGTCGTTGATTGTTAGTTACAGATGGAACATATATTGCAATATATAGCAAGCTCCGTTCTGTCTAAAAAGTACGTAGACAGAGTAGCATGGAAATAGAAGATATTGTCTGCATGCATGGGAGATACGATCAGAGAGCATTTAATGCGTAGCAGTCAACAGACAAGATATGACTTTGACTTTTCAACGCTATTAAAAAGCATTATACTGATACAGCAAGAAATTCATATAAATAATCCTGATGCTTTCATGACTTATGAAATCGTTATGAGTTATAGCAAGTCGTTATGAACACTTATCAAGTCGTTATGAACTGTAAAGAAATCGTTATGAACTCTAAAGAAATCGTTATCAACTCTAAAGAAATCGTTACAGCAATCAAGTCGTTATGAATGATAAAGAAATCGTTACAACAAACAGTCGTTACGAGTTTCAAAGAAATCGTTACGAGGTCTAAAGAAATCGTTATGAACTCTAAAGAAACGTTACAGCTAGAGAGGTCGTTGCGAGTTCTAAAGAAATCGTTACGAGTTCTAAAGAAATCGTTACGAGGTCTAAAGAAATCGTTACGGCTAGAGAGTCGTTGCGAGTTCTAAAGAAATCGTTACGAGGTCTAAAGAAATCGTTACGAAGTCTAAAGAAATCGTTGCGATGTCTTAAGAATCGTTGCGATATCGATTTGTTTTGAGTTTTCCGGTCAAAGAGGAAATCGTTCTGCTTATCAAAGAAGTCGATACAAAGACTTGGACAGAATGAGAGATGAGACTTACCTGATTGTCTTGAACTTTCATTTTTCTTTTATTCCTGTTCTCAAGGCTCAAGTAATCCATTAGTACTATTTTGTTAATCATCAAAATTAATATATAAATAAATGAATTATTTATTATGGGGACAGTTTGGTCATCAATCTCCCCTTTTTGATGATGACAAAATATACTAAACATCATACAAAAAATTAAACATTCAGTTTTTCAGATTGACTTCATGTTTTTCAGATTGACTTTAGTTTTCTCCCCCATTTTGTCAATAAGCAAAAAGATAGGCTGAGAGACAAAGAAGAGAGATATCATTGTATTAAGTATGAGAAAGGTAGTACAAGGGAGATAACAAGGAGGCATGCTGTGAGATGACAGCCCATGCCTTGATCTCAAGGTCTTCAAACGTCTGTTGGAAAACCCCAGAAGCAACAGAGAAGTTAGGACCCATGGATTGGGTGGCCCTTTGAATGTACAAAGCCCTTTGCTGATCCAAGAATTCTGCATACTGATCTGGGTCCAGAATGAATCTGAAGTAAGTGCTTTTTCCGAAGCTGGCACGATGGAGAAATCTATCCAAAGAGATTGGATAGAAGAGCTTCTGATCTATCAGATCCTGCTTCAGAGCGAAGAAAGCTGTATATCTAGCTGCCCACTGAACATAAATCTCTTGAATAGGATTTATGGAGTTGAGATCCATGAAGGCTTCAGCTGAGAGAGAGGGCTTATTTTGATGAACAAGGAACTGTTGATGGCCTCTAACTGAAGGTGGGTTTCCTTGTAGATGATTGCCCACACGGAGGGTGTAAGCCTTTCACACTCAGAAATGAGTGGAGCCAAAACCTGAGAGGAGATGCGGCCAGAGTGGTATTCTCTGAAGATAAACCGCAGGAAGGAGGGCAGTCTGCTCTGCTTGGCTGACATTCTACCCATCTGCTTGGCAAACATGTCAAATGCATGGGATCCTGCATCTGAATCAAATACTAGGGAATGCAGCTTTGGCAAAAGGACTAGAGAGTCAATCCGGATATCAGCAAAATTCACTGTTAGGGGAATATTCACTGGACGTTCGGATCTTAACATTACTATAGCTGAATGGAATTGAGAGAACTGGACTTCTGGCAGTTTGTTCAGGAAGCAGAAGTCACTGTACTGCTGGAAGCTTTTGGCAATGCGGATCTCTTTCAAGATGAAAGGACCCCACAAATTCTTATGCTTGAGAAAGAACCACTCAGAGAGAGTGAGAGAATGAGCTCCATGTGTAATGGATTCGGCCCTGGCAGTCAAGAACTTGTTGTATTGAGCTTTGTTGCCCTTGACATTTGCCCACTGATCTTCAGTCTTCAGTCCCTTTTGGATTTATGAAAGTGGGATAACTGGGTAAGAGGAAGAACAATATTTAGGTGCTCAGTAAGGTTGAGGAAGGGAATACCATAAATGGTGGAGAGGATGCACTTTTGAAGATATTCCTTATAAAGGAATCTTTTGTGAGGTTCAAGGGTAAGAGAGTACCAAAGAGTGGAAATAAGGAGGAGGAGATGGAAGCAGAGGATGATTGTTTCCTCTTTTTCTTGGCAGGACTGGGAGGATCAGTCCTGTGTATGAGTGGCATGTGAATGGAATGGTGGAAGGGTATTTCTCTCAAAGTCATCCGGCAAGTTTGTGTCAAAGACACCAAGTAGAGGAGGATTTTCTGGAATAAAAGTAACAGAGGAAGGAGGAGTAGGAGGATAGAAAAGGTGTTTGGGATTGAAGGATGAAGTGGGTTGAATTGGAGTGGTTTGAGTTTGAGGTGATGAGGGTGAGAAATGATGGGGCTGAGGTGAGAAGGAGTAGGAGAGAAGGTAGGTTGAGATGAAATGATAGAGGATGATGGTTGGTGCGAGGTACTGGTGTTTTATAGTTGGTGGAGCAGGAGGGGCTGTGAGAGGAGAGGTAGGTGAGGACAAAATTGGAGTTGCAAGATTTGAAGTGTCAGGGGCCGAAGTAGCTGACATGGGCTCTTTCCCTTTGGCTTCTCTGACAACTGAAGAGGGTCCTGATGACCCTGAAGCTTGCCCTGATGGCCCTGGTGGCCCTGATGCTTGAACTGGTAGCCCTGTTGGCCGAGAGACTTCTGCTGGAGGCCCTGGTGGCCTAGGAACTTCAGCTGGACTGCTCTGAGTGGGTGCAGGAGGGACACCACTAGACCTTGAAAGATTAGCCAGCAAATTCTTCATATCAGACATCTCTTTATTGAACCACCTCATTGCATTTCGAATTGAGGATAGATCAGAGGAGGTTGAAGCTTGATTAGAGATAATGCCCTGAACACTTGTCTGAACGGATGACAAGACTTCTCCTTGAGCTTTCAACAATGCCATAATAGGCTTCAGATTGACTTTTCTGTGACTCTTTCTTGGCCTTTTGTGAGCCACTCTCTTTTGCTTCCCTTGCTGAATGACAGGCTCCTCAAGATTGATATTGCTTGCACCTGGGCCTTCACTAACAGGAACACTGGCAGGAGGTGGAATTTCCTCAATGCCTACTTGCTCCCCTGACTAGGAGCGGGGAGTTCAACACTTTCTTGCTCCCCCTTAGCAGGAGCTTCTTCCATGACCACATCTTGTTGAGTACTGCTTGTACCTCAACATTAGCAATTGTTTCAGACAGAATTTCTGTATGGCCTGGTGCCATAGCTTCTTCTTCAACACATCCACCTTCTTTAGAAGTAGCTGAGGTGGAGGGAATGGAATCCAATACTTCTCTTAAGATTGAGGCGACTAAGGTGGTGGGCAAAGAGTCTGCCACACCAGCTGCACTTCTTCCAACTGAACTTCTGGAGAATGAGAGATAATCTCCACAACAGGTGAGACTGAACCTTCTGCCTGGCTGGACACAACTGGTACTGCTGCTTCTTGAACAACTGCTGCTGCTGCTTCTCGCTGCTCTGCTTCTTCTTCTGCTACTGCTGCTTGCTCTGCTGCTGCTACTCTTCTTCTGCTACTGCTCTGCTGCTGCTACTTTCTTCTTCTGCTACTGCTGCTTCTTCTTGAACTTCTGGTATCCCCAATAATTGCTTCTCCTTCAGCCACAGAGGATTTTGACCAAATTCCATCTTGCACTGAAAAACCACTCTCTTTTCAGTTTCTGGACCTTATAGACTGGCCCTTCTTCTCTACTACTAGCTCCAGACACATCTACTCCGAAATGCTTGAAAATCCTGGTGAGTAGATGAGCATAAGGCAAGGAAACATTTAGCTTGCTCTTTTTTCCCAGATTTGAGTACTGGCAAATTTCATTCTCTCAATCATAACTGCGGCCAGATTTATCTCCTTGTTCTGGATTACCCAGAACATCAAGTCTGAGTCTGCCCTAGTGCATGAAGAAAAGGTAGCACTCCGAGGAACTATGATTTGGCAGACAATAAGTGGAGCAAACGATTGAAAGCTGACATCTGATTTATATCCAATTTTCCATCCTTCAGCTTAAACCCTGGACCAATAATGCCAAGTCCCTTAGCTTCATCATTCACTGAGTCCACACCACTAAAGCCTGATGTCTTCACTCCAAACAACTCATGCAACAGATCATAATCTATCTTGATCTGGGTGCCCTTTACTGTGGAGACAAGGGACCCATCTGCCTCTGATTTCAAACAAATGAAAAAGGCTTTCACAAGGTCCGGGTAGCATACCTCGGTGAGAGTAACAACATCCATCCACTGCATTCTTCTCAAGGCTTCGACTAAACTGGACATGCCACTCTTCTCAAGATTCTGAACATCCACTGCCTTATTTCCGCAAATCTTCGTCTTCACAAACGTAAACCTCTCTTGCTCCTTTGGGGACAAATACTCAGCACTGTAGCCCCCTACGCTTCCGGAGATCATCGGAGCGGCCATGGGTTAGAGGAGAAGGAGATTCTGGTGAAGGGAAATGACGGAAGAGGTGGAAGCTCTCGAAGGGATTCTTCGCGGGAAGAGGAGAAAGCTTCGAAAGTTGCAGAGAGTCGATCCCAAAATCGTTAGGGCATCGGCTTTGGGTGAACGGATAGAGGATAAAAGGGTAAAGGTAGAAGACAAGTCGTTCTCAGAACGATTTGAATAAATTATTACTATTTTATCGAAAAGTGAAGCGCCAGAGGCAGTAAAGCCAGAAAACGACAAAATCGTTTGACGGTCAAACAGCTTTTAATACGATAGCGGTCAAGGAATGTAGACAAACTGAATTTTGCTCATTGTTAAAGAGGGAAAATTTCATTTCTATCTGAAAATTTTTATGCCAATAAAATTACAGAGATCTTTTCACACATTGCACATCCCTAATTCCCTTCTAAGAGATGTAAATCTCTCTTCAGGTAGGGCTTTTGTGAAGATGTCTGCTAATTGACCATTTGTATCTATAAAAGAAATTTCTAAATTACCACTAGCTACGTGGTCTCGAATAAAATGATATCTTACCTCAATGTGCTTAGTCCTTGAGTGCTGAACTGGATTTTTGGTGAGGTTGATGGCACTTGTATTATCACACAATAGTGGAATTGATTTGATGTGAATTCCGAAATCCTCAAGTTGTTGCTTTATCCAAAGAAGTTGTGTACAGCAACTTCCAGCAGCAACATATTCTGCCTCAGCTGTTGATAAAGCTACTGAATTTTGTTTCTTGGATGACCATGATATTAAACATCCTGCAAGAAACTGACAACAACCACTGGTGCTTTTTCTATCTACTTTGCATCCAGCATAATCAGCATCTGAATATCCTACTAATTCTATTTCACAAGATCTAGGATACCAGAGACCTAAATCATGAGTTCTAGCCAGATATCTAAATATTCTTTTTACTGAAATTAAATGAGACTCTCTAGGGTCTGCCTGATATCTAGCACACATGCACACACTAAACAAATATCTGGTCTACTTGCAGTTAAGTAAAGTAATGATCCTATCATACCTCGATAATTCTTTTGATCTACCTTTTTACCTTTTTGATCACTGTCCATTCTGATTGATGTGCTCATTGGGTTGATAAAGGCTTTGCATCTTCAAATCCAAATTTCTTTAACAGCTCTTTGGTGTACTTGGCTTGACAGATATGAGTGCCATCCTTCCCTTGCTTATTTGCAATCCAAGGAAGTAGCTTAGCTCCCCATCAAGCTCATTTCGAATTCTCCCTGCATAAGCTTTTCAAAGTACTTGCAAAGAGATTCATCAGTAGATCCAAAAATAATATCATCTACATATATTTGCACAAGAAGTATATGTTTATCCTTAGACTTTATAAATAATACTATCTACTTTACCTCTAGTGAAACCATGATCTAATAAGAAAGTACTGAGCCTTTCATACCAGGCTCTAGGTGCTTGCTTCAAACCATATAAAGCCTTATGTAGTTTAAATACATGATTTGGAAATTCGAGATCATCAAAACCTGGAGGTTGTTCAACATAAACTTCCTCCTTGATAAAACCATTTAAAAAGGCTGATTTGACATCCATTTGAAATAGTTTTAAATCAAATGCAGATGCATAAGCAAGTAAAATCCTAATAGCCTCAAGTCTAGCTACAGGTGCATAGGTTTCATCGAAATCTATGCCTTCCTCTTGGGAGTAGCCTTGAGCTACCAGTCTGGCCTTGTTCCTTAAGATTATTCCAGACTCATCCAGTTTATTTCTGAACACCCACTTGGTGCCAATAACTGAATGATTGGATGGTCTAGGAACAAGTGACCATACTTGGTTTCTCTTGAACTGATTTAGTTCATCTTGCATGGCTAATATCCAAGATTCATCAGATAAAGCTTCATTGACTGTCTTAGGCTCTATTTGAGAAACAAAGGCTAAATAATCACAAGGAATTACATTACCTCTTGTTCTTACCCCTACAGATGGATCACCAATAATGTTTTCAGGAGGGTGATCTTTCTGATGTCTCCATTCTTTTGGAAGATTTTCATGTTGAATTTCAGTTTGCTGCAGTTCTTCCAGAGGAGGATCATCCTTGTCCTTAATTGAGGTATTCTTTAATTTTTCAGACAAGTCATCTGCATCATCAATGTCACTAATTTCTTCCTTTTTCAAGGAAGGGTTAGATTCATCAAAAATAACATGTACAGATTGTTCAATTAATAAGGAACGTTTATTGAAAACTCTATAACCTTTGGGTTTAGAAGAGTACCCCATAAAGATGCCTTCATCTGATTTGGCATCCAACTTACCAATGTCCCTTTTTCCATTGTTGTGGATGAAGCAAGGACATCCGAATATTCTGAAGTGGCTGATCTTTGGCTTCTTTCCTTTGTAGAGTTCATAAGCAGTCTTCTTCAGAATCGGCCTGATCATCACTCTATTATGATATAACATGCAGTGTTGATAGCTTCGGCCCAGAAGTATCTTGGCAAATCATATTCTGATAACATGGTTCTTGCCATATCCAAAAGAGTTCTGTTTTTCCTCTCAGCAATTCCATTCTGTTGAGGTGTCCTTGGGGCTGAGAAGTTGTGCTCGATTCCTTGATCATCACAGAACTTTGCAAACTTTTCATTCTGAAACTCACCACCATGATCTGATCGGATAGAGACAATTGTGAACTTCTGATCTTTCTGAACTTTCTTACTGAAGCTGACAAAATTTTCAAATGTGTCATCTTTGTGCTCTAGAAAGGATACCCAAGTGAATCTTGAATAATCATCAACTATTACAAATCCAAAATTCTTTCCTCCTAGACTGGTAGTCCTCATTGGCCCGAATAAATCCATATGAAGTAGTTCTAATGGCTTTGAGGTGGTTACTACAGTCTTTGACTTGAAAGAGCTCTTGGTGTGCTTTCCTCTTGCACAAGGTTTGCAAATGCTGTCCAAGCTAGAATTGACCTTTGGCAATCCTTCAACTAGCTTTCTTTTTCTGAGCTTATTCAAACCGTCCAAGCTGCAGTGGCCCAATCTTCTGTGCCACAACTCTGTTGATTGATCTTTGTTAGCTGCCAAACACACGTCTTGATCCTTGAGTTCTTCTAGATAGAGTACATACAGATTTCTTTCTCTATAAGCTTCAAAAATGACTGCTCCATCCTTTAATATACTGCACTTTGATTCTTGGAACTGAATCTGATGGCCTTTGTCACACAACTGGCTGATGCTGATGAGATTATGCTTTAACCCTTTGACCAGCATCACATCTTCAATTACTGATCTTCCTTTGATGTTTACGGATCCACTTCCTATTACTGTGCCTTTTCCATTATCTCCATATGTGACTGTTCCTTCTTCATCTTGGAGATTAACAAAAAGCTTCTGGTTCCCTGACATGTGCCTTGAGCATCCACTATCCAAATACCATTTGGATGCTTTGATTTTCCCTGAAAATTAAACACTAAGTTTTAGGTACCCAAGTTCTTTTGGGTCCTGAGAGGTTAGTACCATTTATTTTTCCTTTTTATCCATTTTTTGTTCTTAGTGGGACATGTTGCTTTGTTATGTCCTAGTTTGTTACAATGGGTACAGCAGGTTATTCTAGTTATTCTTTCAACTGGAGTATATTTAATTTTTTTATGTTCTTTATCCTTTTCGGATATAAATTCAGGAGTTGGATAAATGTTGGGAAAGACTTTTGTTTCTTCATTTTCCGAGGGAGTATAACCAAAACCATGTTTCTTCTTGGTTGATCTTTTAGCTCCACTCATCATTAGAAGAGGTTTGTTATTTGTGAACTTGTTTATGGTGCTTGTTAAATGTTCATTTTCTTTATTTATTTTTCTATTTCTGTTTTAAGTTCACTCAAGTCTTCTTGTTTTTCTAGATGATTTATTTTCTTATTCTTCTCTTTTAAATCTTCACATAGTAATTCACTCCTTCTTTTATGTTCAGTTATTTGTTTTTCAAGTTCTTCATTTTCTGTTTTTAGGTCTGAGTTTGTATTTTCTAAACAGGTTATATTTTTCTTACTAATTTTAAGTAATTTACATACTTCTTTATATTTTTCATAAAGTTCATTAAAAGCACTTTCTAAATTATCAGAATCTGAATCATTGCATGAATCAAAGGAAGAGTCAGAAGTTACCTTGTCTTCGGTGTTGGCCATGAAAGCCAAGTTGACTTCTTCACCTTCACTGCTTGAGCTTGACTCACTGTCTGAGTCACTGCTGTTCTCCCAAGCAGCTGCCATTGCTTTCTTTTTACTTCTTGAATCTTCTGAAGTTGTCCTTCTCTTATGATCATTCTTTTTTAGCATTGGACAATCTGCCTTGATGTGTCCAGGCTTCTTGCATTCATAGCATATTACTTCTCCTTTCTTTGGATCCTTTACTTCTGGTTTTCTGAAGTCTTTGTTCTTCTTGAAAAATCTTCTTCCGGACTGATACTTCTTTTTCTTTGCTAATATTCTCTGAAGTCTTCGAGACAGCATGGCTTCTTCATCATCACTGTCTTTGCTACCTTCACTGTTATCCAAAGATTCTTCTGATATCTCATCATTCGCTTTGAGAGCATTAGATTGCTTCCTTCTGCTGGAGGATTCTCCTAATCTCTCCATGTTTATCTCGTGAGCCATGAGAGATCCTATTAACTTTTCCAATGACATTAATTTTAAATCATTGGCTTCTTCAATGGCTGTTACTTTTGGAGTCCATGAAGATGGTAGAGATCTGAGGACTTTTCTAACCATGTCTGGTACATCATAAACCTTTCCCAATCCAGCTAATCCATTTGTAATGTCTGTGAATCTGCTGAACATCTGAGTTATTGATTCACCTGACTGCATCTGGAATCTTTCATATTGAGCTACTAGAATATCTATTCTCGTTTCCTTTACCTTGTCTGTCCCTTCATAGGTAATTCTGAGCTTTTCCCACATCTCCATTGCGGATTTGCAGGCTGAGACTCTATTGAATTCTTTCTTGCTTAGGGCACAGCATAATATGCTCTTGGCTTTGCAGTTTAAGGATTTCTTTTCCTATCATCATCATCTGTCCACTGAGCCTTAGCGTTTGTGACCAAAAGATCACCTTCTTCTACAATGGACCAGATTGTGTAATCATGACCTTGTAGAAAATATTCCATTCTAGTCTTCCAGTAGGTGTAGTCTTCTCCATCGAACAAGGGAGGCCTGTTGACTGACTGACCTTCGAAGTTGCTTTGGGCTGCCATAGATCTTTGCTCTTCAGATCGTTGGATCTTCTTCTTTGTCGAAGAGACGGGCTCTGATACCACTTGTTGCC
The DNA here is from genome assembly GCA_014218235.1 of Colocasia esculenta. Lineage (NCBI taxonomy): Eukaryota > Viridiplantae > Streptophyta > Magnoliopsida > Alismatales > Araceae > Colocasia > Colocasia esculenta. The sequence continues at coordinate 154,402,916 of CM024754.1, forward strand.
CAGCTAGCTAGCCCAGAGGGGGGGTGAATGGGTTATTAAAACTTCTATCTCTGATTAAAACCTGTTTACTGAAAGGATTGCACAACTTAATAACAAGGTTAGAGTTAGAGCAAATAAGACAACAACCACACAAAACACATCCACAAGACACAAGGATTTTTATCCTGGTTCGGAACTCCTCTCCACAGGAGACCTACGTCCAGTCCCTGAGCAATACCTCAGGATTTCACTACCAAGGGTACAATCCCCTTATGGATCCTTACACCCAGCCTCAACTGGTCTTCCTTCAACCTGAAGGGAAAAACGACCACCTGGATACCACCAGGTCTTCCTTCGTCCAGAAGGGAACACAACTAAAGAAGAAAATGTGTGAACAGGCTTCAGACTCTAGCTTAACAGGCTACAAGCTGAAGCTACCAAGGCCAGAGAGAAATAGATTTAGCAAGGTTTTCTCTCCAAGGACTACACAAGCTCTCACAAATAAAATCTCTTTGATCACTGAGAGCTAAGAGCTAAGAACTAAGTTGGAGTGGAAGCTTCGCTCTTCTTTTCAATCTTCTGAAGACTCGAAGAGATGGTATTCTTTCCTTTTTGAAATGCAAGTCTTGTTCTCTCTGTCTCTATAATCTTCTCCGTCTTGAGTCTTTTTTATACTTCTGATTCAAATTTGAACGTTGAAGTGTCCGTTGTCTCTTATCCTGGTGTACGTTAGACTGGTCACCAAGGAAGCTTCTGATCTTCAGTCTTTTATCCTTCAGTACACGCCAGAGAAATGTTTTAGAATCTTGTATCTTGTATCCAACGTTGTACAGATGAGTCTTGTCAGATATCTGCAAGCATATCAACAATAAATAGAGGACAGCTAGGACTGTCGTTGATTGTTAGTTACAGATGGAACATATATTGCAATATATAGCAAGGCTCCGTTCTGTCTAAAAAGTACGTAGACAGAGTAGCATGGAAATAGAAGATATTGTCTGCATGCATGGGAGATACGATCAGAGAGCATTTAATGCGTAGCAGTCAACAGACAAGATATGACTTTGACTTTTCAACGCTATTAAAAAGCATTATACTGATACAGCAAGAAATTCGATATAAATAATCCTGATGCTTTCATGACTTATGAAATCGTTATGAGTTATAGCAAGTCGTTATGACACTTATCAAGTCGTTATGAACTGTAAAGAAATCGTTATGAACTCTAAAGAAATCGTTACAGCAATCAAGTCGTTATGAATGATAAAGAACGTTACAACAAACAAGTCGTTACGAGTTTCAAAGAAATCGTTACGAGGTCTAAGAAATCGTTACGAGGTCTAAAGAAATCGTTATGAACTCTAAAGAAATCGTTACAGCTATAGAGTCGTTGCGAGTTCTAAAGAAATCGTTACGAGTTCTAAGAAATCGTTACGGCTAGAGAGTCGTTGCGAGTTCTAAAGAAATCGTTACGATTCTAAGAAATCGTTACGAGGTCTAAAGAAATCGTTACGGCTAGAGAGTCGTTGCGAGTTCTAAAGAAATCGTTACGAGGTCTAAAGAAATCGTTACGGCTAGAGAGTCGTTGCGAGTTCTAAAGAAATCGTTACGAGGTCTAAAGAAATCGTTACGGCTAGAGAGTCGTTGCGAGTTCTAAAGAAATCGTTACGAGGTCTAAAGAAATCGTTACGACAGTCAAGTCGTTACGGGTTCTAAAGAAATCGTTGCGATGTCTTAAGGAATCGTTGCGATATCGATTTGTTTTGAGTTTTCCGGTCAAAGAGGAAATCGTTCTGCTTATCAAAGAAGTCGATACAAAGACTTGGACAGAATGAGAGATGAGACTTACCTGATTGTCTTGAACTTTCATTTTTTTTTTATTTCCTGTTCTCAAGGCTCAAGTAATCCATTAGTACTATTTTGTTAATCATCAAAATTAATATATAAATAAATGAATTATTATTATGGGGACAGTTTGGTCATCATCTCTTCCCCACACGTGTTCTCCAACTCGCGACCTGCAAAAGATCTCTACGAATCGATCAACAGGTAGGTTTTCTCAAGCCAAAACAAGAAAAACATATACCCTGTTAGAGGCGTCATCGGTCTAGTTTCATATGCCACCTATTTTCCCTAATTTTTCATCTAGCATTCATGAGTATTAAGAAACGCATTTCCAAAAGTCACGACCGCATGTAGGGATTTTCATGTTATACCATGTTTTACGCATCCCAAGACCAAATTGAGTCACCCCAACAGCATATTCTCTTTACTCGTCGGGCTCTACAACTTTCATGTTCAAACTTTGTCCCAAAGAGCCCTAGATCTCGGTTAAGGCCCTTACCTGCATGATTGCTATGTTTTTCACATGTTTTTTCGGGTTGAACCCTAACAGCGACCCTACAGACGTCGCATTTTAGAGCTGGTATCGCGACAGGCTAACCGTCGTGATTACATAAGGGCGACAGCCAAGACTATCGTGTTTCCTTCGTTCTGATAGGATTCGATTGCATCAAACTATTGCCACGTAGTTTTCAGTGCATGTCTGATTCGCAGCCAGTCGTACCGTCGTGATTAACTTTTCTTCCTGCCCTTGGTTTTTGTGTACAATTCGTATTAAGAGGTGTTGCATGAACGTGTCAGCCATACCCATCATGTTTCTGTTCCAATTGTCCATAAACACGTCCATCTATCCGTCACGATTTGAACGCGATAGATGACCCCATCGCGATTAAAAGATCGATTGTACACTAGTTCTAACTGTTTAAGTCTTTGTAATAGGCGACGACTGAACCTGTTGCGTATTTAAAGCCTACCCGAGACCTGTTTTTATAGTCTAAGTGTTAGTCTTGGATGCTATGTGTTATAGAAGCATTGTTCAGTCAATTTGTGGCTTAAAACCTGTTAACCCATGAAAAAAACATATAGATTTAAAAGCTTATCCTAATCATTCTTATTGCTTGATATCTTCCTCTTGAGATTGATATGTTCATCTTGACGATCTAGCCTGTTAAAGTGAATGAATATCATGTTAAAATACTGCAAAGCATGTTGATAGAATTGCATGTTCTATATTGTGTCATCATATTACTCGCTTTCCGCTTTATTTTAAATTGATGGTGTGATATTGAGACACGTTCTACACTACACCCTTGAACATATATGCAACCTCTTCTTGGGGGATTGGAAACTCTCTGCTGGTCATCCATATTGGCAGACTAGGGACATTTCCTTTAAGACCTTCGTAAATCTCCGTACTCAATGGATTCCCTCATGGAGATCAAGTTGGTTGTATCATTGAGGTTTCCAGAAGATAGAGTGCACTTCCTCTCTCGTCTCTTTCTCGTGAGTGTGATTTATAAACATGGACTCAAGCCATTAAAGTAAAGAGTTAACTAACAATAGTAAATTGTGCCGATATGCTGCCGAAATTCTCTCTTGACTATTGTTATCATGAATCATGTTCACATGACTTGTTTTTTCTTGAAATCATCGTGAACGTGATATTGAATTATATACTTCTTGAAACTCGTGTTGTTGGCCATGAATGACTGTGGGTATCTACATTTGAAAATCGTGAGATGCTTACAGGGCACGACGTGTGTCCAAAGGCTCCAATCTAGCCCCAATGATAGAGAGTCATAATATAATGTTAACCATGAGGTATAATGATTACTGGCATTGCATCTACGCTAGGAAATAGTGTCGTGTTGAATGCTAGATACAATAAACACATACACGTGTCCTAGTGTGCATTTCAAGGTGGCATAGATCCTTAGTGCACATTAGTGTCTTCATGCCTGATTAAGTGTTACATGTTAATAGTTCTTGCTTGCGCGTGTTTGCTTGCGTGATATGGCCATCATACGTTCTTGCTACTATTGACATTCTATATCTTGCAGTAAAGTGATGCCTTGCGTGCTTGTACATACTGTTATATTGATAGTTCTCCCTGTTACATCTTTCTAGATCTTGTTCATTCATTCTTATTCAATCTATCTGTTTATGTGCCATGTTTAATTGGATTTATCGTACATGCATATCTGGATAATCGTGTCTGCCTAGTTCTTAAAATGTTAATCACTTATATCAATGCCCGCACATTGAGATATAAATCATACTGGACTAGTTTGCTCATTCCCTACCTTTTAACATCATAGGTGACATTGAGAAGAGGAAGGAGGCCATGACATGGATGGGAATGTATTAGAGTGATGAGCGTGTTCCAACCATAGCGTCTAATACTAGTTCTTTTGAGAGTTAGATCAATGTAGAAGGTAGTGAGTTCATATGTAATTTTTCCTTTATTGAGTCTTAGTCATGTAGTTCAACAATGAAAGAGTATGTATTAGTTCTATTTTGGAACAAAGTGTTTGAGATTTGATTACATGCTAGTTGTGTTCATTAATTGAGATCTATTATTATGCATGTGTTGTTACACATCTAATGCTCGCTAACTAGAGGCTTATTTTCCGACTGCTCACGTCTCGGAATATCGACTTTTAACTCTAAATATTTCCACTGCGTAATTCTCGGGACTTGACAACATTGGCCATATAGCATAGCTTTTGTACATAGCATAAGTTATCAGTGATATCATAACTTATCATGTATATCATACTTATCAAACATAATTTATCGGTGCAAATGTCAAACACCATATGTCAATTACTCTCATGGTTACGAGTTTTCGAGTGTTCCTCCTAGGAGCAGATAAGGCCCTTATACGCACAAACATTCTTATAAAATAGTTTCATACTTTTAAGAAGATTGGATCAAAGTCTCTTATAAAATATCTTTCATACTTTTGAAAATATTTTTCATAATCATGACCAAGAGTTCCAATAAACAAGCTCAAGTAGACAAAGCATAGGACTTAGTAAGATACATGATTTTATGGATTCCAAATAACAAGCTCAAGTAATCAAAACCTAAACATGAATATGATTCATGATTTTCAAGGAATGAAGATTGAGCATGGACCGTGACTCTACGGAGATATTAACATGCTCTGATTTAAACAACAATTGAACGAATTGCAAAACCATTAGAGCAAGGGAATGGGAGTAAGACTACTTTTAACATAAAAAGGAATTTGCATGGATGTAAGAAATAAATAAAGAGCAACTTATGCATGATCGATTGAGATAATAAGATCATGAAATGAGGATATGAATTTAAACGTACAAGAGAACATAATCAATTATAAGGCTTACTTGTGTCATTGTTGTCCTTTATGTATGTATTATCAAGTCAATATAGTCTAATAATAATATTTTTCATCTCTTGATTTTTATTTATTTTTTCTAATAGAAAAATGTAGTAGCAACATTATTTTGATGAAAAATACAAGAAAAACAAAACTGGCAATGTGCTGTACACAGATGTGTACTATGCCAAGAAAGAGGGTAGCCAGCCAAACTAGGAGTGCGGTGTAGCATGCCAGGCAAGAGGGAAGTAGCTAGCAGGGCGCCACAGCAAGGGGACTTGGTCAATAGGGGCACAACGTGTGGGTCCCTTTTGTAGGATTCAAATTTTCAAACAAGCACGATGCATTACGCCAGATAGGGGTGCCTAGCCACTGCGGCAAAGTGCACCAAGGAAGAACCCAACAAGAGCATAAATCGCAGAAACGCTACATCGATGTAAAATTCAAAAAAAAATCATGCAGAATAGGGAATAAAAATTGGGGGCAAATAGGTAGAACTCATCCTAACATACTTCTCATTTTATAGGGACTCTTAACCCAGATTTAATCACGGATTTGGCATGCTTTACATGAGTTTGAGTAAAGATTTTAAAAATGGACATATTAGCCCTAATATGCGTAATATGCTCAAACCACTCAGAATTTGGGGGAAATGACATAGATCATTCATAGACATGTTGAAGATTCTACAATACCTTTTAATCGAGATTTAATTATGGCTTTGACAAGCTTTACATGGATTTGAACAAAAGGTACGAGAAACGTATATACTAACCCTAATATGCAAAATGCGATCAGACCACTTGATGGAAACTGGGGAAAACATTATAGATGTGATCTAGACATGTTAAGGAATCTACAGTGAAAATTAAATTGATTTGTGTCCAAAGATCACCTATTTTTGGTCGCTTGACAAATAAGGCGCGAAAAACACGAAGAACGAGGATGATCGTCCAATACTCCTTGCTCCATGCCTCCATTGCCTCTGCACTCACCCAGGGACATCCAAGCAGGTGTTATGGCCGGCCAAGAGGGGATTTGGGTCCTATTTGAAGGTGTGGGGTTTCTTAGAAGTCCTACTTCGTTTCAAACTCTAGGGTAAGATTTTCTCATATTTCTTTCTAAATTTGAGTTTTTCTTAGCATAATTTGGCTTGAGATAAGCTAAAAAACGTCCTTTACTTGTTGGGCTATATTGTGGGCTAGTTTAAGAGCCCATTAGACTTATAACGAAGCACAATTCCCATTTTGTTCATCCACAATTGAGCACTGCAAATTTTGGGGGATTTGCTTTATTTTTGCCCAGTTAGGTTTTATCTTGGCCCAACTACACATCCAAAGGTTGTGATCTATTATTTGGTCTCCAAGTATACTTTTTCATTTGATTTTATTTAAAATTCCATATGTGATAATGGGTTTTCCATTGGCCCAATCATGTTTTAATTGACCCAATTTCATTACTAGATGTTGTAAAACTTCATTTAGTTCCCCATCATTTTTTTGAATTTGATGCTTAGTCAATTTTTTCTCATGTAATAATAAGTTTTATGTATTTATTTAAGTTTAAAATTGGGTTATTAGATCTTCGAATAGTCAAGTCAAGTTAACTTAGTTTTAACTCAATCTGAGGAGAGAGAAAGGTTCAAAGAGAGGAGAGAAAAGGTGAGGTGTTGGACTGAGCAAGTGTTGCCACATGTCCTCCTCCCTTTTCCCACACCAACTGGCGTTCTTTGGAAGGTTCTTGGGGTCTTAAAGGGAGGGGGACATCTGATATTGGACTCAAGTCCCTTTGGCAATTCCCCCTCACCCTTCTTCTCCTGCCAAAGGCCTTGTTGGGCCAGGCCCATAGGGCTTTCTGGGCCTTGCCGAGGTACCTATTATAATCTTTATCTGTTTGTGTTTGTATATAAGAGAGAGAGAGAGAGGTGTGTCCCGCCCACCCTTTGATGCGAACGAATTCTTTCTCTTATAAGTCACTACGAATGCCTAAAGTAGTTGAAACTATAGCTTAAGAAGAGTGAGATGAGACCATTTGGAAGTAACTCCTGCATCCCCTGTTCCCACTTCTTTTAGTTGATTCGGGGACATGCTTGAGATTTAATAATTTCGAATGCGTTCTTCTTTTGACGTACCAACGTATTATTAAGCATAATGGTTCTACATTGATCTTTCTCTCTTCAAAGCTTCCTACCCTCCAAGGGCTGCTGCATACTCCTTCCCCACAAGGCCACAAGGCACAAGCTTATTGCACAGTTTATCATAGGCATCAGATTCCAGGATTAATCATGGCGTGACGGCCGAGGTAGGCCTACCTATATGATTCATTGCTCAATGGAGCAGTTTTTTTTTGGTAGATATTGCTCAATGCAGTTGGGTTAATACATAGTAATATAAGAGTTTTGTTTAAAAATGATATATTTTTAAAATATTATTAGGTGAATAGCAGTTTAAAATTTTTAATTCGTAAAATAGTACACTTGTACGGTCAATGGCCATGCATGTACTGGCGCGGCCGTTTAAAAATATATATAAAAATAATGAAATTGGCCTTGCAATGATCGTTTTCCTTACTTTACGGAAAACAAGCATGGCCGATTTCCTTCCTATATAGCAATGTTTTGAATTTTTAAAAATTAATTAATATCTTTAATTTTATATCTAAATAATATATAATTAAGATGAAATTTTATGTATAAATTAATTAGAAGGTGATATATTTTATGATGATTTTAGTTTAATTTTTTAAAATAAAATTTTATTGAGTGAAAATTATCATTACTTAAAAAATTAATAAATCAAATTAATATCGATATCCGTAGTTCAGTAATTCTGGATGTTCATATTTTAGAATGAATATATTTTTCTGATAATTATGGTGGTTTCATATTCAATTATGTTACCAAAGTCCGGTGACATTCTGTCGGAGTACGCACGTATGAAGACAATATCAGAGTTATCTTAACATGGTCATGTGATACCCCCCTTTAAGATTGCGTCTCAGAGACACTCTGCATTAACTTAAAATTATCACGGTGGATATCTTTTTAGCTAGGGTTATGTTACTCCCATTTATTAAATAATCGGGTTGTTAAAATATCATGATTATATTAATAATATAAAAGTATCTTTAAATAAAAAATAATTAAAAGTAATCATATTTTATGTAAATAGTAAATATAATTATTTTTTATTTAGAGATACTATTACAGTATTAACATAACTCTAGCAGACGTACGTATTCTGATAGGACGTCACTAGATTTCGATAACAAAATTGAATATGAAATTACCATAATTATCAGAAAATTATGTTCATTCTAAAAATATGAACATCGAGAATTATCGAAGTACAGATATCGAGATTAAATTAATTTATTAATTTTTAGATAATGATAATTTTCAGTCGATAAAATTTTATTTTAAAAAATTAAACTAAAAGCATCATAAAATATATCACTTCTAATTAATTTGTGTGTAAAATTTCATCTTAATTAGACATTATTTAGATATTAAGTTAAAGACATTAAGTTAATTTTTAAAATTCAAAACATTGCTGTACAGGAATGTTTGCTTGCTTTCCGTAAAGTAAAGAAATCGGCCAATTTCATTATTTTTACATTTTTTTTAAACGGCGGCGATAATGTATGTATGGACACGGTTGTTGACCGTACAAAATGTGCTATTTTACGTCACCTAATAATATTTTGAAAGTACGACAGTTTTTAAACAAAACCCGTAATATAATGGTAATAATTAAGGCTACCCAATAAAGTCTGAAATTGGAAGATCTTCTGTAAAACTCTACTTAAAGAAGAGTGCTTCGTCTCATCGCGTACTTGTGATGGGTTGCTTCCAAGTTCTTAAAGCTGTTAGACCGACGCACGTCGAACAGCCAGCAGGGAATCTTGGTGGAGGCCATTGGATGTAGCTGTGGCTGCTTTCCATGGTGGATTCCACGGCGAGCTCAGCTGCTTCCCACCAAACCACAATTCCAAGCCCAACCCTTCTCGTGGTGGATTTTTCAGGAGCAGCGGCCTGCGTGGGAGCAGACACTACAGCCTTTGTCTTGTCGTCCGTCGCGATCTCCCCCGGCTGCGCGCAGGTAACCACGTGCATGTCGTCGTCGGGCTGAGGGGGAATCCAGTCCGGCAGATCCGGGGAGAATCTGCTGCTTCGTCGTCGTGATTAGCCACCCGCACGCCGGTGATGGTGGTCGGTCCACCTCAGCCATGAGAAGGCCCGGACTTGGTCTGCCGGGCTTACTGGCCGCCCCACCATTTCTTTATTCTCCTGCCGGCAGAGTACTGCGTGCAATCCCCGCCAAGTACGGCGGCAGCACATGCCGAGGACGAGCCGGCGTGACATGAAGCTGCCACGGCCACGCACTGCAGAGAGACGGGGCCTCACAGCAGGGCACACGGCCAAATGCAGATATATACCTATGAAGGAGACGTGTTGTGCTCCGTGCAGCTGCAGCCGTGGTCACGTTTGCTGGACAGCTGGTTGAAGATAACCCCCCCGGCTTATAAAGAGAGAGAGGAGTGGTGGCCGTGGCTGCCTTCCTCACAAGCTCCTGGAAGTTGTACTTGTTTTTGGCGCTGTGAGGTGTGGTGATTGGAGATTCCATCGGGGGGATGCGATGGGTTCGTTTCTCCATTATTGGCCTTGAATTCTGCAGGAGAGGAACTTTGCTCAATGGCAGCGCATTAGGGATTGAGAAAAATTTATTGTATTTTTGTATTATATTTTAAGTATAATATAATTAGGTAAGAATCTATGTAGCACTATTTACATGGAGAGTGATAAAATGACAACTTAATTATTAGATGTCACATAAATTATTGTCTAATTTTATTACACTTAAAAGTATAATACAAAAGTACATTAAATCTTTCTCCTAGAGATTTGATCGACTCACACTGCCACTGGTGGGGGGGGGGGGGGCTTCAGATTACATAAGGATTTAAAAAAAAAAACAGTACACAGTACTGATCATGACTCGGAGAGAAAGAAAGAATTGTGTATAAAGCAGGAGAAGAGTGATTTAGATTTGATCCCTCTCTTAATTTTTAACAAAGCGCGCGGTACTTAAAGAGAGACCTGAGTTGAACAAATAGGAGGATGTCATGACCTGTAATAGATTGACAAGACTGCATATATATGTGAATGGCTATCTCACTCTTTTATTTTGATTGCACCTAATGAAAGGCACAGTTCCAACGAACAGATTATCTCAGAGAACACTGATGGAACTTGGTAGGGGTGTTAAAATGGGTCCGGACCTGTTCGCAGACCCATAAATATCCAACAACTTTGTGTCTTACGAAGCGGATTTTATTCAATGAGAATTATATATATACTATACTAGCTAGGGAAGATAAAAATAGTGATTAGAATTTTATGAATCTGGGTCAAAAACAAAGCCCTTTTCCCGAGTAGCTTAGAATTTAAAACAGATCTGTATATCCATTTATCAAGAAAATTTATTAGTCGCCAGGCATGTTTTCTTCTACTCCATTTTAGGTCTAGGTCCATCCAGTCCCGTATTATTTAGAATTTTGAAGAGAGAAAATTTAATCTTATATTGAAAGTAGTAAAAATAAATGTACATTTATAAACAAGATCTATTTCTCTTCTCCTTATAAGAGGGTTCAAACAAAGACAATACTTTTGGAAGACATGTTGACATTTCACACAATTTTATTGATGTCATTATAAGAAATTGAACGAGAGACTTTATGTCGTTCTATCTGAATATCCTGTCCCAATAACATTTGCACAGTACGTTTATTCTCACCAAGAAGTTGTGTATAAATATAATTTAATCGATCATATTCGAAGTAGTGAAATAAATATGTATTTATAAGTAAGACAAATGCTTCTTCTTCCAAGAGAGTGTTTTTCTTTTTCTTAGGAAAAAGTTAAAACTCCAAACGGATGTAATACCTCTTGATAAGAGAGGCCCGTTAAAATTTTATGTAGCATCAATCCATATCCTGACCATGGATTCTATTTAAGTGTTAGATTTGTCTCAGGCAACTACTGTTACTATCAATGGGTATCTATTTTTCATTTAGTCGACCCACTTTTGCATGCTTTATAGAATGCAAACTCAAAAAAAAATTCAATAACTTTGGCACGTGGTCTGGAGACTATTTGTCTGTCAAAAATCTGTCGGAACTTTTGAGAAGGCGACAAAGTGTCCGTTGCGTTCTCTTGAGAACGCGACGTCTTTTTGTCGCGACCTCAATTCCGAGGTCTTAAGGCATGTAGGTTCCTCTTTCTTCCTCTTTCCCCTTCTTTCTCTTTTTCCTTCTCTTCTCCGTGGTGGGGAAGTTGCCTCTCCCTCTTCTTAGGCATTTGGGCATGGCGGAGGTGCCGCCGCAAATGAAAATGGAATTATGAAATCTCGTAGGATACGGAAATAGAAACAGAAATTCTATATTATATATATATATATATATATGTGTGTGTGTGTATGTGTGTGTGTACATAATATATATACATATATAATATTTATAAAATAAAAAAAAAAAACTACTTAACCCCTCAACTAACCTAGACTCCTAAAGTTTCAAACTCAGTATCACGCCCCCATCCCCAACTTGTATGCAGGCACTATCCATCATCACCTCATGCTAGTGATTGAGGGCCACTCTCTCTCCTCACATGTGGTAGCTCTTCTGTTAATAGCTCTCACTTTTTATTTGACAGAATATTAAGTGCTCTCGCACCCGCACGCACCGACTATCCCATTGATAGGCCCCCATGTGTGACTAAGTCTCCCACTCATTGGAGCCTGTCTCCTGTTGCCCAGTTAGGTAGCCCAGAGGGGGGGTGAATGGGTCTTTAAAATTTATCAATTAATACTTGTTCACTAAAAATGTTCACAAAGAAATACACTTTGAAGATTGTTAGTGTTAGTAAAGAAAAACAACAAACACATGAAGACAATCATACAACACCAGATGTATCCTAGTTCGGACCTCCTTTTCACAGGAGTCATACGTCCAGTCCCTGAGCAATAACTCAGGATTTCACTAACTAGGGTACAGTCCCCCTATGGACACTACAACACCCAGCTCAGCTGGTCTTCTCTTCACAGCCCGAAGAGGAACAACACCTGGATACCCCACCAGGTCTTCCTTCACACCAGAAGGGCACACACACACCCTGGATACCACCAGGTCTTCCTTCACACACAAAGGGTACAAGCACGAAAACAAGTAAGCAGGAGATTAAGCCCCTAGATCAAGCTTTGACAAGCCAAGATCTGAAGTGAAGGACTGAGAGCTTAAGGTCTACAAACTAAGCTCACTCTCAGATCCAGACAAGCTCTCTCAAAAATCTACAAACAATGCAAGAGCAAAGAAGAGCTAATCTAATGGAATGAGGCTTGGCTCTTTCTTAAGAACTCGCAGAAGACTTGATGATCAGAGTGTTTTTATATGACTATCGTTCTCTGTCTGTGTATCTCTCTTCTGGAGCTCCTTTCTTCAATATATAGCTTCAATTTGAAATATAGACGTTGAAGTATCTGTTGCCTCTAGCTTTTGGTGGACGTTAGACTCAGTGGCACTTGGAAGCTTCCAGTCAATCAGTCCTTTATCCATTTGTTCACACAAAGAGATAGGATCTTTTGAAGTGTCCTTTGGCTTCTACAATGTCTAACGTTGTATGACGAATGTTTGTCAGAGACCTGCATACATTAAATGCTAGAACAGTAGACAGCTAGGCTGTCTCTTGTTGTCAGTCAACGTTGGTGTGAATATTCACCAAGATAGTAATGCCATATTGCTGTTCAAAAAGATGCATAAGGAATAGACACAATAATGGATGATATCGTCTGCATGCATGCAGAGATACATTCAGTCTTCATTAAATGCACAGCTGACAGAAGAAAATGTGCGAAGACTTTGACTATTCAACCTGTTGAAAGGATAAGTCATATGTCAAGTTGATTGATATGAAATCGATGCATTTATGACTTATGAAATCGTTATGTAACCAAATAGCAAATCGTTGTGAGATATGAAAAAATCGTTGTGATCATTGAGGAAATCATTATGATTACTTAAGAAGTCGATGCGCAAAGCAAATCGTTATAATATCTGAACAATCGTTACGATAAGCAAATCGTTATGATAACTAAAGGATCATTATGATAGCAAATCTAAAGGAATCATTATGATAGCAAATCGTTATGATAACTAAAGGAATCGTTATGATAGAAAATCTAAAGGAATCGTTATGATAGCAAATCGTTACGATGACTAAGGAATCGTTACGAAAGCAAGTCGTTACGATGACTAAAGGAATCGTTACGAAAGCAAGTCGTTACGATGACTAAAAAAATCGTTAACGGAAGCAAGTCATTACGATGACTAAAGGAATCGTTACGAAGCAAGTCATTACGATACTAAAGGAATCGTTACGAAAGCAAGTCGTTACGATGACTAAAGAATCGTTATGAAAGCAAGTCGTTATAATGACTAAAGGAATCGTTACCAGAGCAAGTCGTTACGATGACTAAAGGAATTGTTATGATGAATAAAAGAGTCGATGCAAGCAAATCATTACGCTCTCTTTAAGAAGTCGTTGTAGGAACAATTTCTTTTGAAATCAGAAGAAGTTTCAATCTATGAAGAAATCATTAAGGTACTTATGAATGATTATGAAGAAATCGTTACAGTTCTACTGTAATCGTTATGATCTATAAAAGAAACCGATGTGTACTTAGACAAATATGATGTTGTAGATACAATGTAAAGATGCTTACCTGTTTTGGCTTATTTTCCTTTGGTATTAATTCCTGTGCTTAAGACTTGTAGAAAATAGGTTAGTGACTTTAATTAAGGGTTTGATAATTATCACAATAATATGGTTTTGTTAATCACCAAAATAGAAATGTAATTACTTTTATTACATGGGATAGACTGTTCATCAATCTCCCCCTTTTATGTGATGACAAAACTTTAAGAAATTAACAAACTTTGCAAATAGCACAGATAAATAGATCTCCATATGTATTTCAGAGCTGTAATAATTCTCCCCCTTTTTGTCATTAGCAAAAAGGATGCAAGGAAAAGACAAAGAAGAAGAGAAAACACTGAATGAGACAAGAAATACTATTTGTATTCATTCATTCTGGGAAGGTACCGAAGATAAAAGGCAGGAGAGAGGGAGGAGGCAAAATGAGAAATGATTTCCCATGCATGTTCTTCCTGCTTTTCAAAAACTTGACGAAATACACTAGGGGCAAGATTGTACTTGGGTCCCATGGAGGGAGCCATTCTCTCAAATGGAGAGCCAACTGCTCATCAAGGAGATGGCATAGGCTTCTTTGCTAAGGGAGATTCTTTTGAAGGATACTGATCCAAAACTAGCTCGAGCAAGAAATTGATCAATTGAAATGGGATAGAAGTTCTGCTTGGCCTTCAGCTCTTGACAAGGGCTACATAGACTTTATAGCACTCAACCCAAATCCGGAAGGGATCCTGGACTAGGTGAATAGAGTTCATGTCTAAAAATGTAGCTTCTGATACTGGAGGTGTGACCTTCCCTGGCTTGACATTCATTAAGCATTGATAGCTGCTGAGCAGAGAGAGGGTAAAATCTGGCCCAGTCTGAAGGTGTCAACCTCTCACATTCTGACAGGATGGGAGCTAGAACCTCAACACTGACATGGCTTGGTGGTATTCTCTGAAGAGAAATCTATGAAATGCCACTTGGAAGCCCTTCTGTACTTTGATTCTGCCCATTACTCTGGCAAAACTTTCAAGATGATCGACCCAACAGAGAGTCCATGACCAGAGAGACAATAGGTGGAAGCAAGATTTCCTCTGGCACCTGAAGGGTGGCAAAGTCCACTTGGATAGCTTCAATGTGGGCGTCGGCTGAACCAAGTGCATCTATGGCCTCTTAAACTGGCTGAATTGGACCTCAGGGAGTCGATGGACATTTCTATAGTTTTTGAAGAGTTGGAAATGCCTGGCCATCTTGATCTCCTTCTGATAAATGGGGCCCAACAATGCTTGTGATGAATTTGGAACCATTCTGAGAGAGTCAGGGAATGGTCCCTTAGAGGGAATCTAGCAGACTTAGCCAAAACATTTTTTGTACAGCTCTCTATGCCCCCTAGCCCATTGCTCTTCAGTCGTGGAATGAGCAATAGAAAAGATTTTGGATTTTTCAGTTTTGGTGAGAGGGGTATAAGGTAGAATGACATTTAAATGGTCTGAGAGAATTAATAAAAGGAAGTTGACAAGGGTGACAAAGACAACCTTCTGAAGATATTCTCTATACAATGTTTTATTTTTGTTATCCCTGTGAGAGAAAACATAGAGGTGGATGAAGAGGTTCAAAGGAAAGAGAGGAGGTGATGAAATTTTCCTCTTTTTAGGAGCAGAACTAGAAGAGTCTGCCCTACGGATATGATCCCCAACCTTCAGTACAGACTGGAGGATGGCTTCTTCAAACTCATCCTTGATTTTCCCAAGATAGGGAGATTCAAGTTGAGCACCCTCAGGAATTACAGTAATGAAAGAGGGTGGAGGAGAAGGATGTAAAAGGGAGTGTGAGGTAGTAGGTGGGATATCTGATGGTTGAGGATGGTAGACCAGAAGAAGAGGAGGCTCCAGCTGATGAGGAGTCTGGAGGAACCTCAAAAACAGGTGGAGGTGGAGAAATGGGTGTTGAAGATGCAGGAGATGAAGTGGATTGTGAAGGAAAGGTGTAGGTGATGAGATGGTTCTGGGTTGTGGTTTCTTGAAGGTTTGAGGTGCAGGTGGAGCTGTGGATGATGAAGGTGGTGATGAAGGTACAGGGGTCTGAGTGGAGGAAGGAGCTGGGGGCTTAGGAGCTACAGCTTCTGCTTCTTCAGCTATGTGCTGCACAGACTCTGACTCCAAAGGCCCTGATGGCCTGACACCTTCTCAGTGTTGCCCAGTTGACGAGCCCAGGGGGGGGTGAATGGGTCTTTAAAAATTAATCTAGAAGATACCTGTAACTAAAAACATTCACACAAACGTTCTTCGAAGTAGGTTAGTGATAGTTAGTTGAAATAGCAAACACACAAAGAAGACAATCACACAACACAAGGTTTATCCTGGTTCGGACTTCCTTTCCTTAGAAGTCTACGTCCAGTCTCTGAGCAACAACTCAGGATTCCACTCACTAGGGTACAGTCCCCTAAGGACGCTACAACACCCAGCTCAGCTGGTCTTCCTTCACACCCGAAGGGAACAACACCCTGGATACCACACCAGGTCTTCCTTCACAACCGAAGGGAAAAAATACACCTGGATACCACACCAGGTCTTCCTTCACAACCGAAGGGAACAACACCTGGATACCACCAGGTCTTCCTTCACAACCGAAGGGAACAACACCCTGGATACCACCAGGTCTTCCTTCACAACCGAAGGGAACAACACAAAGAGAATGAATGAAATTCAAGCCCCTAGATCAAGCCTTTGATAAGCAAGGATCTGAAGCAACTAGAACTAAGAGGAAGAGATTTAAGCTAAGCACACTCTCAGAACTACACAGGCTCTCTCAAGATTTTCGCAGACTAGTGGAGAGCAAAAGAGCAAAAGCTAAGAGGAATGAAGTTCTTGGCTCTAGACTATCTTCTTAAGAATTTGAATGCTTGAACTGCTCATCATCTTTTCTTCTGTTCTTCTCACTTGTATTTATATCTTCAGTTTGAAATCTAGACGTTGAAGAGTCCGTTGTCTCTCTTTTGAGTAGTCGTTAGACTGAATGACATCTGGAGTCTTGGAAGTTTCCAGTCACAGTCTTTTGATTACTTGAGCACGCAAAGAGATGAGATCTTCAGAAATATCCGTTGGCTTCTATTTTGTTTAACGTTGAACCATGAAGCTGGATCAGAGGTCTGCACAAATGTCAAACTCAATAGCAGACAACTAAGCTGTCTCTGATGTCAGTCAACGTCAGTAGCATACATGAAAATAGTAATGCCAAATAGCTTAAGTCTAAAGGACGTAAACAGAGTAGGCATGATAAAGGATGATATGGTCTGCATGCATGCAGAGATACGTTCAGATCTCATAAATGCAAAGCGTCAGAGAGATGCCTACGTGGATCTTGACTAGTCAATGTTTTTTTTTTAAGATGAATAAGATATCAAGATATGAAATCGATGACTATATGACTTATGAAGTCGTTATGAATACTAATAAGTCATTATAGAGAGCAAACCATTATGAACACTTATCAAATCGTTATGAGCTCTAAAGAAATCGTTGCGCAAAGCAAATCGTTATGAATACTTATCAAATCGTTATGAGCTCTAAAGAAATCGTTGCGCAAAGCAAATCGTTATGAACACTTATCAAATCGTTATGAGCTCTAAAGAAATCGTTGCGCAAAGCAAATCGTTATGAACACTTATCAAATCGTTATGAGCTCTAAAGAAATCGTTGCGCAAAGCAAATCGTTATGAATACTTATCAAATCGTTATGAGCTCTAAAGAAATCGTTGCGCAAAGCAAATCGTTATGAACACTTATCAAATCGTTATGAGCTCTAAAGAAATCGTTGCGCAAAGCAAATCGTTATGAACACTTATGAAATCGTTACGGTGAGCAAGTCGTTGCGAGTTCTAAAGAAATCGTTATGATAACTTATGAAATCGTTACGGCGAGCAAGTCGTTGCGAGTTCTAAAGAAATCGTTATGATAACTTATGAAATCGTTACGGCGAGCAAGTCGTTGCGAGTTCTAAAGAAATCGTTATGATAACTTATGAAATCGTTACGGCGAGCAAGTCGTTGCGAGTTCTAAAGAAATCGTTATGATAACTTATGAAATCGTTTCGGCGAGCAAGTCGTTGCGAGTTCTAAAGAAATCGTTATGATAACTTATGAAATCGTTACGGCGAGCAAGTCGTTGCGAGTTCTAAAGAAATCGTTATGATAACTTATGAAATCGTTATAACAAGCAAGTCGTTGCGCTTTCTAAAGAAATCGTTACGGTAACTTAGAGAAATATCATGTTGAAAGGATTGAAGCTTCAGAGAAGTAATGCATACCTTTATTGGCTTGTTTGACCTTGGTATTTTTCCTGTACTTAAGACTTATGAAATATTCATTAGATAATTGATAACCTCTTGTTTGGTTTGTTAATCATCAAATATTATATTATATATATATATGTAATTGATTAAAATTACATGGGGACAGACTGATCATCAATCTCCCCTTTTTGGTGATGACAAAACTGAACAATAAGTAGAAATCATATAGATGTTTCAGACATAAGTTTTTCTCCCCCTTTTGTCATTAAGCAAAAAGACAATCTTCGACAAAGAAAGAAGAGAGAAAGAGAACAGGAGTATACAAAGAAGGGCATTTCATTAACTTTGAGGAGGTACAGGTAAATAGAAGGCAGGAGACAGAAGAGGGCAAATGGGAGATGAGGGAGCTGGGGGCTTGGTTGCCAAGGTCTCTTCTGTTGCCCAGCTAGCTAGCCCAGAGGGGGGGGGGGTGAATGGGTTATTAAAATTGATCTTTGAATAAAACCTGTTCACTAAAAAGATTACACAACAGCTTAAACAGAAGTTAGAGTTAGAAGAAAAGATAGCAAGCGCATAAAACACAATCACACGACACAAGGAATTTTATCCTGGTTCGGAACTCCTCTTCACAGGAGACCTACGTCCAGTCCCTGAGCAATGCCTCAGGATTTCACTAACAAGGGAACAATCCCCTTAATGAAACTACAACACCCAGCTCAGCTGGTCTTCCTTCAACTCGAAGGGAACAACACCCTGGATACCACCAGGTCTTCCTTTACAACCGAAGGGAACCACACCCTGGATACCACCAGGTCTTCCTTCACAACCGAAGGGAACAATTACACAGAATAATGAAAGACTTTCAAGCCCCTAGATCAAGCTTTTGATAAGCAAAGATCTGAAGCAACTAGAACTGAGAGCAAGAAGATGTTAAGCAGGAAGCACTCTCAGAACTATACAAGCTCTCACAGGATTTTCACAAACTAGTTGAGAGCAAAAGAGCTAAAGCGTAGAGGAATGACAATTCTTGGCTCTAGACTTTCTTCAGAAGAATTAAGTGCTTGAATATCTGATCGATGTGTTCTTCTATCCTTCTGTCTTGAATTTATATCTTCAATTTGAAATCAAGACGTTGAAGTGTCCGTTGTCTCTCTTTTGAGTAGTCGTTAGACTAAGTGACACCTGGAGTCTTGGAAGCTTCCAGTCAACAGTCTTTTGATTACTTGATCACGCAAAGATATAACTCTTCAGAAATATCCGTTGGGTCTATTTGTTTAACGTTGTACTGTAAAGCTGGTTCAGAAGTCTGCACAAATGTCAAACTCAAGTAGCAGACAGCTAAGCTATTTCTGATCTGTCAGTCAGCGTCAGTAGCAATAGACATGAAAATAGTAACACCATCTTGATAATAGAAGACATAATCAGAGTAGACTAAAAGAAGGATGATATGGTCTGCATGCATGCAGAGATACGTTCAGATCTCATAAATGCAAAGCGTCAGAGAGATGTCTACGAGGACATTGACTAGTCAAAGTTTTTCTTTAAAGTCAATAAGATATCCAGATATGACTTATCAAAACGATATGAATACAGACAAGTCGTTATAGGGAGCAAGTCGTTATGATCACTTATCAAATCGTTTTGAACTCTTAACGAAACTGTTATCACATGAAATCGTTACAATCAGCGAGTCGATGCGAGTTCCAAAGGAATCGTTATGATAACTTATGAAGTCGTTACAACAAGCAAGTCGTTGCGAGTTCTAAAGAAATCGTTATGATAACTTATGAAGTCGTTACAACAAGCAAGTCGTTGCGAGTTCTAAAGAAATCGTTTGATAACTTATGAAGTCGTTACAACAAGCAAGTCGTTGCGAGTTCTAAAGAAGTCGTTACGATGAATGCTTATAGAATCGTTACGGCGAACAAGTCGTTGTGAATTCTAAGGAAGTCGTTACGATGAATGCTTATAGAATCGTTACGCAAACAAGTCGTTGTGAGTTCTAAAGAAGTCGTTACGATGAATGCTTATAGAATCGTTATGAGAGCAAGTCGTTACGGGTTCTAAGAAATCGTTACGATGACTTATGAAGTCGTTATGACAAGCAAGTCGTTACGGGTTCTAAAGAAATCGTTACGATGACTTATGAAGTCGTTATGACAAGCAAGTCGTTACGAGTTCTAAAGAAATCGATACGAAAGACTTATGAAGTCGTTATGACATCGACTTGATTTGAAACAACATGACTTTTTCAGCCAGAAGGGAAATCGTTACGATAACAAATCGTTATGAAATCTAAAGCAATCGTTATGGTATCGATTTGTTTCAATTTGGTCAGAAAGGAAATCGATCATAATACTTGTGAATTGAGAGTCTTACCTGATTGTCTTTGAACTTTCATTTTTCTTGTGTTTCCTGTTCTCAAGGCTCAAGAAATTTAGTACTATTTGTTAATCATCAAAATTAATATATAAATAAATAAATTATTTATTATGGGGACAGTTTGGTCATCAATCTCCCCCTTTTGATGATGACAAAATATACAAACATCATACAAAAATTAAACATGTTTTTCAGAATGACTTTAGTTTTCTCCCCCATTTTGTCATTTAAGCAAAAAGATAGGCTGTGAGACAAAGAAGAGAGATCATTGTATTAAGTATGAGAAAGGTAGTACAAGGGAGATAACAAGGAGGCATGCTGTGAGATGACATCCATGCCTTGATCTCAAGTTCTTCAAACGTCTGTTGGAAAACCCCAGAAGCAACTGAGAAATTGGGACCCATGGATGGGGTGGTCCGCTGAATGTAGAGTTGACGCTGCTGCTCCAGGAATGTCCCATACTGAGCGTGGTCAAGGATGAATCGGTAAAAGGTACTTTTCCCAAAACTAGCTCTATGGAGAAATCTATCCAGAGAGATGGGATAGAAGATCTGCTTATCAAGGAGGTCCTGCTTCAGAGCATAAAAAGCAGTGTATCTAGCTGCCCACTGAACATAGATCTCCTGGATTGGAGTTATGGAATTGAGATCCAAGAAAAGTTCTACTGAAAGAAGTGGCTTGCACTGACGGCCTAGATCACTATTAATTGATTCCAATTGAAGACGGGGGGCAATGTATAGCTTTTCCCATTCTGAGGGAGAAAGCCTCTCACACTCAGACATGAGTGGAGCCAAAGTTTGAGCAGAAATGCGGCCAGAGTGGTATTCTCTGAAGATGAACCGCAAGAAGGAGGGTAATCTGCCCTGCTTGGCTGACAGCCGGCCCATCTGCCTTGCAAACATATCCAGTGCATGAGAACCTGCATCTGAATCAATACTAAGGAATGCAACTTTGGCAGAAGAACTGGAGTATCCACCTGGAAGGATGCAAATTCTATCTTGAGTGGAAGGTTCACAGGGTGCTCTGTCTTAGCGAGGACAATGGTGGAATTGAACTGGCTAAACTGAACTTCAGGCAGCTTGTTCAAGTAGCAGAAATCACTGTAAAGCTGGAAGTTCTTGGCAATCCGAATCTCTTTCAGAATGAAGGATCCCCGAGCGTTTTTATGCTGAATGACAAACCACTCAGAAAGAGTGAGTGGATGAGGTCTGTGGTGAGAGATTCTGCCCTGGCAGTCAAAAACTTTGCATACTGTGCCTTAGTGCCCTTGACATTTGCCCACTGTTCTTCAGTCTTGAACTCAGTGCCCTCAAGGATTTTGGATTTCTGGAGGTGGGTCAACTGGGTAAAGGAAGAGTAATGTTTAGGTGTTCGGATAGGTTAAGGAAGGGATGTCGTAATCGCTAGGGCATCGGCTCAGGTGAAAAAGGAAAAAGATTGAAGACGAAGTGTGAATCGTTATCGCATTTTTTTTTGGGATAAAATAATGGGATGGAAAGTGAGACGCCAAAAGGCGGAGGAAAACGACAAAAGATGTTGACTACTCAAACCGACTTCAATGAAAGAGCGGTTACAAAGGATAATTTGAATTTCTTTCGCTTAAAACCATGGAGGGAAAAATAGCTTAAATTTGAAAAATGATGTGCCAGTTGTAAGCAAACCTTTATCACAAATTGCACATGCCTAATTCCCTTCTGAGAGTTGTGAATCTCTCTTCAGGTAAGACTTTTGTGAAAATGTCTGCTAATTGGCCATTTGTATCAATAAAGGATATCTCAATATTCCATTTGCAACATGATCACGAATAAAATGATATCTAACCTCAATATGTTTGGTCCTTGAGTGCTGAACTGGATTCTTGGTGAGATTAATGGCACTGGTGTTGTCACACAGTAGTGGAATTGAGTTGATATTTAATCCAAAATCCTCAAGCTGTTGCTTTATCCATAAGAGTTGTGTGCAGCAGCTTCCAGCAGCCACGTACTCAGCTTCAGCTGTAGACAGTGCTACTGAATTTGTTTCTTTGAGGACCAGGATATCAAACACCCTGCAAGGAACTGACAACCACCACTGGTGCTTTTTCTATCTATTTGCATCCAGCATAGTCAGCATCAGAATACCCTACTAAATTGATTTCACAAGAGTTTGGATACCATAAATCTAGATCATGAGTTCTTGCTAAATATCTAAATATTCTTTTCACCGAAATTAAATGTGATTCTTTAGGATCAGCTTGATATCTAGCACACATGCATACACTAAATAGTATATCTAGTCTACTAGCTGTTAAATAAAGTAGTGAGCCAATCATACCTCTATATATCTTTTGATCTACTTTCTTACCATCTTTGTCACTGTCCATCCTTGTTGATGTGCTCATTGGTGTTGACAGTGGCTTGGTATTTTCGAATCCAAATTTCTTTAAGAGTTCTTTTGTGTACTTTGCTTGACAGATGTGAGTTCCTTCCTTTCCTTGTTTGATTTGCAATCCAAGGAAGTAGTTAAGCTCCCCCATCATGCTCATCTCAAATTCTCCCTGCATAAGCTTTTCAAAGTACTTGCAAAGAGATTCATCAGTAGATCCAAAAATAATGTCATCTACATATATTTGCACAAGTAGTATATGTTTGACTTTTGACTTTATAAAAAGAGTGTTATCTACCTGACCTCTACTGAAACCATGGTTTAAAAGAAAAGAACTAAGCCTTTCATACCAGGCTCTAGGTGCTTGCTTTAAACCATATAAAGCCTTGTGAAGTTTGAAAACATGATTGGAAAATTCCGTGTCATCGAAACCCGGAGGTTGTTCCACATAAACTTCCTCTTTTATAAAACCATTTAAAAAAACGGATTTAACATCCATTTGAAATAATGTCAAGTTCAAAGCAGATGCATATGCAAGTAATATTCTAATCGCCTCAAGTCTAGCTACAGGTGCCTAGGTTTCATCGAAATCTATGCCTTCCTCATGAGAATAGCCTTGAGCTACCAATCTGCCTTGTTTCTTAAGATTGCACCAGTTTCATCCAATTTATTTCTGAACACCCATTTGGTGCCAATGACTGGATGATCTGATGGTCTAGGAACAAGTAACCATACTGGTTTCTCAAGTAATATTCTAATCGCCTCAAGTCTAGCTACAGGTGCATAGGTTTCATCGAAATCTATGCCTTCCTCTTGAGAATAGCCTTGAGCTACCAATCTGGCCTTGTTTCTTAAGATTGCACCAGTTTCATCCAATTATTTCTGAACACCCATTTGGTGCCAATGACTGGATGATCTGATGGTCTAGGAACAAGTGACCATAATTGGTTTCTCTTGAACTGATTTAGTTCATCTTGCATGGCTATTATCCAAGATTCATCAGTTAAGCTTCATTGACTGTCTTAGGCTCTATTTGAGAAACAAAAGCTAAATAATCACAAGGAATTACATTACCTCTTGTTCTTACCCCTACGGATGGATCACCAATAATGTTCTCAAGAGGGTGATCCTTTTTATGTCTCCATTCTTTTGGTAGATTTTCATGTTGAATTTCAGTTTGCTGCAGTTCTTCTAGAGGTGGATCATCCTTGTCCTCGATTGATGTATCTTTTAGTTTCTTGGACAGTTCATCTGCATCATCATGTCACTATCTACTTCCTTTCTCAAGGAAGGGTTAGTTTCATCAAAAATAATATGTACAGACTGTTCAATCAATAAAGTACGTTTGTTAAATACTCTATAACCTTTGGGTTTAGAGGTGTACCCCATAAAGATGTCTTCATCAGATTTGGCATCCAACTTACCGATGTCCCTTTTTCCATTATTGTGAATGAAGCAAGGACATCCAAAAGTCCTGAAGTGGCTGATCTTTGGCTTCTTCCCTTTGAATAGTTCATATGCAGTCTTTTTCAGGATTGGCCTGATCATTACTCGGTTGATGATGTAGCTTGCTGTGTTGACTGCTTCAACCCAAAAATATCTTGGCAGATCATATTCTGAGAGCATAGTTCTTGCCATATCCAATAAGGTTATGTTCTTCCTCTCAGCAATACCATTTTGTTGTGGTGTCCTTGGTGCTGAGAATTATGCTCAATTCCTTGATCATCACAAAATCTAGCAAACTTTTCATTTTGGAATTCACCACCATGATCTGATCTATAGACACAATGCTGAACTTCTGATCTTTCTGCACCTTCTTGCTGAAACTAACAATTTTCAAAGGTGTCATCTTATGCTCTAGGAATGATACCATGTATATCTTGAATAGTCATCACTATGACAAATCCAAAATTCTTTCCTCCAAGACTGGTAGTCCTCATTGGCCCAAATAGATCCATATGAAGGAGCTCTAAGGTTTTGAGGTGGTCACCACCGTCTTTGACTTGAAGGAGCTTTGGTGTGCTTTCCCTTAGCACAAGGTTTGCATACACCATCCAGTTTTGTACTAACCTTAGGTAGACCTTCCACAAGATTCTTCTTCAGCAATTTTCTCATGCCATCTATGCTGCAATGTCCTAGTCGTCTGTGCCATAATTCAGTAGATTATCTTTATTTGCTGCCAGACAAACATTCTGAACCTTGAGTTCTTCAAGATAGAGTACATACAAATTCTTTTCTCTATTTGCTTCAAATATAACTGCTCCATCCTTCAGTATACTGCACTTTGACTCTTGAAACTTGATCTGATGGCCTCTGTCACACAGTGGCTGATGCTAATGAGATTGTGCTTCAATCCCTTGACTAATAACACATCTTCTATGACTGTTTTTCCTTTGATTCACAGAGCCACTGCCTATCACTATTCCTTTCCCATTATCTCCATAAGTGACTGTTCCTTCTTCAGCCTGGAGATGAGAGAATAACTTCTGGTTTCCTGACATGTGCCTTGAGCACCCACTATCCATACCATTTGGATGCTCGAGGGATAACCTGAAATAAAGACATCAAGTTTTAGGTACCCAAGTTCTTTTGGGTCCGATGGGTTAGTATCATTTATTTTACCTTTTTATCCATTCTTATGTCTTGTTGGGCATGTCATTATGATATGTCCTAACTTGTTGCAGTGACTACAGCAGGATAATTGGTTATTTTTTCTATATATTTGAAATCAGCTTTGTATGCTATATCTTGTTCAGGTACAAATTTTGTGTTGGATATGTTTTAGGATAAACTATGGTTTCCTCATTATCTGGGGGTGTATCCCAACCTATTTTCTTCTTACCTGATCTTATAGCACCTTTTAATATGAGGGAGTTTTACCATTGGTGAATTTTTCTAATGTGCTAGATAACTGTATATTTTCTTCTGTTAGTGTTTTGATTTCTTTCTTCTTAGTTCATCTATTTTTTCTTGTTTTTCAAGTTTAATTACTTGTTCATTCTTAGCTTTTAAGTCTTCACATAACAGTTCATTTCTTCTTTAAGTTCAGTTATTTGACTTTCTAATTGATCATTTTCTGATTTTAGATCTGAGTTGTGTTTTCTATACATACTATGTTTTTCTTGCTTACTTTTAACCATTTGGTTACTTCTTTATATTTTCATACAGTTCGTTGAAAGCCTCTTCCAAACTATCTGAATCTGAATCATTGCATGAATCAAAAGAGGAGTCAGAAGTTACCTTATCTTCAGTATTTGCCATGAAGGCCAAGTTGGCTTCTTCTTCATCGCTGCAGGATTGACTCACTGTCCGTGTCACTACTGTTTTCCCATGCAGCTGCCATTGCTTTCTTTTTGTACTTTTGAACTTCCTGGAGCTGTCTTTCTTTCTGAACTTTGGTTTTTTAATTTTGGACACTCAGCTTAATGTGTCCTGGCTTCTTACATTCATAACAGATGGGTTCTCCTTTCTTCATTTCTTCCATCTGGCTTCTTGAAGTCTTTGTTCCTTTTGAAGTGCCTTCTACCAGATTGGAATTTCTTCCTTTTAGCCAAGATTCGCTGCAATTTTTAGACAGCATTGCTTCCTCATTCTCGCTGTCTGTATCACTTTCGCTTTCAGCTGAACTTGCATCTGGTGAATCTTCTTCAGCTTTTAAGGCGTTGGAGTGCTTCTTTCTGCTAGAGGACTCTCCCAGCCTTCCATGTTGATCTCATGGGCCATGAGGGACCCAATAAGTTTCTACTGACATTCTCTTCAGGTCATTAGCTTCTTCTATAGCTGTGACCTTTGGTGTCCACGAGGATGGCAATGATCTAAGAATTTTCCTCACCATATCTGCAATCTCATAAGTCTTCCCTAGACTGGCTAAACCATTGGTGATATCGGTGAATCGACTAAACATTTGAGTGATTGACTCACCTGACTGCATCTGAAATCTTTCATACTGAGTGACAAGAATGTCGATTCTTGTCTCCTTTACTTGTCTGTACCTTCATAAGTATTCCTGAGCTTTTCCCACATTCCATTGAGGATTTGCAGGCTGAAACCCGGTTGAATTCCTTCTACTCAAAGCACAACAAAGGATGCTCTTAGCTTTGCAATTCAAGGAAATTTCTTCCTGTCATCATCTGTCCATTGTGCTTTCTCGTTTGTGACAACCAGGTCACCTTCTTCTACTATTGACCAAATTTGATAATCGTGGCCTTGTAGAAAATATTCCATCCTGGTCTTCCAGTATGGGTAGTCTTCACCATCAAAGAGAGGGGGTCGGTTGACAGACTAACCTTCAAAGTTACCTTGGGCTGCCATGGATCTTTACTCTTCAGATCGTTGGATCATTTCTTTGTCGAAGAGACTCGCTCTGATACCACTTGTTGCCCAGTTGACGAGCCCAGATGGGGGGTGAATGGGTCTTTAAAAATTAATCTAGAAGATACCTGTAACTAAAAACATTCACACAAACGTTCTTCGAAGTAGGTTAGTGATAGTTAGTTGAAATAGCAAACACACAAAGAAGACAATCACACAACACAAGTTTATCCTGGTTCGGACTTCCTTTCCTTAGGAGTCCTACGTCCAGTTCCTGAGCAACAACTCAGGATTCCATCACTAGGGTACAGTCCCCTAAGGACCTACAACACCCAGCTCAGCTGGTCTTCCTCACACCCGAAGGGAACAACACCCTAGATACCACACCAGGTCTCCTTCACAACCGAAGGGAAAAAATACACCCTGGATACCACACCAGGTCTTCCTTCACAATGAAGGGAACAACCACCTGGATACACCAGGTCTTCCTTCACAACCGAAGGGAACAACAAAAAGGAATGAAGAAATTCAAGCCCCTAGATCAAGCTTTGATAAACAAGGAGTGAAGCAACTAGAAATAAGAGGAAGAGATTTAAGCTAAGCACACTCTCAGAATACACAGGCTCTCTCAAGATTTTCGCAGACTAGTGGAGAGCAAAAGAGCAAAAGCTAAGAGGAATGAAGTTCTTGGCTCTAGACTATCTTCTAAGAATTTGAATGCTTGAACTGTCATCATCTTTTCTTCTGTTCTTCCACTTGTATTATATCTTCAGTTTGAAATCTAGACGTTGAAGAGTCCGTTGTCTCTTTTGAGTAGTCGTTAGACTGAATGACATCTGGAGTCTTGGAAGTTTCCAGTCACAGTCTTTTGATTACTTGAGCACGCAAAGAGATGAGATCTTCAGAAAATATCGTTGGCTTCTATTTGTTTAACGTTGAACCATGAAGCTGGATCAGAGGTTGCACAAATGTCAAACTCAAATAGCAGACGCTAAGCTGTCTTGATGTCAGTCAACGGTCAGTAGCAATATACATGAAATAGTAATGCCAAATAGCTTAAGTCTAAAGGACGGTAAAACAGAGTAGGCATGATAAAGGATGATATGGTTGCATGCATGCAGAGATACGTTCAGATCTCATAAATGCAAAAGCGTCAGAGAGATGCCTACGTGGATTTTGATAGTCAATGTTTTTTTTTTAAGAGGAATAAGATATCAAGATATGAAATCGATGAACTATATGACTTATGAAGTCGTTATGAATACTAATAAGTCATTATAGAGAGCAAACCGTTATGAACATTATCAAATCGTTATGAGCTCTAAAGAAATCGTTGCGCAAAGCAAATCGTTATGAATACTTATCAAATCGCTATGAGCTCTAAAGAAATCGTTGCGCAAAGCAAATCGTTATGAACACTATCAAATCGTTATGAGCTCTAAGAAATCGTTGCGCAAAGCAAATCGTTATGAACACTTATCAAATCGTATGAGCTCTAAAGAAATCATTGAGCAAAGCAAATCGTTATGAATACTTATCAATCGTTATGAGCTCTAAAGAAATCGTTGCGCAAAGCAAATCGTTATGAACATTATCAAATCGTTATGAGCTCTAAAGAAATCGTTGCTTGCGCAAAGCAAATCGTTATGAACACTTATGAAATCGTTACGGCGAGCAAGTCGTTGCGAGTCTAAAGAAATCGTTATGATAACTTATGAAATCGTTACGGCGAGCAAGTCGTTGCGAGTTCTAAAGAAATCGTTATGATAACTTATGAAATCGTTACGGCGAGCAAGTCGTTGCGAGTTCTAAAGAAATCGTTATGATAACTTATGAAATCGTTACGGCGAGCAAGCCGTGCGAGTTCTAAAGAAATCGTTATGATAACTTATGAAATCGTTACGGCGAGCAAGTTGAGTTGCGAAGTTCTAAAGAAATCGTTATGAAACTTATGAAATCGTTACGGCGAGCAAGTCGTTGCGAGTTCTAAAGAAATCGTTATGATAACTTATGAAATCGTTTCGGCGCGAGCAAGTCGTGCGAGTTCTAAAGAAATCGTTATGATAACTTATGAAATCGTTACAACAAGCAAGCGTTGCGCTTTCTAAAGAAATCGGTTCGGTAACTTAGAGAAATATCATGTTGAAAGGATTGAAGCTTCAGAGAAGTAATGCATACTTTATTGGCTTGTTTGACCTTGGTATTTTTCTGTACTTAAGACTTATGAAATATTCCTTAGATATAATGAAACCTCTTGTTTGGTTTTGTTAATCATCAAAAATATATATATATATATGTAATTGATTAAAATTACATGGGGACAGACTGTATCATCACTCAGTTGGCCCTGAAGGCCCTGAACCATGACCTCAGCTGCCCTGAGGCCTGACACTTGCTCATATGGCCCTGATGGCCCTGAACCACTGACCTCTTCTTGTGGACTAGCTGCTGTCGGCCTGATGGTCCTGCCACTTGCTCATCTGGCCCAGATGGCCTTGGAACATCTTCTTCACTTCTTTGAGCAGTAGGAGGTGGAGGAGGAGGAGTTGGGATCCAACTGCCTTCAGATCTCTGAAAGCATTGTCTTCATGCTTTCTAATTCCTTATGAACCACCTTACAACATTCTTTACTTGAGACATCTGATGTGGATGCTGGCTCATGAATATGGAATTTACATCAGACTGAACTGAGCACAGGATCTCCCCTTGAGCATCCAATCTTCTATGACAGGCTTCAAATTTATAATGACTCTTTGCCTCATCGGTCTGCTCTGATAAGAGAGTGTCAGCTAGGAGAGGGACATCTGGAACTTCTGCTGCTTTCTCTTCTCTTGGGCTTGTCCATTGAGGCTGCTGATCTTAGTCATCCTCAGAATCTGAGGAACTGGCAGTCTCACCTTCTCTGAACTGGTTCTTGGGGGGATTTTCATTTCCCTCCCCCTGAGTCTCACATGCCCTTTAAACTTCAGCTTCTCTTCAGTATGCACACTTTCCATAGGAACTTCAGTTTGTGCTGCGCTGCTGCTTCTTCTTCTTGAACTGGAAGGAACTTCTGAATGAATTTCAGTGTGGCCTGATGCCACAACACTGACTCCCTGAACTCCTCTGTCACTGACTGCTCCCCCTCAATGGGAGCATCTTCCATTACAACATCATCTTGAACTTGGACTTGCTCCTGCTGGCTTGGAGCTTTTCCATACACTAATCTGTTGTAGGGACCTCTGCCACAGATTTTTCTATACTTGGCTCATATGCAACTGGCTCCCCCTGAGAGATGGAGTCCAGTGCATCCTAAGTAGACTGCTACTTGGGAAGATGGAAGAGGAACCTCTGAGAATTGCCCAATGGGCTCAATGTCTTCAGGAGGAATGTCCTCAATCCTTCTACTAGATTCATCAACAACTACTGCTCTGGTGCTGGTGTTGCTACTACTGCTGGTTCTTCAATGCTGGAGCTGCTGGTACCGCTTGAACTACCTCTGCTACTACTGATTCTGCCACTGCTGCTGCTTCTGCTACACAGGTTCATGGCTCTGGGGTTTCACCAAGGATGGATTCACCCTCAACAGCCCCAGTTTTAGACCATACACCATTAACTACAGAAAAAACCATTTTTTCTCAAATTTCTGGACCTAATAGCTGGCCCATCTTTTCAGATACATCACCACTACACTTATCCCAAAATGATGAAAGATTTTAGTCAGGAGATGGGCATAAGGTAGGGAGATAATCAATTTGCTCTTAATGTCCCACACTTGGGATCTTGCAAACCTCCTTCTCTCAATTATCAACTCTGTAGTGTTAATTTCTGATTCTGGATAGCCCATAACATCAGGTCTGAATCAGCCTTGGTGAATGAAGAAAAAGTTGCACTCCTTGGCACGATGATTGACAGATTATGAGTGTAAAAGCCTGTTAAAGGCACTGAGCTGGTTAATATCCAGCCTTCCATCTTCAGCCTTACTCAGGCCTATATTCCCAAACCCTTGACATGAGTGTCGCAGTGTGGACTCCACTGCGACCGGAAGTAGAAAATTCAAACAGAGATGCTAACAATTCCTTGGTGATCCTGATTTGGGTCCTTGACCATAAAGTCAGGGGTCCCATCCTCTCTATCTTCAGATAGACATAGAAAGCCTTGACAAGATCTGGATAACTTACATCAGAAAGGGTTGCAATCTTCGTCCATTTCAGCCTCTGTAGAGCTTCAACCAAACTGCCCATTCCGTTCTTCTCCAGTCTGCTAAATCCACTGCCTTGTGCCCGCAAGCTTTGCCTTGACTGAAGCGAAACTGGCTTGCTCTTCTGCGGTGAGGAAGCAGCTCCGTAACCCCAACACTGCCGGGGAAACAGTTGAAGAGGCCATGGAATCAAGCAAGAAGAGGTTCTGGAGGTCTGGAAAGGTGGTTGAAGGAGGAAACCCTCAAGAATTCTGGCGGGAGAGGTTGAAGGCTTCAAATCTGGTGGAAGTCGAGATATGCCGGGGGCGGAAGGTTATCGCCTCAGGCAAGAGAACGAAAGAGATGAAGAGGGGAGACAATCGATCTCATACCGATTATAGGATTTATGAAATAGGAGATAAATGCCCCTTTTGAAGAGGTGCGCCTTTATGGCAGGAAAACGACAAACTCCAGTTTGAAAGAAATAAAGAATTACACAAAAACAAAACGACAGGAGAATTACACAAGAAGGATAAATGAGAAGTAATTGAGATAATTTTTGCTCACTTCAAGTAGAATAATTAATTGGGCTCTGAAATTTAATATTCAGTATTTAACAGATAAATCTATCACAATTTACACATGCCTAATTCCCTTCTGAGAGAAGTGAACCTCTTCGGGTAAGACTTTTGTGAAGATATCTGCCAATGATTATTTGTGTCAATAAAAGATATTTCAATATTACCATTAGCTACATGACATGAAAAAATGGTATCTAACCTCAATGTGTTGGTTCTTGAGTGCTGTACTAGATTCTTGGTTAAGTTTATGGACTTGTGTTGTCACATAACAGTGGAATTGACTTGATGTGCATTCCGTAGTCCTCAAGTTGTTGCTTTATCCATAGGAGTTGTGTACTACAGCAACTTCCAGCAGCCACGTACTCAGCTTCAGCTGGTAGAGTGCTACGAATTTGCTTCTTGGAGGACCAGGATATCAAGCATCCTGCAAGAAATGACAACAACACTGATGCTTTTTCTATCTAGTTTGCATCCGCATAGTCAGCATCAGAGTACCTACTAAATTTACGTCACATGATTTTGGATACCAGATACCTAGATCATGAGTTCTAGGTAATATCTGAAAATTCTTTTAACATTAAGTAAAGAGATTCTCTAGGG